>VZRX01006142.1:0-231309 GCA_013398075.1 Notiomystis cincta
TCAGTCTCTTCTCCCAGACAACTTGTGACAGAACAAGGAGGAAGTGGCCTCAAACTGCACCAGGCTGGACATCAGGAATAATTTTTTCACTGAAAGGACAGTTAAGTACTGGAATGGGCTGCTCAAGGAAGTGGTGGAGTAACCATCCCTGTAAGTGTTCAAGAAACTGGGTTTGGCACTTAGTGTATGGTGTAGTTGACATAGTATGCTCGCTCAAAGGTGGGCTCAATGACCTTGGAGGTTTTTCCAACCTTAATAATTCTATGATTCTGTGATGTTTCATACTCATCATGTTTCATACAGATTTAGTAAAAATTAAAGAAAGTGAATGGCATCTGTAATAATACAAGAAATAAAAGATGACTTTGTCAGGGATTCTCCCTCTTGAGATGCCTATGTGTGTTTTGGTCTACTCTGGTGTTTCATAGCATATGTCTTACTGATGACACACATGCAGACATTGCATTAGAGGTATGACCCCATGGTTCTGTGTTCTGTTCCAGAAGGATGGAATAGTGCCTGACACCACATGAGGCTTAAAAAAAAGGACAATAGCCCTAACTAATATAAAAAGTTGTCAGTGTAGACCTGAATCTGATTTCAAGACCCTGCTGAATCTGGGATTGACAATTGCTCTGCCTGTGATTCTTACAGGTCCAATAAGGCAAATAAAGAGGCAAATATAATTTTGATTCTCTTCCTCCCATAGCATCAAAGAATGATCTGGTTCTGTGCCATTGCTCAAATTTCCTTGTTTCTTTGTTTTCAGGAGAAATAGGGCTTAGCAATAGCAATAGGTATGCAAAAGAAGAGATAAGTGAACAGATGTGCAGAGAAAATCACTGGGTAGAAATCTCCCCCTTGGGCTACTAAACATATTGTATATGAACTCCTCATAAAAGCTCTGCATCCCTTGGCTCTCTGATAGCAATTATGATCAACCTGCAACCAAGCAGCTTAAAAGTCTGCTCAGCAGCTGCATTTGCTCAGAGTTCCCAGAGGCAGCCATGAGTCAGTGGAAACAAATTTAGTCTGTGTGACTTTGCACAGCCTTCTGCTCACAATTACAATCAAGATGGATGGCATGGAACTTCTCTGATTTTTTTTCCTCACAGGGGGACCCCTCTGGAGACCACACATGCACTGCCACAGTTACAATCCAGCAGGTCAATAGCAGGACAGAAAAGTGAGGTCAATGAATCATCCAAGATTACTGCCAGTCAGTGCAGTGTCATTATAAAGGGATGCAGAACTACATGTAGAGTTGCCTGAAAAATATTGTGAAGGCTCAATTTCCATAGATATGTTTTTCTAAATTAACATAAGAAAAGAATTGGACTCCCAGTGTCCATGTCTCATCACACTGTGCTCTTAAAACATGAGTTCAGCAGACAGTTAAGCCAGTTTCCAGTGGAAAAAAAATACTTTTGTAGCAGTGGAAAACAAGTCCGTCATTAACTGCAATTGCTCCATCCTATCTTTGTTTCAAATATTTTCCTATATTTTTCTGAATATCCAGAACAACAATATAGCCATGATATGTGAGTACAGGTGAGTACAGGTGTTAAGGAACCACAAACTGTCCCACAGTAGCTAGCAATATTAGAGCCGTATCACGTAGGGGATCATAGTGTTGCTGGCTTGAAGAGTTTCTGTGTTCTTCCCTCTCCCTGACATCCCAAACCTGTATGCTGGCTTATAACCCCGAGCCACAGTGCACCATATTTCTCATTTCTCATTTGGTGGCCTTGTTCCATGAGGTTTACATTGGGATGATTTCCATTGGGCTGATTTCCACTGGTTAACTGGATAAGCTGCCTAACAGCAGTGCTATGTCTAGATGCTAATATTGCCAGGGAAGTGCATTTCAGGCAAGACAATAAACTGTTATGGAGAACTTTGGGAAGACAGTGCGGGGTGGGGGGTAAAATTAATAGTCCTTGGTGCAGACAGACAGCCCCTGCTGGTAGCAAGAATGCTGCTGAACATGCTGGTGAACATGCTGCCTTTCTGTTCAGGCCTGCCTGTGTCCAATATCCTAAATAAAAACAGTATGCAGCTGTTTAGGGATGCTGCTGCCTAGTATCTAAAGTTCTCTACTAATAAGTCAGCAGTACTGTCTCCTTGGAGAGGCTGTGATTGTAGGGTCTGAAGACAGACCTCTTATTTTGGTGCTGCTTGCAAGCAGTTTAAATCCTGGATTATAAACTCCAGGCCAGAATGGCTATATTGCAGGACTTCCACACCCCAAGACTGGCTAGGAGTGTCATTGCTACCAGCATCGATATGGATGAAAAATATCTGTTTGTCCTGCAGCCACATATCAATCAGACTTCAGAGGAAGTTTACCCTGAATCTGCCTGTGCTCCAGATCTCAAAAGCATGTATCATTTCCTGGCGTTTTTGGTGCCCGAGTCAGGAGAAATCAGACTGCTTGGACACTATATACTTTGCAGCACACAGAATAGTACAGGGTTTATAGTGTATCTGCTGATTAAGTACCCAGCAGCAACCTGGTTTATTCAAGAGCTTCAGATATTACACAGCAGCATCCCATACCAGCTGCCAAAGAGGAGGCTGGTCTCCCAGCCCCCACAGCATTTCTGAAGTCAGCATCCATCTGGTTCACCCCGCTGCTGGCTTCCCTGCTTTTGCACTCTCAGCTGGGCAGTGGCCTGCTTTCCACAGCAGGAACAGAGAGACACCTTCTCCAGTGTAGCTGGGAAAACCAAGCCTGTAAATTCAGATGGATAGATTGTATAAACTGCTGTCCTAATATTACTGCACTGGATAATTACTGCTAATTCATGTCTTCCTATGGCACAGTGACATCTACAGTCCATGGTTAAAACGAGTATAGAATTTTTCTAATGTCATAATGTTCTACACTTCAGATCTGTTCTGCTTGAAAAGAAGTGCTCCCATTGCCTTCAATGTCCACATGCTGTATTGCAGGGTGCTACCAATGCAGTGTGCTCAAGTTCTGGACCAGCAGAACACGAGACAGCTTCAGCCTAAAAGCTCTATGATTTGTTATTTTCATCCTGAGCCTGCCTTGTGGCTACACCTCCTATAGTAAATACACAAGCAGGCCCTTCTTTTCTGTGTGAGTGCAGTGATGCTCAGCTCTTGTTAATGTCTGTAATGTGTCTCAGGCATTTGGCCATCACTTTCATCCCCTGCTCTTTTTTGGTCTCAAGTGCTCACAGGTTGTTGACCAAGGAAACCTAGTTAGATGTGTTTTCCTGGGGTGTTTACCATTCCAAGGAAACTTTTAATTTCCAGCACTTCTGAGAAAAGTAACCTCTCTTTGCATAACTTCCTATATGAACTTTTCCTTCCCTCTTTCATCTGTCTAAACTTAACTTCTCACCCTGTTTACGTAGCATTAACCCATCAGGCTGGGCTTTTCCCCAAGTTGTTCTGAGCCATCTGTCATGCTTTTTGTTATATAAATACAAAGTCAGATCAAAATGTCATCTATGTAAACTTTAGCACATTGAGCTGTTTAAAATATAAATACAGAGAAATCTTGTGGTTCAGGTGAAACACCTGGAGCTGAACCAACTCAGACCACAGTCTGAGACACAAACAATGATTATGTCAAAACATCTGGGTATGGGAGATCTTTGCAGACCTTTGGTCTGGGTACACTTTCCAGCTTTCTTCTTACCTTGTATCAAATTGAGGTTGGGAAAGTCAATATTTTCCTCACCATCTTCCAGAGCTTGCTTTGGACTCACCTCACAGGTCCTAACATTGTGGAAATAGATACCGGGTTCAGGAATTTCCACAGACTGCAGTTGCTTTTTGAGATGCAGACAGTGTCTCCCAAGGGAAGTGCTGAATGAAAACAAGTATGATCTATGACCTTCTCAGGTCACCCATTAGACCCCATGCTGATGCATCAGGCATGGGTAATCCATGGATGTTGATCCTGGTCCTGGCATTTCTATCTAGTTGAAACCTGACTGTGTTTTCTTTTTGTGTAATTGATCAGGCCTAATTCCTGTAATTGACTAAGCAGAATTTAGGTGGTTTTTTTCAAAATGTGTGATGATGATACACAGTTTCTCCCTGATTTCTCAGGGTGAGTAATTCCCAAGAGCATCTTACAGCCTAGAATAACACTTTGTACATTTCTGAATCATTTTCCTGAATGGTCTGAACAACTTGACATCTAAATCAAGACTCAGCTCAATCAGGAACCAGAAAGTAGGTTCCCCTCTGCCTCTGTTTTTGACATGCTCAGTCCTGCTGCAGCTGTCAAAATGCAGCAAAAGAAATCATTGAGAATGGGCTTAATGCTCCATGAAGTTGTATGTGCTTTCTTTTAAAATGATGTTTCTCTTTTCAAATAAAGTGATGGAGCTGCCTTTGCTATGCCATCCAATTAGCCTGGATGACCATGGAAAATACTGCAGGCATTCAAATTGTTGGGCTACCCAAGGAAGCTACCTTATCTATGAAGCACAGTACTCAGTGTCCTCATTTTCTTTTTTCTTAAGGGAAAGGGTTGTCTTTGGAAGTCAGTTCACCTAAGACAGTGTAAGTCTCCCTTATCTTTTTCCCCACTCTGTGATATCCCAAGGCAATAATCTCTGCAGCTTGTTTTGTAGCTTCAGGGTGAGGTGCAACTTCTTGGAGACATAAACCACCTTTTCTGGGTCTATTCTAGTGAGAGTTTTGCTGCCTTATAAAAGATGTTATAGATTTTTTTCTTAGTTTTGATAGGCCCTTCTTCTTCTTCTCCAGCTCTTGCCTTCAGTGGAAATAAGAACTTCAGATCAATTCTAAGCCAACCAGAGTGTGCTGTTGCTGCAGCAGTCCACTGAACCACACTTTGTAAGATCTGAATGTTTCATGTTTTTTCATTGTTAAAATGACTAGTCCTTGTGCTGGGCTGCCTTAGACATGTTATATAAATACATGTTCACTTGCTTGCCCTGTATTGACACATTCTTCCACTATTTCTGTTTTCAGCTCTCGTTTGTTGGGCTGCACTCTTAGGAAGACTTCAGCACTCCTATTGTTCCCATCTTCCTTTCCACGTTCTTCATGGTGAAATACTATTTGCAATCTCTTACAAAGCTGATAATTCATTCAAATTCTTGCATCACCTTCCAACATCTCTTTGTCTTGACTTGCAGAGTTTATTGAAGAACACCTGCTCTTGTGGATTGTGATTTTAAGACTGAGATATTTTTTTCCTTTTTTTTTTTTTTTGCCTTGGGCCTATTTTTGTTTTCTTTGGATGCCAAGTAAGACATTTTTGAAGTCCAGACATTGTTTGTTTAGAGTCTGATTATTTTATTCATGGGACTTAGTCCCTCACCAAATGGTAAATTTGGCTCTTTTCATCTTGGAGCATTCTCAAACTGTGGTTTCAGTTTCTGTTTGAGCTTTGCATACATAAATCCTTTGTTCTCTTGTGGGAGACACGGCTTCTCCTGCTGTCTTCTGCCATGGCATTCCCACACAGCAGAGCAGGGCCCCATTTTTCCTGCTCCTCCTGAGGCTGTGTGGGCTTGACATGGAGACTCTTCCTCAACTCTGCACCCTATCCCTCCTCCCAGGGTGCCTGGGCTGCTGCTGCTGCTGATGGTGCAGCTGCAGTGTGACCTCCCCCACTTTTTCACTTCTCTTCTATAAATGTTATTTGTAGCTGGGCCAGGCCAAATTACCACACTAACGATTTTGGACAGTGCCAACATTTTCACTGTGGTCTTATCTTACTTTAAGAAATTAATCACTGAGAAAAAATGTAGAATATGTTAAGAAGCTTTTAGAGACTTGATATTTGAGGAGTTTCATTACTTTCTAGAGCAAAGGAGGTAAAGAAAGTGGTGGAGGAGGAGGGGGGCAGAGCTTTTTTTCACTTCTTTTTAAAAGTTTTTGTTCTGCTGTATCACCTGAAACAACCAGGTACTGTTGATCACATAATAAATCAACATGGTAAAATTTTCCTTATGATTGCTCAGGAAAGCATTGAGAATACCTTCAACATGACTTAAGATATGTGCAATATTTAGTGTAAAAATTTTAAACAATAATATTTACATTTTAGGTAGAGGTATGCAATAATAATTAAACACAAAATATGGGTGGGCAGGGAAAAATGAAATTTAATTACAAGAAATATTCACAGAACTGTGTCCTTGGACTGTTTCTGCAAGATTCTTATAAAGTACAGTGGATTTTAAATATTTCCAAAAAGTCACTTTGTCCAGTCTTTTTCATTATCTGAGTAGATAAGAATCTGGAACAAGATGTCTTGAGAATAGTCATTCATTCATAAAAATCAATACATTGCAGAAATTCCAAAGTTCTGAAAGGATTCCTTAAAGGCTGTGGCTGTTGCAATTTCTTTGTTTAATTATAAAACATATGACAACCAAAGACATGATAAAATAAAGCAAAATGAAGGAAAGCTTTGCTTTACCTCCTGTAAAGGAGATGAAAGATTAATGTTAAAAAGGCAGATGACTTCTCAAGCAGGGTAAAAGTTTTTTACCATTAAGCAGGGTAAAAATTTTTTGGGGATCAAGGATCCAGTTTGGATCCTGAAACTCCTGGAGGTTAAAATTTAGCTCTCCATATTAATTTTTATGAATGTTTACCAAATCTGGGGTTGGACATGATTTGAACTTAGAAGGATAAAATTATAAGAACTGTGGAGGACACAGGCCCCTAAAGGATGTGTCATCTAAGCCACAGGTATTAAACATTTAGTAAGACAGCCTGCAGGCTCCTCTCTGTTGTCTCAGCTGTAAAACCTCATTGATGTTAATGTGTGCCATTTGCCTTAGGAGAGATGTACTCCCACTCTCTGTGTGAAGTTCTGCTCTTCAGTTTAAGGATTTGACAGGAGGAAGTCTTACACTATTTCTAGACAGTGCTATAGGAAAGTTAATCTCTTATTGGCAATTACATAAGAATGAAATTTGTGTTTTTGCAGTTTCCCCAGCTGAAGGCTAGTGGCTTATGTTCTGGGCTTTATTAATTTGTACCAGTGACAATAATTTCTCGTGGGTCCCCAGTGAAATTTTATAATAAAAGACAGCTACTAAAATGTCAATCACAGCCTGCTCTTCCTAGGAATCTGCTCAGAGACAAAAGTGACAAAGATGCAGAAGAAAGTTGAGGGTGCCCAAGCTTGAGTTTGAAATATTGTGTTTTTGTGTCTACTGACTGTTTACTGTGGCATTGACAGTAAACAACAAATTTTGCAAATTAAGAAATACATGGGGGAATATTACAGAGAAGGGCATTGTTCCTAGGACTCTTAGATTTGAAGGTTTTCTTATATGAGTTTATGTGTGGTAGGCCAGGGAGTAAAACAGTATAGCTGCTGTTATTCCAAAGCCCTTGTTAGACAAGGAGGAGACTATAGAGGTTTAGAAACCTGGCCTAAGAAAGAGTGAATAAGGAAATGTTGTTCAAATTCTGAATGTAAAATTGGTTAATGCAAGAGTTTCAAGGCCACCAGATGCTGAGGCAAAGCTTAATAAGGGACTGCATGCTCTTCAATCACTTCAGAAGAACTTCCTCAGAAAATAACTTTGAACAGTATGCATACTTTCTTTTTCCTGAAGGTAGATATTAATTTCATATTAACTCAAACTTTGAAACACTTCAGCATAGAAATCATTATAAACTGTAAAATAATATTAAACACATTTTTCATCCCTAAATTCAAAATGATGTATTATTTTAATGTAGGTGAGATTAATGTTCTTGTGGAACAGCTAATCCAGCAGATGAGGAGAAAGTGAAGCAAGTCAGGCTGACAGAAGAGGTCAGAAATAGCTGGTTTTATCTAAATGAGATATGGTGCTCAACATTCCATTATAAAGCAGCACCTATCATCATTGGTTTTTTTTGCATTTGCTCTATGACTCTTCCACACTGGGCAGAGGAACAGAAGGTTGGCTTATGTTGGCTGATGATAAGTCTCTGGTGTATCTAGGTTTTTGACTATTTTTTCCTGCTCTCCCATAAGTTTGTGAACTTACCTGTTTAAAGACTCTCAATGGAATGCTGACAAACTCAATCTTTTTCTTTGGGGAGATATTTTCTAATATACACTTTAATCATCAAGTTTTGCTCTGTAAATGACAATTTATTCTTGGAAGTAGACCTGATTTTGCCTTCCAACAAGATGTACGAGGAAGAAATTCTCTGACAATTATTTAGGAGTGCAAAGTGGTTTTGTATTTGTGTTTATATTTGTTGTCATTATCCCTTTAAAATGCATATTTTTCTGAGAAATAATTTCTCCTCTGAAGTTAGGGAATCTCAAAAGCTCTGATAGCAGAAAATTAATCTGAATTTATTATTTTCTCCCTTTGTTCTGCTTTTAAAACAAAGTTTTAATTTCTTTTGTATTAGAATGTATCAAAAGATACCTGAAACTAGAAATAAGGTACCTGAAAGGAATAAGTTGAATTTCAGAAAGAAAACTTTTGATACACTTTGTTTTTCATAAATATTTCTTAAATTGAATAGAAATAACTGAAAAAGTTCTGAGTTTTCAATTTGCCTCATTTCAAACATTTCAAAAATACAAGTGAATTTTTAGCTAGTTCTTAATTGAGTCTAAATCTGTAGTTTGTTTTTGCCTTAGCTGAAAGATTGGTGCCCCTGATAATGCAGCATTGCCAGCCTAATCTCCACAGTTGTGACAGTTTCCAGATGAAGGACATCCACATTTATAAATCATTTTAAATTAAGAAACCAAATTAGCTGCCTCTCATGGTTGCTTAAGGTAGGATGGAACATATTGTCATATTACATTTCACACTTCACTTTTGTGCTGAGACAAATTTCTAATTTTGAAGAAAATACTTATAAGAAGCAAGTAATCAAGCTTTTTCTAAGTCATTGCAATTGCAAGGAAGGATAAATTAGCAGGAGATTAATTCAAGATGTCATGAAAACATGACTGATCACTTGTTAATGATTACTTTAGAATACTTTAGATTACTTTAGAATTTATTAATGAAGATGATATATGAAGAATGTAAAGAAGAACACTGTCACATTGATAGGACGTGAGGAGTGGAGCAGAAGTTACACAACACAAAGCTAAGACAATTTTCACAGTTATTTTCTGACACAGTCTGTGATTTCTTTCTCTTTCCCATCATGCTAGTGCTATAGATTTTCTTTGTCCTCTTCTCTGAACGAGACTTGTGACATCAGTGTTGCCTTCCAACTTTAGCCTTCCCAACAATACTTAAACAATCTGGAGCCTTTTCCTTTGGAGGTGCAATTAAAGTTTGACCTCTTCAGAACTAGACACTATCTATAAAATTTATAAATATGTCTAAAATGTGCTTGACATTTTGTAGTTTTAGTTTTGATAATCCAACAATTTTGCATAAATTTGGCCAAATATTTAAAATTCTTTTTAACAGCAAAAGTGAATGATGAAGAATTTTCTTTCTAACACTGGTTTGGAAAAGTGAAACTGGACAATATAAAAAACTTTGGATTTCTCTGCTAAGATCAGGCACTCCATCAGTGAATTCAAGATACCCCTTAAAAATGTTGAGTGATAGAAGTGTACTTTGTTCTTGGGAGTCCAGTAGAAATTTTAGCATGAAGATACATGTGTGTTTGGGCATAAGTCCTGGGAATAAAACAGAGAAAGCTTTGTGGCTGTAGGCTTGGGGTAACTATGGGCTCAACCTTAGCTCCAAGTCTAGATACAGTCCACATGACCAAAATGAATTTAATACTGGAACGTGTAAAAATATATTAGTGACACCTAACTTTCCCAGGTCTTTCAGTCCAAGAGGAGGCTTACAGTGCACCTGCCAAAGATACAAAGACAGTTACTTTCTTGTATTCAAAATGTCAAGAGTCCTTTCTAGGTAGTGAATATGACCCTTATATTTCACACCCTGATTTTTTTTTAAATTTTGACCAACAATTTAAAATAATATATTTTCTGTGATTCTGTGCTCTTTTAGACATAGTCTTTAGTATATTCAACATCCATACTGAAAATAAGTGACATTTTGCTTTGTATCTGTGGACTTCATTTTGAGATGGAGCTCTGAAACAATGTTGAAAGGGTAAGTATGACACAACTGGAAAACGTCTGTGAAAACAGAAATGAATTGACAGTCTCATTGGTACATGATGAGATACGGCCTAATGACTTGGTTTCACACAAGAATTTTTCATGCATGGCCAGTTTTAGAAACCTTAGCTGACACAGAGCTTACTTCTCGAAGGCTCACTCGAAATAGCTATGTTTACTTAAGGCCATTCAGTGTGAATAAAGGTTTCAAAGTTTAAGCTCTGAGCTGTGAAAATGGGGGAATGTGGAAGAATAAAATAAATCTGTTGGAGAAAACTGTATTTGGCTGAGTTAGGGTGTCAAAATAAGAAGGCTTTTTTCTGTTAGGCTGTTTCAAGAGCAGCATTGCTAAAGAAAATATAGTTGAAGATCCCTTTGCTTTTCATTATTTTTATTTATTCATAAATATATTTAGGCAATTTAGCCATGAAATTTGCTTTTCCATTCAAATTTGAAGAATCCTTTCCATCCATTATTTTTGACTGCTGTTCCTCTCTTTGCCTTCCAAACAGCTATTTTTTTTTTGTCAAAGAGACAAGTAGAAAAGAACCCAGCTCTGAATATTGCAAAAAAAGCATTACTTTCATGAGCTGAAAATTAGCGTTTGGATTTCATTCCTCCTCACATGATTGGTGAGAGTGAGGTGAGTAAATAACAGTCATTAACATTAAGCATGTTTTCTGTCACTTTAATGCAGATATTCCTCAAATCTGAGTAATGAGTCTATCCCTGCTTGTCTACTCTCATTTGACCCAACTGGAGTGTGACATGAATCAGAAGCAACACTGGTTTCCGAGTATTCATATAACTTAAATACAAACAGGTAGAATTTAATTCACACTGTTGGGGAAGAAAGGTGTTTTTACACTGGTTGTAGGAAAGACATGAGGTATAAGGTTATACAGGTATATCCTGTATCCTAAATGGCCTGACTTGCTGTATCCTTGGTTTTCCTGGAATCATCATCACACAATATTTTGATGAGAAAATAGCTGCAGCTTCTCACTGAGAGATGCTGCTCTGCTATCTTTCTTCAGGCACCCCTGAATCAATTAGAAGAGATCATCTTAGACCATCTTGGCCCTGGATGGACTCCCAGTTTGGAGGAGTGTAAGACTGAGGACCACACAAGGGTTCAGTACACATGTGGCCCTTCCACTGACCATCACCATGCCAGAGCACCTGGAGTCACTGAGGAAGTGTTGAATTACATTCTAACTAAGCTCATTCATCATTGGTGCTACCCTGCTACCCTGTTTTAAGTTGTAGAAACAGTGATCTCCACTGTCTTAATTTCCTCATATCCTAAATATCTTATTATTAGTGTTAACCAGTCCTTTTATGTTGGGGCACAAACCCTTGAATAGTGTTTTTTATACCTGATTTGTGCAATATTATGTTTTTCCCCATGCAAACTCTATGCTGAATTTCAAGCTCAAAATATTTTATCCTTTTACTATGCACAGCTTTGATTTCCCCATGCATAAATCTACAGACTTTGTGTCAAAAAGAAATACAGTGATTTTTGGGAACATGCTTCATACCTTTTAAGTAAAGTGAATCCTTCTTGATGTCATCTAGAGTCCTTCAAAACATTTCATACAGAAAATTTCTCTCAAAGTCTTGATCATTATAGGTGAGTTTTAGGGTTCCTGGATTCTTAGTTAGCACCCTAGAAGCCTGAACTGAAAAGCATTGTCCATGGCATGGTGTTTTAACTGATGCTGAAACTGGACATTATTTTGCTGTGTTCCTGCATTTTTGTTGAGCTCATGGATTTGGTTCTCTGCAACCTGTAAAGTTTGTCCCTTTGTGGTAGTGGTGGGAGGCAGGGGAGGCCAAAGTTGGGGCTTGGGTGTCTGGTGGGTTTTGTGATTGTAACTGTGGAGCTTCGTCCAGATTTTCAGATGAAGCAATTGTCTGAACAAAAGGGGATCTGTTGCAGATCAGCAGTTAATATTCACATTACAAAAATTGTAAGACCTGAACCCTGCTGTGAGACTCCACATGATCCAGGTAAGAATCTTTTCTCTTTTGCTTGTTAAGATTGCTGTCAAAGCTATTTCTCCTGTCCTGACAGTAGAATCACAGAATTGTTTAGGATGGAAAAGACTTTTAAGATCATTGAGTTGAACGCTTAATGCTTGTCCACCACTAAATCAGGTTCTGAAATGCCACATATATGTATCTTTTAAATACTTCCCAGGATGATGATTCTACCACTTCCCTAGGCAGTCTGTTCCAATGCTTGACAATTATTTTGGTGAAGAAATTTTTGCTAACACCCAATCTAAACTTCCCCTCAGTGCAAGTGAAGTCCATTCCCTCTTGTCTATTACTTACTACTTGGTAGAAGAGACAGACAGACAGACAGACTCCTCCCTTGCTGGAGCCTCCTGTCAGGTAGTTTTAGAGAGCACTAAGGTTTCCCCTGAGACTCATTTTTTTCCAGACTATTTAACTCAGTTCACTCAGCATCTCCTCATAAGGCTTGTGCTGCAAACCCTTCACTATTTTCCTTCTGTGGACACACTCCAGCACCTCAATGTCCTTCCAGTTGTGAGGGGCCCAGAACTGAGCGCAGTGTTTGAGGTGCTGCCTCACCAGTGCCAAGTACAGGGGGAGAATACTGATGAGATAGACTGAAGAAGTAAGATTTTAAACAGCCACAGTGAAAACTCTTTGATAAGCAAGTCAAGCAATGAAAAAGCATTATTCATGTCCCAGGGGAAAGTCAGCAAAAAAAAAAAATTCAAGATGCTGTAGCATTTAGTTCTAGAAAATGAGGAAAGGTTTAAATTGCTAATCAGAAACACAAAAGGAGGAGAAATGAGACATATCATTCTTGTTCCTGTTTTAATGAGCTTTTTGTGGTTTGTATTTTATTATATATTTTATATTTTATTTTTAAGTTCAACTTATTAGGAATCAGTATATAGTTGATTTCAACTATGAAATATGCTCTGATTCACTATGTATTGAAGATTATTTTCCTGTTTTTAATAGTGACCTTTTAAGTTTACCATTTAGGGACAAACTATTGGTCCTGGGCTTGTTTGGGGATTTTTTGGAATTGGGGTGGTGGGGCTTGGTGTCTGGATGGCATACCCATAGTACCTACTCTTTCTTCTGTTATCTTTTGCTCTTTGCATTGTGATGTCAGTGGCATGGTATTGTAGCACTACAGGAAGCAGAAAGCTCTTCGAGTGTACCCATGGTAACAAGAAGGGGTGTATTTTCTGTCTGATTTGAATCAGCATTTTCTGTATGAAATCCTGTTTGTCTGCTGTATACTGCAAAGCTTTTAAAGAGATGATGAAAAACTAAGAGTAGAAATTTGTCCCCATATGATAGCCATATTCCAGCCCTTCTCCCTCAAATCTTTTTTCAGTTCATATGGTAAAGCTACAAGTGAAGAACGAGAAGATTTTTCATTCTGACATAGGAGGTACACATGACTTTTTAGATCTAACCACGTAAACACTGTGCTGTTGACTGGAACTGTAGTCTTGAGCCTAAAATCCCATGAAGGAGTCACAACATTTCCAAAATAATGATGATCCTTCTTTTGAAATGATGGATCACAACACTGAAATGGAGGGGGAAGGAGTAGATGAATAAATTCTGGTTCGTATGTATTTAACTTAGAGTTTTTCCTGATCAGATTTTGATCCATATCTTCTGGCAAAGATATATCAACTTCCTCTTTCTACAGCACTGCTGATCTCATCCTGGGTGATGTATAGCAGCTCTACTTCTTGCTTCTCCATGATTGAAATATAAAACTTTACACTGAAGATCTGTGCCTTGTAATAGCTGCATGGAATGCTTTACCAAACTTTCAGCAGGAAATGCAGATGTTAACACTGTAGTTATCAAAGTAGTGCAATGCATTGACTATAGGATGTATTGATCAGATGTTTTTTTCCCATTTTCTGAGTGGGGTTTCCGGAATACCATAGAAGAATCTCCAGGTCTAAAATGAATAGAAAAAAAATGGGAACAGGGACAATTTCTCTCTTCAAACTAATTTCAATGCATTAAACACACTATGAAAGGGACTATTATACAGCCCAAAGTTCAAACAATTGAGTTCTTTCATTCAAATGATACTCTGTATCATGCTGAAATCATTACAGAGCTTGGTCACTGCAAGTCACATCCTTAATAGGTGGCAAGGATAACCACATTAAACAGGGATATTTTTTCTAGACTTATTTATCTCTTTCCAGACTTCCTAACTTCTTAAAAATCTTATTAAACACTAGATTTAATGTACTTAGCCTAATTGCTGTCTCCAAAACATTAAAGAATGTCTGTTACAGATAAAAGACAACATATTAACTTTTCTCACATTTTCCCCACTTTTTTCCCAGCTTCTTAATTGAAAGAAATCTCTTCTTTTGAATCCTGTTGCAATTTTTAAGAAAAGGATTTGAAGTATATATAATTTCATTCCATGTGATACACAACTGTACCATCTTAATTTCAAAACTTACTCCCCATTTCTATTTTAGTATGAAAGCAAGTCATGTATTAGCATGATTGTCTATCATGTCTTGAAGAATCCCTTACTCTTAATCCTGTATCTGATTAGCTTTGATATCTGATCTTCTTTAATAATTAAACAATATCATCAAATATTTTTTGCAATTAGTTGCTGCAGCTGGGCACAAGGCAGACTGGAAATTGTGGTGTGCTTTTTTAATAAAATCTATTTGTGCTAGTCTGCCTGGCAGGAAGGGAAGAAGGCCTGTGTCTCTGCTCTGTTTTGTGATGCAGGTGAGAGTTTTTCCAAGGTTCACCAACAGGCAGCTCGGGAGCCTGGAGATCTCCTGCTGCAGAGCCAGGAGGGAGAAAATCCTTGGTGGCCAGGGGATGAGCCACCAGTGAGATATAATTCAGCAGAAGTAAGCCTAGTAGGCAACAAAGGCCAATTAAGAGCAGTGCTTGTAAACTGGAGACAGGGCAATTGATGTTGGGACTGTAGTGTCATAAAATCACAGGATTATTGAGAATGGAAGGGTGCTCGGAAGTCACCAGTCCAGCCTCCTACTGAAAGCAGCATCACCTCTGACCTCAGACCAGGTTGCTCAGGGTTTTATCCATTCAGGTCTTAAAAACCTGCATGGATGGAAAGCACAGCTTCCCTAGGGAATGTGCTTCAATTCTGATCTCGTAGGCAAAAAATTGTTTCCTGCATCCAGTAAGAACATTTAATGACAGAGACACATTTATACTGTTGATGACTATTGGGATAGATCTGCCACAGGAAGTGGGGAATTCCACATTTATCGTTATCTTCATGACTGGATAATTTTCTGGGAAATTTTTCTTTTATCAAAGATAGGATGATACTTTTTGTATATACAGGTGTTCTTTATGGTTTTAATTTAACAAATACACAAAGACATAGCCTATCACCTAGCTGGAGGAGCTGAATGAGGTACTTTTGACAATAAAGGAATTTTTGTTTTTTAAAATAACAATTTTGAATGTCTTTTATTTAAATTACTAAAATTATAGTAAAGGTATTTACAGGAAGTGAAAACTTGGTTAAAGGAACTCTTGCCCTTTCCAATCTTTTCATGTCTTTTGAACTTCAATACTTCTGAGACATTCCTATTGCATTTAATTATCAAGTGACTTGGAAAAGAGCAAGAATATTCTCAGAAACATGTGAATAACCTCGTTTGTACGTGTGCAAAGCCATTAGAAACCCTGTTGATTTGTAAAAACAAAACAAAAAAAAGCCTCAGACTGCTGTCTTTCATGTGATAGCAAGGCACAGAATATATGGTTTGCTGTCTGAACCACCACCACCCTGCCCCCTGTAATGGTTCAAAAGCTTTATTTGCTGAGTGATACAATTCACTGATGCACTGATTATCAGGCTAATGGTACATGCTGAGAATAGAGACACAGAGGTAGTTTTGAGGCTCTTCTGACATTTTCCTTTGCTGTTGCTGTCACAATAACATGTAGCAGGTAGCTGCATGGCCAGAGAAAGGGTCTATTCCTAGGACACATGATTGTTATATTGATGCATTTAGGACTTTTTGTACCACTTCTTACCCTCAGGTTTCTGAGAGGTTCCATCCTGAATGAGAAAATGCAGCAAGATCAAATTCAAAACAGATGCTACTAGTCCATTCTGTACCAGCCCCCAAACCAGGAATGCAATGGCACATGATGGACTGAACTCAGTTTCACACTATACATTTAGTGGTGGGGAATTAAAGCATGCAGACTTTGGATTATCCAAACTGGGAATGGTTAATCTCTGATTACCTTCTTTAACTTTGGACTGTACAAATTAGTCAGCGGATATACGACAGCATTGTTTATTTATCTAAAGCTATTTATCTAATTCAGCTGGCATAGATATTCAAGACCTAAGATATAATTGTGGTCTGATTCTCCAGAAGTGATCATAGCATCCTGTTCTCATTTTTGGGTGCTAAGGAGTTACACTCTCATAGTCTGCCTGAAGTGCAGATGCTGCCTAATTATATGGTACAAAGAGATTTGACTTCAGTGAAAATTTAGAAAAAGAAGGAGTCTTGTGTAATGCCTGCACACTTATAAAAAGGCTTTGTCTGTAGAGGAAAAAAAAAAAAAGGGAATCTGAATCCTATCCAAGGATTTTCTTTGTAAAAAGCTGAATGAGTCCTAGCGTGGAGATAAAAATACAGATAAAGGGGGAAAAATCTCAGTGGTACAATGGAGAGATAAGGTTCCATTTAACATGTGCTGGTGTGGGCACCTACAGCTTGGCAGCTGTGCCAGTGGTGCTTCCAACACTGGGAGCCTACACAGCCCTTCCCATGGCCACGTTTCTTGCTCTACTGCCTCCGAGCTCCCAAAGTCTTCTTCCTGCTTCTGTTGTCCACCAGGAGTTGTGCAATACCTGCCATACATGGGGTGTATCAAATATGACCACACACATAAAAATGTGATTGGAAGCAAAAGTGGACAAAACTGTGAGAACTGTGCTGTTTCCAAACAAGGGCTTTGCAGTAAATAAGTTTCACTATGAGACATGAAAATTACTCTTTTAACTAATTTGTCAGTGGTATCTAAGGACCTTTGAAGCTGATCCCTACTCAGTGTTTATATGATTTCTGGATTTCCATTGTTTCTTTTATGAAAATTTGCATAATTATGATTTTATTCTGTTAAAAAATACTTTTCTTTCTTTCTTAGAACTGTGAAAAAATCCTCAAAAATATATATTAAAAAGATTAATAATCTTTTTTCACTAACATTTTCAGTATTAACTCGTGCCTTTGCTAAAAATTTGTGCCATTGAAGAAGAGACTAATATTAAATAACTAATTAGGCACACCAAAATTTAATCTTTATTTTTATTAAACACAGAAGATAATAATAATGCTGAATTAAAAATCTGGGCATGGGGGGGAGGGAAGTAAATCACTCAAGTTTTGCTTTTTACAGACAGTTTTTGACACGTGTGTTTTCCATATGAAATTCTCATTGGAAGCCCTGCTACAGATGAGACTCCAGCTCCACTGCTGTGAGCAGACACAGACAGTTCTGGTTTGGCTCACCTGTGCTCCAAGGCAGCCAGGCAGCCTTGGCACTGAAACTGCAACATGCTGCAAGACCAAGCTGAGGGCTGAGACCTTGGAACCAAACAAATGATATGACAAAGACCTGTCTGAGTAAACTCTTATTCAAAGAGCTGGCTGAGTAAACTCTTGTTCAAAGAGTCGTGTGTGTTTTGACATGGGCAACGTAGCACCAAACAAAAAGTTGGAGAGCCACCACGAGTACATGATGGTTGTATGATGTCTTAAAGAGGATATCTGTGTTTCAAAATCTATTGACAATCAAATAATGTGTCTTTCCATAAGTAGTAAGACTTCCCATGATCAATTTCTATTTTAGCAGTGAAGTTCAGTATTCTGAGACTACAAAATAATTCACCTCCTAATGCTAATCTCCTAGAAGGCTTGGAAAAATTTAAAAAATATTTTTACTGTGTCCTTTGTAGTCATAACAGATGGTGACTCGGTTTTGAAAATTAACCAGAGGCAGTAGTGATACTGGATTTTAAACAAGGCTTTAAAATTTTAGTGCTCCCTGCCATAGCTTGAACAACTAAGACCTATAGAAATAAGTTTTAAATCTTTTTGACCAGAAGTAAAACATATCATTGGAGATGAAGTTTGTATCCCTATGACTGTTCAGTGGTAAAATAATGACATTTATTTTATGATCTTGATGTAAATTTCCTGAGTGATAAACTGACTAAAAAGTTTTTTTATACACAAAAACTAGGTGAAACTCTGGTGCTCTGGGGCACCTTCCATGCTGTTTTGAAGTTAAATAAAATAAATTTGAGAACAAAAACTCTGTTAGACCTCCATTTACTTCAGGAAGTGTTAAGGGTTATAATATAATATTTTCTTACTTCTAAAAAAAATGAAGGGAAA
This sequence comes from Notiomystis cincta, assembly GCA_013398075.1. Lineage (NCBI taxonomy): Eukaryota > Metazoa > Chordata > Aves > Passeriformes > Notiomystidae > Notiomystis > Notiomystis cincta. The sequence goes on from VZRX01006142.1 coordinate 18,550, forward strand.
GACAAAAGACCTCGTATGAACCTTATGTGAAGATTTATTGTTATCAGCCAGACCTATCTGAAATGATTTCCTGTTGCTCTGTCAGGCTCAAATTTATCCCATGAATGCCCTTTTCTAGCTGAGCTGTTATTTATGCATGGTGTTATACATAAACCATGAAGTCTGATGCCCTTTACAGTCACAATAAAACTTTTGTAGAGATGGGGAATGAGTGATATCACAACCCCATGTCTCCAGCCTTGCAATTGTTGTTGATCTAACAGTGTATATCCTGTAGTATTTCATAGAAACTCTGCAAACATCTGGTTGTCTGATGGCTTTGTGTGCTGTTGCTTTGAGTGAAGATTTGCCATTTTCATATAAAGATAGAAACTAAATATAAACTTCTCTACCAAATTCTTGAAGAACATTAAATAGGTAATCAGCAGCACCATAGATTAATTTGTATCTGCTTTGGAAATTCCAGATTTTAGTCTAAGTCATTTTAGTCAATTCTGGATGTCCAAGAAGAAGATGACTGTAAGCTAGTCGTCCAGACTCCTTTTATAGTCATTAAAATGTGAATAAATATTTCTAGGATTCAATTCACCTAATATTAGTGTAAATGTTCAATACAGCAGAGTTGAGTCATCCTCCAGAAGTGCCCAATTCTCCCCAGTAAACATGAATTTAGAAACCTGACTTCAAGGTCTGCTATTAGGTGACATAGCTTCCATTCACGCATTATGATGTTTTCTTCAGCCTACCATGCTGTGGGAGATAGAGATACTACATCTCTGATTATCATATTTCTGACACTTTGAAAGATGCTAAGAACTGAATGGAGAAAACTGGAATTATCTATAATTAATTTTGAAGGCATCCAGGAACACTGCAAATTACAGGTTAAGAAATAGATAAAGAATATTAATAAAAGAGGGAAATTTAACTAAAGTATCCATTTAGTTGAAGAAAAAGCAGAAGGAATGCCAAAGAACGAACTAGCAGAGAAACAAACATTAGTAGAGAAGGAATACTATCACTGCTGGAATCCATTCAATAAAAGTGGTATTTTGATTCATGAACTAAGTGGCTGTGTGACAAAAGTCCTTCAGTTGTGCTGAGACATGAAGTAGGCACAGTCCCTGTACTCTGCTTTCACCCCAATTTGGTGTGCACCTGCCCATCTTTCCATCCTCTGTCAGCATTTGAACCTCTATGTTCAGCTTCGGGTGCCAGGAATGGGCCGCCTGGGCTTGAAGAAGGAACATATTACATGCCTAGAATGGGAGACCTCAAAAATGTATGCCTTTATAAAACAGGGATAAAACAGCGACAGAATGATGCTGGTATGAACATTGTGGAGAATTCTCCTTTTTATTTTGACACAGCCATCACAGGGTTATGCTGGCAAATGGAAATTATGCCAAGAACCCAACCCAGAGGTCTAGAGCAAACTAACTTGCTACCCCAGGAATATTTTGGTCTGAACATAAAAGTAGGCTGGGGGAAAGGAAGACATGCCCACTTATCTGGTAGGGAACTGAGGCAAAGATAAATCAGAGAGTGTCCCCAAAGCTGGGTGATCTGAATCAGCAAGGATTGCATCTACTCTCAGCAGCTTACAGGACTATTTCAATTCATGTTCCTTTCTCTTACTCAGAGATCTGTGTCAGGATTTCATATTCCTTTCTCTTACTCAGAGATCTGTGTCAGGATTAAAATTTTACTAACTCTGAAAGAAAACCAGACAAAATTGTACACGGCTTATCTCTTCTAATTTAATTTCTAATAAAAATAACTTTTCTCTTACTTTGATCACTCTGCTTGTTCTGAGTATTATGTTTTCATAAGGGCACTCATGAAATTTTAACCAGTAGCTGGACTAAGCTAAGTTACAGCTGTATTTTACTGCACCGTAGACTACAGTTAGATGGAATGAAATTAATCAGATGAAATGAGCAAAGGAAGACTCTGTAGTGCCAGGCCACCTCTCATGAACTTTTGTGTATTTGTGCAGCTAATCTCTTAATTGGATTTTTATGAGGAATGTTTGCATATTTATCCAGCTTAGTTGTTGTCTGCTATAGACATGGCCCCTGTTGTCTCTGAATGTCTAAAGTTCTACCGAACACTTTATGCAGTTCTGAACTTGGAAAACACAGAGGCAAACAAACACTATGGGAAACAACAATATACAGAACATATCGTGTGACAAACTGTTACATTAGTACCCAGGTCATTACTATCAGACAAAGCTGCTTCCATGAATAGCTGCATTTTTCATTCTTCATTCATTGCACAAGGAAAGAATGACTGAAAATGCTACTATCAGGGCTGGATTCCCTCCAGCCAGCGAGGTCATTGTTTGTAAAACCTTACAGGCACAGCACAGGGTGGCACTCGACTGAAGCAAGGCCCTTGTAGGATATATGCAAGGATGTGGAATTTTCCATTGACCTAGACAGGTTCACAATCCTACAGAGGCATACTTTGGTAGGGGACCATAAAAATAACACCGTGATGGGTTGAGTAACATTCAGCTAAAGGTTAATGTAATTACCAGGAAAAGCCCTCTGCTAATTACAGACTGTCCTGTCTTTTAAAGCTGTTATAATCACATTGCTTTCAGAACTGCAGCTGAAGCTCGGTTAATGCAGTCTGCTATTTGTGTGTATGTGACAACTTGAGACAGCTCCAGTGCACTCTCAAAAATGCATTAAACAGTGATTTTGCCGCCTCAGAGGTGATGAACAGAAGACTGGCAGAGCTTAAGGTGCTTCTTTTACTGAAAAGAAAGGGACAGGAGCAAAACAGAGGGCTGAAAACAGGTGCAAAATGGAGAAGACAAAGATTATTGGAACAACTGCTTTTGCTGGGTAAAGGCAGAGGTGAACTGTGGTGTTGTTTCTCCAAACTATGACCATTGTACCATGTGCCATATCCCATGTGCCCCCCAGTCCTTGCAGCCTTCCCCTTCCAGAGCTCAAGCTTAGGTAAAAAGGCAGTGGGAGCTGCCCAGAACAGCCTTTGGCACCTGGTGAATTCAACACTTTAGGTACTTATTCTACACAATAGAGGACCTAGTTCATGATAAAAACATTTATTCTACAGTATGAGACTTAATCTCAGTGATTTAAGACCTAAATGCCTAGGCTAAGCATAAAAAATGCGTTACAAGCAAGTGCTGTGACTTCTAAGCAGTTTTCTTGCACTCCAAATACTGCTATAGATCAAAAACTAAAATTATGTCCCCAAAAATTTGTGTACATATCTATTGCTTTTCCCTGGATCTTCCAGATATGAATACAATGAAAATAGAAATCAGTACTTCCAAAACTAATAATAATTTTATCAACAACAATGGTAATACAGCATATTTTGATTTGCTCTTATGCAAAGAGCCATAGGGCAACTTGTGAGTGCTGGGGGTAGGATTCTTTCCTGAGAGGAACCCTGCTCAAACCCTGCCCAATTTGATGACAGCTAAAATGAAGGTAATCAGTCTCTAAAAACAGCACTGTACAAAAGCCTGGACAATTGCTGAGACACATGGGCTCTGGGGTTAGTGCAGGCGTTTGTAATTAGAACAAAAATTGGGGATTAACTGCTGTTTCTGTCAACTGGCATCAGGCAGGAGCCCAAAAGGGATTTGTTTGTAGCTGTGGCCCTGAGAGAGCTCAGGAAACGTTTAGGTCTGCTGGTTATGGAAAAAGCAAGCTGGGAGCTATGACAAGAGGAGTACTCTCTGGTGCACAGGAAAGCAAAAGTTCTTTGTCCATAGTTTGCAGATCCTCACTTGTGCTCAAGGAAATACCTGATTCCACAATCATCATATATAAACCAAATGCGAGTGACTTGCACCTCTCCCAGTATACACTTCTTTTTGGTCCTTGAGCCATTATGTGGTTGCATTTTGGCTTGAGTGGGCACATTCTGTCTTACTAATTTTCCATACATCCTAGCAGCATTACAGAGCATTTTGCATTTTCTGTCCCTATTCTGTAAGTTAAGAGTTTTTCTGAGCTGGAAACCCAACTGTTAGCGATTACATCCTTAGGTGACTTCATTTTAGCATAGGGGAAAAGACTGGGAGCTCTTGGGGGACTTTTTGGTGCCTTTCCCCTCTCTTAATGTACTTTTCTAAATTTGCTCTGTCCTTACAGACCTCTGTAGGAAGGCAGACAGAGCAGCAGCAGCAATTTCAATGGCAGAAACCTGCAAAACTTGTCATGCTTGTTCCTATAGCTGTTCCTCATCCCAAAGGCATATGGGGCAACTGCCCCTCCAGTTCTGTGGCCAGAGGTACAGGAAGATATCTTCCTGGATTTATTGTAAAAAATTCTTTGAAGGGATCAAAAGGCCAATTTATATGATTCTCCAGCAGCTTTGATCAAAAGTGCTGCCTGGTATATGGTGAAGAGGAAATGTTAAATAATGTTTCTTTCCTTGCAGCTGCTCCTGGGTCTGTTAGATTTGAAATAAATGTTTGTACATTCATAATGTTATATAAATGATGGGATTTTACTCTGATTAACTGCTGGCTGCTAGAAGATCTTAGTGCCTCTACAAAATATATGCACTGGAAAGAGTCTGACTGTACTCCTGAAGCACTTCCACAGATCTCAGTCTGGTGATACAGCTCCTCTCCCAGGGCTTTGTGGTTGTCTTGCTCCAGACTTATTTCCAGATGAAGCCACTACAGTGTTGTCTGACACTCAGCTGTGCTTAGTCCCAGTTTTGGGAGATAAAAAGGGAAAGGAAAGGCCATGTGAACCCTTTGTCCTAGAAATCTTTAATGATTCCAATAAGATCCATGTTGTCCAGTCACTCTCTGAAATCATGAATAACATGAAATTTCAAGTATTCTTTGTTCTATATCATCAAGCCTCCCTTAATTTGCATACAGATAGCCTGCATTTTTCACAATATGCCTAATCAGAGATGTCTGTGATAGGCAGCTTGGTGTGTATCACACTGCCAGTTTGCCATCTAGTGGTATAGCATAAAGCTAATTTTACATCCTATTTCATCATTTCCGCAGAAAGATGCCCTTGGAACACAGACACAAGACAATTTTAGCAATCTATTAGCAGAAGACAGTCCATATCCATGATCCAGTTCCTAGACCTTGCACTTTGTCCCCCAGGGAGCAGAGGATGGCTCAAGGTTGGACAGTTTTTTTGACTCCACAGGAGAATGGCTGTATAGATCCAGTTGCCTTTTACCACCTTAGTCTTTATTGTTTTCAGTATTACCCTGGTCTTTTTTGACTATTGTTATACAAGTGTCAGGGAATCTCAAAATTGGAAGGTGAATGGCACTTGAGAGAGCACTGTCTGTATGACAATGGGTCTTCAGTGAGCACTCAGTCAAGAGAGGATCAGCATAACCTCAAGAGCTCCCAACAGATGTTTGTTCAGTCTGTTCCACAAAACTTTCTGGTTCTCATGATTCCCCAAACCTCTTTGGGTAGCACAGATGTGCTGCCAGGGTCATGGCAGCTGTCCTTTAGTGCACTGATCAGACTGCTGGAGGCAACACTGTGAAGGAAAATACCTCTTCCCTGCAAAGTCTGTGAGTGCTGCTGAGGGAAAGCTCATCACTTCCTCTCTGGGCTGCTGTGGGATGGCAAACTCATCCCAGCCAAGGGCTTCAACTGGTCACTCTGAGGAAGGTTAAAATATTCAGGGAGGAAGTCTGGCACAACTAGCCAGCAACAGGAGTTGAGAAAGTGATTAAAAACATGTCAGGGCATAGAGGGCTCTCACAGAGCATGTCTGGGTTTTGTTTCATTCTACCATAAGAGTACAGCTAAGAATGTTTTTCTCTTCTGTAATAACTCCCATGTCCTTTATTCCTTTATATCTGATAGGTGCATAGACTACTGCTATATTAGTAATCACTTGGGTACTATTTAGTGGTTTTTGGGAAGAGACAAAACAATGGTTGCATGGAGACCAGAGTGCCGGTGCACTCAGACAGTCACTGTCTGAAATCTTTGTCATCAGTTAATTTAACCTCCTCAGAGTTTCAGTTGCTATTCTGGCAGCATGTTCAGCCACATAGGTCCCTAAGGACTTCAAGCAATTTTGATAAGGCATTAATTTCTGATTTAAATAAGGAAGGAACTGATGACGAGACAGTCAAAAACCTCACTTTGGGAAAATTTGGCTTTGAGAAAAGCCTCAGATGTGAAACTCCACAGGGAAAGGAAAACTGGGGAGAAACACTTATTTTATTTCTTTGTACTCGACAGAACAAACAACCATTTCCATCAGCTGCAGAGCTTGATTTTCTCACTCTGACTGCAGCAATAGCTGGAAGAGAAGACTGCTTTCCCAAGTAGTACAACTGAGCCTGTGAATGCAAAGAGATGATAAATACTGGTGAACTTTTTATATTACTACTTCTATCACAAACTTGTCAAGGAGCAGGATGGGAAAGCCACAAGCTGGAAGAACCATTTTGGAAAGAAGCACTGTAACTTGATGGGAAAAATTTCAGTTCTATAGCAAACTCAGTTCATATGGGCAGTTCATTTACTCTGCATGTTTTGATGTGAAACTGGTTTTCTCAGTAGTATTAGTGTGCTTTTGAAAGGGGCAATAATCCTTCAGAAATATTGTTTATATTTAATTTCTTTTAAAATAATGATATAGGCACAGTAGGTACAGTTTTGGCTGACTATAGTACATTTAGTTGCAGAGCTGATAGCACTGGCTTGCAGACCTTGCAGTAAGAGAAAAGTAGCTGTGATATGCTCACTTTGGTAGTCCTGAAGTTCAAATAATTTCTTGTATACTGGGAAGCTCCTGTGGGGAAAAAAGCCAGAACAAGTACACTGCATAAAATATTGTATAACAAAGGAAAAAATAATTCAACACAGGTATGACTTCTTTCTGAAAGGTACAGAAGTAACATGGTTATGGATGGAAAATATAGTCTTTTCTTTTGACACTGAAGAAATAAATTACAAAAGACAGTGCTAATAAGACAGTTAGGTGAGTTAAAATCTAAGATAGAACCCTTTGGTAAGATCCTGACAAGGCACAGCTAGAAGAGCTGGTGACAGCTAGAAGTGTTAGCAAATGTAGCTCTTGTTAGTGCATAAATCTCACCCAATAATCAATATATTTGCATCCTCATACAGTAAATATGTAGAAATGTGCATGCAATGATATTTGAGGACGTAATTGAGTCCCTGATTAAAATGAGAATGGTGCAACAGTATTCTTGTTGTTTCCTTCAGAGATGTGCAGTCTTGTGTGTCTCAGTCTTGGAGCTGGGGTGTAGAATTCTGTCCTTCCAGTTCTTCTCTGAAAACTTCATTTGGCAAGGTATTTACCTGAGCTTAGAGACAGCAGTGGGCTGATTCAATGTGACTGGGGACCCCCTTATCAAACTCAGAAAATGTGTGAATAGTCCTTCTTTGTGGACTGACTTCATCCTGATGTCTTGGATTTGTTTTAATTTTAAGCCAACAGAGAGGAAGAATCAGAAGTTTCCTTAGAAATTCCACTAATCATATTTAATTTTTGCATTTAACAGTTAATAATGGCCTACAACACTGTTTGTAAAATGCTTCTGATATGTGAAAATCATAAGACAGTCATGGCAGATGGAAACTGAAAGACAACAAATCTGGCTTTTGTAAATTCTGTTTGCATTGTATTCTACCTGATAAAAACAGTTGTATGGAAATTACAATAAAAAGAAAATATTTCCCTTGAGCCATATAATTTATGTTTGTACATTTTTAGATTATTGTTTAGGGTGAGGTTTATTAAATTTTAAAGATATTTCCTGTATGTGACTAAAGTGACCTCTCAATGTAGATACTTCAAGCTCAGTCATAATGAAAAAGCTACCCAGCAAGTATATTCATCAGGTTAAAGCACAATTTTCTTTTTTTTGTTTTAATAATACCAATAATGGTAATATATTAAATAACCAAGGCATATATATTTTAACTAAAAAAATAATCATAAACCAGAAAGCCTCAAGAGTAAAAGGGGAACATTTACTGGCTTTTAAAATGTGTCTGATTAATGGCAAACCCCTGAATAAACCTATCTTAATGCCTCTTCTGCCCTGTTTATTAAGTTTGCAGTAAAAGCCATTTCTCCTGTCCTGACAATAGAATCATAGAATTGTTTAGGATGGGAAAGAATTTAAGATCATCTAGTCAAACAGTTAAGCTAGCACCACTGTGTTCACCACTGAACCACATCCCTAAGTGTGACATCAACATCTCTTGTAGATGCCTCTAGGATGATGACTGTCACTTCTTTAGGCATGCTTGATAACCTTTTCAGAGAAGAAATTTTTCTTAATATATAATCTAAACCTCCCCTGCAGCAACTTGAGGCCATTTCATTTCATCCCATACCTTGTTACTTGGAAGAAGAGACCAACACCCAACCCACTACAACCTCCTATAACCTTTTCCTTCATTGATTTAAGCTAGAACAAATCTGTGTTATTCATTCTGCTATAGTCTGGTTTCTTTCAAACATCATTGTAAAATCTTTAGAAATCAAATACTTCTACAGAACTCTGCACTGAAGCTCAGTTTCAAACTGTAACTGATGTATCACTGAAATTAGAGGGAGTGGTAACATACTATATAATTTATTTCTTAGTCTCATGACAAACTAGTTCCAAGAGCTAATGTTCCCATTTCCTCCATTGAGGAATTATTTGATAATCAAAAAGGAGTTAATTACCAGGAAGTTTTCCCTGACATTTGGCCAACTAAGTATTTGTGAGATTTTTTGCATCTTAATGTAATCATAGCAGCTTGAGCGCCCTAAAATCACACTGCAACACTAATAAGAAAATCCTGGGTCAGGGAACAGTGGTTTAAAAGAGATTTTAAAAAGCAAGAGTAGATTAGACTGTCTTATTACATAGAAGGAGTGAACTGGTGATTAAAGTTCTTGTTTTGCCAAAGCTTAGGCACCTGTGAGAAAGCAACAGAACTATTTACATGATTCAACTGCATTTTTTAAAAATGTATTTCCTCTAAAACCATTTGATTACTAACATAAAAAATACTTCCTGCTATATTGTAGTTACACTTAAATTTGGGAATTGCACAGCTTAGAGTTTTCCCTAAATAATAGTTGTAATACAGAGTAGTCTCCATCTGTTCTGAAATAAGCAACACGGATTCTAATACCCTCCCATCTGTATGTATATTTTTAGTCACACATTCAAGTTTGTAATCCCTCTGCTCCAGTCTACATTCCTGGCATAAAACATAAGGCTTGTTATTTAAAAATGTTAAATTATGTTTGTATATGCATGTGTCTGTATTTTAAGTTCTTTTCTTAACTCTAAGGAAACAGTTTAAAATACGTTTGCAATGAGACATTTCCTATTTCTCTTATATCTTCAAAAGTTTCTATTCTTGAATTGTGAGTCATATAGTTTCTAGATAGCTATCAAGAAAACACCATAAAGTGGAGAAATTAGAGGACAGAGAAACTCGAGCTGAAACACCATGGGGCAAGTTATATTGGAATGTACCTTTTAAACATGGATTTCCAATTTATAATGCTGAGTTCTTATTTATCACGATTTGAAGGACAAGCTGAAGTCTTAGAGTGATTGACAGATGACCAAAGGATGAAAATTAACATACCATATGGGGTTCTCAGTCATGTTTTTGTGGGAGCAGTGCAGAATATGGGAACAGTAAACCCATTTACCTAACTAGACATGGAGGGAAAGAAAACATGTATTTTCAGTGACTGAAGAAAACGTAACCACAGGGGAAACATAGATTGTATACAGAGTTCTTACGTGTTTGCATTGCCCTTAGTTTATTTTGGTGGAACTATTTGCATGCTGAGAACAACCACCTATTTAAGGAACAGTGAGAAACAGATATTCCAGGAACAGAGATATCACTGTAGCAGTAGAGAAAGACAGAACAGATTCCTATTCCAGGACTGTTTTAAGGAAGCTGGAAGTTCTTTGTCCCCTGTACTCAAAATTCACAATGTAAATCCAGTGTGAGTTGTGTCCTAAGTATGCAAATAACTCCATGTTGCAAGTGATAGAGACCTGTTTCTCCAAGGATGTGACTGCTTCCCAGTTCCCAAGTGCAGATATGCTTGCTGGGCTTACCTGGTGGCAGAGAGAGGGAAAATGGATGCAAGGACAACAAACTGATACAGATGTTCTCAGTCTGGATGATGAGGGGTGTCTGAGGCCTCCTGTGGAGCACATTGACATTCAGATTAGCTGCAGCTACTGCCTCTGTTCAGTGCAATGGACACATGAATATGATGGCTGAGCTCTGAGGACCTGAGCTAAGCAACAGCCTTTCAGCACTCTACAGAAGGTATTTTGATGGGTTTGAGCAAGTCACTCAGTCTCTGTGCTTCAAATTCCCATCTCTTTATTTTAGAGTGGTGATGTGAAGATACACACACTCAGGTTTACCTTGCACTTGTGTGAGGACCTCAGTCCCTGATGGTCTAGGGATCAAGAGTCCCTGTTAGAAGATCCCAATGCAGCCATCTCCATCAGAATTCTGTCCCTGGTGTCAGCACATGACATCCTTTACAGCAAGGAGCATGACACTGGGCAATAAGGAAAAACCTTCCCATTAAAATAGATGTCCTTTCCATACAAATTAATGTTGCTTTATGTCCTAAGACATAAACCCTCTGTTGCTTTATTAACAACCTTTCACAAATATCTTCTCCACTAGAACTATTAGCTAATCCTTTCCCCTCTACCTCACCCCAAACTTCTGAGATAACAATGGTTCTTTGACAAATTCCAGTTGAATGCTAGAATTTACCGTGGACAAAGAGAAATTTGTTTACTTATTTATTTATTATTGTTTAGTGCTAGAATTCTTTCCCCAAGTCTTTATATTATAATTAAGAGCAAACAAGAAAATTTGGTTCAATTTTTTGTCTGACTTCTGCTTATTTTTAATGCCTCTGTTAAATTCTTTCTAAAGAAAGCTTTCACAGTTGCTACATATTGCTCTCCTGCAGAGGTCTTTTTCATCTTTGATTTTTCTTAAAGTTGTTTTTCACACTTCATGTGTAATCTGTAACTTCCTACAGAGGTGAGGCTGACAGATGCTGGCCCAGTGTTGTAAATACGTTAGTCCAATGAATGCATAATGGCATAAAAATACATTTTAGAGTTATTTTCCATTACATTCCCTCAACATTTTTGTATTTCCCTTGTGACTGGACTTTGGGCTAAGGTTTACAGTGGAGCATTGCAGATGTGCTAAAGCTTGGAAACTACTAGAAACCATGCCTGAGGAAGCTGTGTAGTGAGCTTAGCAGAATACAAATTATTTACCTTCTAAAAATAAAGGAATCTTTAGAAACACACCACCACTGACTAGTTATGTTCTTACTGCCAAAGGCTATTGCTAGATATTTTGGACAAGGGTTCTTAAAGAAGAAAAAAGAAACAGAAAGTCAAAGGGAGAATTTTTTTTTCCTTCAATGGGTTCTGAACCAGAAATTCAAATACAGACTGGACACTATTAAAAAATAAACCAAATATCTAATAATAATGTCTCCTCATTACTAGTTTTCCCCCTTGCTTTTATTTAGCACCTGAATAGTTTTAGTTTTAAATGCCACGATCAACTTTGAGAAGTGCAAAATAAAACTGGCATTTGTAGGTTTGCAATTAGAGTAATCACTGCACCATCTTTTTGTGAAACTAAGGAAATTAGGGTCTCAGAAAAAATTATGGAGCAATTCAGAATAAGATCATAAGCAGGTGGAGTAATTTTGCTTGTGGCATACTCTGGATGAAGTACTTAAAGCACTGTGACAGTCACAATACATTGCCACATGTACTGAGCAGGCACATTGTAATTTAATAGGTGACTTCTAAAGAAAATGCCACAGTCAGGTAAAAATGTCAATTAGTGCAACATTTCCTAACATCCCACTGATTCATTTCTTCATCTTTGAGTGTTAGAGGAATTAAAAATGTTGCACATTTAAACTGCTCTCTGCTAATTTGATTCTTTTGGGCTCCTCATGGTTCCTTTTATTCTGTTTTGGTCATTTAGAAACAATGTTCTACCTAAACACAAAGGAAAATGGATTCACAGATGAGCTGTTATTTCAGTATGACAGCACGTGGGAGGAAAAGTGCATTCAGGTTGCAAACCAAATGTAAGGTATGTTAGGTTACATCTCCTGCTTTATTCAGGTTTTTCTCAGGAAAGGAGTGTGGAGAACAGCTGCCACTATTGGTGCTGAAGGCACCAGGGAAGTGCAGCCCTGAGAGCTCCAGCCAATATTTCAGGCATTTCCAGTGATCTGGCCACTGCCCTTTTTATCTCCTGCTGTCTCTCTTTCATGAAAGGAATCTGGGGCACTTGGAAAGTCTTTTCCTGTCTGCCCACTAGAGGTAGGCAGGTTTAACTGTGATCTTGGGATCACAAATCCCACGAGAGATTTGGGGACTGCCCTCTGTAGCCTATAATAGGAGGGGGCTTGTCTATACAGGAAATTATTCAGAAATAGCTATCGAGGTATTGCAAATTCACACTCTGCATAAATCTGCTTTAACTTGCAAGTCTGCACAAGCCTTTATGCTTTATTATCTAAGGAAAGGTGATAATTGGTGTGAAATCAACAAAGTAAAAACACCCCAACCAACAAGACAAAAAGGAAACTAGGCTTTGAACAGCAGATACATTTAAAGAAACAGCTCCTTTTTTTCCAGTGGGAGATCTGAGCTGCTGGTTCACACTTAAGGTGTGAGGACCAGCATGATGCTGTACTCTGCACAGGTTAGTGTTACCAGAGATGGTATTGATGTCCTACTGCAGCACTGGCCTCCTCTTGATGACTTAACACAATGAAACATTGTGCTCAGGCAGCCAGACTGCTTCCAGGGGTTAGGTACATTTGCTTGACATGCTGTTGGCTGTACATGTGTACTGTCTGCTGTCACCTGCAGCTTGCTACAGTCAGCATCCTCTTTACAGCATTGCCAAGTCATGAAATCAGGCTTCCATGAGAGAGGAGAGAGGGCACCAGCTTTGAACAGGGTCATGTCTACCAAATCTTGGGTCTCAAATCTATAATGATTACTGACAGTCATAGCAGTGGTCAGCTCAAGATATTTAGTTCATAACTAATCCTCCCCCTTTGCACTCACCACGATAGGTCTTTTGGGGGTTCCTACCACACCTGCTGAAGGCAGCCCATGAACTAAGCGGCAGCACAGGCATGACATTTTTTCTATCCCATAGCCTGTGTGTGTTCTAAAATCTCTTCTGAAACTGGACAAAAATATGACATGAAATTTTCCTTGAGTAAAAGTAGACCTGAGAACATCTGCAGTAGATGTATGTAAGTAAGACAGCAGCAGTAAATTGTTCTGCTGCCAATTGTGATTTTATTGTGAGTCATCCCTGGAAGCTGCTTTTCTCTGGAGCTCTAAGAGAGAAGTATCCAATTTTACATAAAAATAGATTTCCAGCTGGAATCTAAAGTAAAATGTTATACAGGAGGTTGAAGACCAGAAATTGGGTAAAAAGAAACCTGTAATATCTTTCTTACACTGTCAAGATTTTAATAAAAACCTGATGATTATACAGTGAAAGGCATTTACGACAGATTTCAAGCATTCTGGGTTAGCAACACTGAAATTGCCTCTATGGTAACTATTTCAAGCTCACTGAATACCTTCAACTATTTCTCCTACTGTTTTACAACAATTTCAGGTTTTAAAAAGATTTAAAAAATCTTTAATCTGACTTCCAGAATTTTTGGATGAAGAGTCAGCTGTTCAAATTTTGTAGAATACAGGTTGGAAAGAGGCCTCAGGGGTCATTAATCCAAGTTTTCTTGGCATAATCATGTTCTAGACAGTATGTCCTAGCACCCTCTTTCTTAAGTCTCCAGCACTGGGGAATACACCACTTTCCTGGGGAATTTACTCCAATGACTGATTTGTCTCATTCTGAAAAGCTCTTCCTTGTGTCTAATCAGAATCTTCCCAGGATGAACTTGTATTCATTATCCTTTGTCTTTTCCATGTGACTCCTTGCAAAAAGGGAGTTTCCATCTTCTTTATAGCCACTCATATCGTGCAAAACATCGCAGCACTTTAAAGAGAAAACACTTGAATGACCCCTTACTTCCCTGCTGAATATGGTGTTGAGTTTCAGCTGAAGCCTTTTGGCAAAGCCTGAGACAGACTTCAGGTCTTGTGACATTCCAGGGGACAGTGCTCTCCTGCTGCAGCATCCCTCCAGGGCTCAGGCAATGAGGAGTGTTGTTTCTCTGGCTGTAGAGCAGCCTTACAGCTTAATTCACATGCTGGGCCCTCTTCATACATGGCAGCAAGAGGTTCAAAGTGCCCACGGATCTGTTTCCTAGGTTTTGGAGTTAGAGAATAAGATGGGACTAGAAAAGCTGTGCTATAAGTGTATGCTCTGCAAAAAGGTCACTGAACATAAGCAGAATAAGATGAAAGCCAATTTTTTGTCCCGCTCTTGTTGCATGAGCTTTGAGAGGTCATAAAACTTACAGACGTGCCACATCCGTGACAGACTGGGAGTGCTTTTCCCCCTGATGAGAGGAGTTCAGGATATCTTTTGGGACCACAGTCAGCCTTTGGCTCTACAAGGTTGATGTCAAAAAGTTTAGTCCTACTTCACTGAAAAAGTTGATGAAAAAGAAAAACAGAGATACAGCCTAACGAAGACTTTTAATTCTATTAGAAGTGGTGGAGGAACAAAATACAGTTTGTATTTTGGTTTGAAAGTGGTGGGGCTGAGTTTTGGAAAGATGTCATTCCTCCTCCCTAATGTCTCTTTAAAGCCACTAGAGGGCCCCGAAGTCCACCTTAAAAATTTGTCTTTGGCATTTTTGAAAAGACTACACAGCAGTGAACAGGTTTTCCAGAACTCTTGTGCTTTCTCATTTTGCTATTATCAATGGAATGTGTAGGGTGAACACAAGAAAATAAGGATTTGGGGAAGAGGATGCCTTGAAGGGTAGCATCACCAGTGACTTCTATGCACTAAAGACTTGCATGGTTCTCTGGAGTTTGGTGGGAAAGATATCTCCTCATTAGCACCCAGATTTCACTTGGGTCCTTTTCTGTTTTAAGAGACAGAAGGATATGTAGTAGATTCTCTGAGAGTGCACAGGAGGCTTTTGATTTTGTACCATCCCCTGTGAGGACGTTTGCCGTATGTTAAACCTCACCTCAAGCCTTACTTCCACAGCTTATTTTTTGGTTGTGGAGGGATGAAGTAGCTGGGTTACTCTTGCTGTTGAGTGTGAGTTAGAAACAGGATGAGTTCTTCAGTAAATAAGAAAAGGCTCCTTTTGAACAGTGTTTCTTCTTCTTTTTAGAGTTGAATGTGGAGGGCAGCAATGCTGTTGTGCTCTGCATTTGTGGATATATCTTAGCAAAGAACTTCTGGGGTTTTGGTCATCCTGAAGAAGAGCACTTCCTTGTGCTCTATCTCCTTGCAGGCTAGAGTAATAACCAGATTTTTGAAGATGTTCAGACACATGCAAAGTTTAAAAATAACTCCAGAAATGTTTCCTTTTTGTTCCTTTTCCCATTTGATTTTCCTGTTCCCTTTAACTAAATAAGCTTGTGATCTCACATGCCACGGTCTTGATCTGAGACTTTTAGATAAAGATCTGTAAAATTGTGTTAAATTTTTGGTATTCCTGTCAGGACTGAAACTGAAGCTGGATCATAGAAAGAGAGAATATGTCGTTGGGACCAACCATTCACTCACATCTGTCCTGGGAGAGTGTGAAATACTGGGCACTGAAATACAAAAATGTCATCATAAATTTTATGGCTTTTGCTGAAACACTTATGATTTGATGGATGATAGCTAGAGCAATTGACTCCACAACCCAGAGAGGACAAAAAGGTTCCCATAACAAAATACTAAAATTGCCAGAAACCTTCCTAAAATACTTTGTCTGTGACATATAAGGAAGCATACTGCAGTGTGGGCTGGATCTTCTGGAATTTGCTTTAAATGACCTGCATTGTATCAGTGGCCCTTCCATCCCAGACTAAAGAGTAGCTGGTTAGTGTGACCTCTGTTATCCATTTAATACACTGTGCCTACATTGCCCTGTTTTTTTTGAGGGCTGCCAATGGATACAACTGAGGCATAAACGATGTGTTTTCCTTCAGAGATAATTTTTGCCTTTCCAGAAATTAATTAGATATTTGCATATGAAGTAATATTTGACACAAATTTATGGCAGCTGGACTAGTGAATTGCAGAAAAATTGTTCACTAAATCTAAAGGTAGAGGACAAAAATATTTTATGCAGGTCATGTCTGAGAAGTATTCATTTATCTCCCTTAATTACAGAAGAAGTCTAGATGACTTCATAGGTTGTAAATGATATATATCTACTTTTTGGCAAGGTGAATCCAAGCTGTACTGTCAGTGAGAAACACTGCAGCTCCCAGGAGTGATCAGGTAGAGTTCAGTTATTCCAAAGGAGGTCCATTCCCAGCCTGGGACTCTGGAGTTGCTACGTGAACAGGCATAGACGAGCTGCTGCTTGAGGAAAGCCTGACCAAAGGTCTTTGGCTCAAGGGTAACAAACACACTTCTGTGTCCTGAGCACCTTCCTGGGCTGTCTGTTGGGGCCTTTCCCAGTCCCACCTGCCAGTCCCTCTGCAGTGCCGCGCGGGCGCTGCGCAGCGGCCGTAGTGCGGACACGGCATGCGAGGAGGGTGAGGTGTCCGGAAGGATGGAGAAAGAGGGCTCTGGTAAATCATTCAAAATACACCATCATTCTTCAGGGTGTAGATTAACACACTCTCTGCTTTCTTTTTTGGTCTCCTACTGCTGATGTTTAACTTGTGTTATGAGCAAATGTTCTATTCTTAAAATAATAAAGCTTTCTATTAAGGAGTGGTTCGAATTAACAGTAATTCAAATTTTATTTTTTTATTTTATTTAAGAAGGCATAAGTGGAATTATAAAATTCTTTATATTAATTCCTTTCATAAGCATATTTTGGATCTTGAGGTATGTTCATAACAAATGTGTTAGTTCCAAGTACCTTTCTTCTCAAAACCCTTGTGTTTTGGGACACAGCCAGACAGAATATACATTATTTTTATAGCTCATATGTTGGGTTGATAGAATGAAGAATGTTTTAACCTTGTGAAAAAATTAAACATTCCTGTGTAATTTTAAAAAAGGATTGTCTAAAGGACTTACTTTATATGCTTTCAGGATCCTTTTCTTGTTCATTAGGAAATGTTCTGTATTCTTTTGCAATCAGCTCTCATTATTTATTGTGTCATTTCAATTGTAAGTGGTTTAAAAATGCCTAAAAAAACTCAGTGAACATCTAGCGTGTTAATTGGATGGGGAAGAGGAAGGTGCTCTTGTAGTGAGGTATTACACACAGTATAAAATATCTCTGGGCAAGATACTGCAATTTAGTGTCTGATTGGATGGTTCATTCAATATTGAATGAAGAGCAAGAATTCATTTCAAGCTGTGATTGTCTGTTGAGTTGCTTTTGTTTTTAATAACGCTGCTGGGAAGTTTAGGAAAAAATAGGAAGTTCTTTTAATTAAAAAAAGAAAAAAAGAGAAGACTAGCATTCTCAGAAAAAAGAAAACTTTCTGAAATAGAATTTATCTCACCCTCCTTCAGGCTAATGAATAATAACATATTCTGCTGGCAAAAGATAACTTTAGAAATATGATATCACCACAGCTAAATCTTATTGATTGATCCCATGCAGTTAGCAGGACACTTGTGGCAGCCTCATACAAATTACTCTTTCCTTGAATTTCAGATCCACTTTATATTTCTTTTTATTATTTCTCTCGTTGTCACTGTCTCCAGCACTGGTGAGAAATACCTGGGATACTGGGTCCAGGGCTGTGTTCTCAAGTGAAAGAGAAAGAGGGATGTACAAGAACCAAGTTGAGCAAAGGACCATGGAGGATTGTGAGCATCTAACAGAGGAGGAGTGTCTGGGAGAGCTGAGATTGTTAAAGATAAGGTGGCTCCAGAGGGATCTCATAAATGCATATAAATATCTCAGGAGCAAGAGTAAGGAGGAGGGATCCTGGCTAATCTCAAGGTTCTCAGTGACAGGACCAGAGGCAGTGGGCACAAACTCAAGTACAGGGGACTCCCTCAGAGCACAGGAACACACCCTTCTACAGGGAGGGTGACTGAAGTCTCGCACAGGTTGCGCAGAGAGGTCGTGGGGTGTCTGTTCTTTATTAGCCTGGAGAAGAGGAGGCTCAGGGGTGACCTTGTCACTCTCTACAACTCCCTGAAAGGAGGGTGTAGCCAGTTGGAGGTTGGTCTCTTCTCCCAGGTGTCCCAAATCTCAGAGGTCTCTTGCAGCCTAATTGATTCTGTGATTTTATGATATTCCAAATCCCTCTGAACATGATCCTGGAGAGCCTTCTCAGTATGACCCTACTTGATCAGAGGGGTTGCACTAGACAAACTCAAGCCTCAGCTCTTCTGCACTTCTGCCACTGTTTCTGCAGCTTGACAAGAGCCAGGACAGGCTGTGGCTGAGCAGTCTTAGTGCTACTTAGCTTACACACAGGCATGAGCTTCTGAAAAAGGCTTTATGTTGAGTACAGACTGAGAAAGATATCTCTTCATTTCCACACTGAAATAGAGCCAAAGACCAGAATGGACAAAACATACATCCAGACTGAAGCCCTGTACATTAAAAGCCATAATGACTATCTAAACAATTTAATAGTAAAGTAAGATCTTCAGAGGCTGTGTAGTCTGTCTCTTTGTCCCTAGGCAGAGTTAAAGGTGTCTAAATGTTTACTGGCAACGTTTCCAGTCATTAATGATCCTTGCTATTAGGAGGAGTTCCTTGACATCTAAGTGAAACTTCATGACCTGTTTGCCTTAGAATCCCGTTAACTTGTCTTTTTGCCACACTGATCATTGAGCAGCGTTTGCAAGATTTCTGCCATTTCCTCCTCAGCCTTTTCTTCTCCAGGCTGAACAAACATTTCAATTCTCCTCGCCTTTTCTCACTAAAGACACAGGAAAAAGTCACTGAGTACTTTGAATCCAAAGAGTGGCACATGCCTTCAGGTTATCTGCCTAGTCTAAGTGCTACCGAATAAGTTACCTGGCACTCTCAGGCTGACCTTTGAAAACAGCCCCTGATGTGATGTGTGACATGTACTGAAGAAAATGATCTTGCAAATGCACTTAGAGGCTTTTGGAACATTTTGTCAAGACTAAAAGCAGTGTTTAGGTCCATCCATGTGTCCATCCATGTGTACTTAAATGAGACCAGTGTTCCCCACGAGGGAAGATGGACACAGGGTGTCTAGTCCCTGGTGTCACTGGGCTTCCTGCCGTGTCAGGCAGTGCCTGAGCTTTGGGACAGCCGTTCACTGCAGGTTTACAGCTGAGATTCTCTGACAACTTCCCGTGTGGAGGAGCCTGACTCCCTCCCTTAGTTAAACTGGGGGAGCTATGAGAGCTGCCTCTGCCCCAGGCACTCAGATGCTTTCCCAGAGCTTAGGAGAGATCTCGTCCCTGGGGGCATCATCGGCACCTGCAGCACAGCTGAAATGCCCTCACCCACAGCATGCACGGAGGTTAACCAAGGTCACAGAGCACTGTAATGGCCCAAACTCCCCCGGTGGCAGCAGAAACTGCACTAGCAAGCACTTGAGGCATCTTTTTTGTGACCTCAGAGCACCAGGTAAACCTTTGCCTTCAACCACCATGATCTGTCTGAATAAAGCAGTAGAAAGAGAATGGATACAAGTTAAAATAGGGAAAAAATTACTCCACATCATGCCCTCTCCTCCTAGCCTGGTCAGGCAGTAAAGGCATTGAAAGACAGATTTTACTTCTGTATTTGTTACAATACAAAGCTGAAGGACTTATGGATGCACTAAATTCAACACAAGAAATACAACTTCCCCCAGGAACAGCACTATTTGCCCAGAGACAACTTAAAAAATAAGAAGAGATAAGTCTTATATGCTGAGTTAATGAAATCTGTAGCTTCTATATACATAATAGGGTTACAAACAATAAACCAAGAAAACTGGTAAGAATTTGCAATCACAAAAACGTTGCTGCTATGGGGAAAGATAAGGAACAAGTCTGCTCTTATAAAAGTCGCTGCAAAATTTTTTCTTACCCATTTCACTTTGAAAATACTTTGAGATATAATAAAAGGCATATTCTGACATGAAAATTCTGAAAAATGAATAGAATTTCACAATACTTTTCAGTGCCACCTAATCTGTATTTTTATTCAAGTGAACTCACTGAATAAAAACAGATAAAAGAGGAATCAGGCCCAAAGTACTGAAGTGGATAAAATAATTTAAATGCAAAGTGTAGTCTGTTAAAGATAGAATGCACATTTATATGTTCAGAAATATACTGAAGCTCTCAATCTCTCTTGCATATTGCTGAAGTATAAACTATTTTACTCAAAATGTTGTAGTGCAATTCTTTTGTCAAACTTCATTGATTTTAATAAGATATCACTGTTGTAACAAGGTGTAGAATTAGAAAACAAAATGTTCTACTGCATGCTTTTGCTTTTACAGGTCTGTTCCAGATACCCTTGATTATACTTGGCTGTGGTCTTTGAAATCACCTTCCAAGTGCTTTCTGTGGAGGCTACAGTGTTATTCCCAAGCTCTTTGGGAAATGCTTTTTCCGGGAATTGAGGAGGCCCCTCAGGCAGTTTGCAAAGTTTGCATATCTCAGGATGCCAAGCACATGGGCTGCACCTGTGGATATTTGTGGGGATGACAGCAGTACCAGCTTCTGGCAGAAGGACTAAGTTTTAAGTAGAACTTCTTATTGTCTGCTTTGACACATTGTTATGAGCCCCGAAAACACAGGAGCAAGATCACCTATGAACGCAAAAGACAAATGGACTTGGTAGCCCACCAGAGTGAAAATAATTTGAGAAAGGTTAGGGGTTTGAGTTATATTTAAGATGTATGGGTTTAAAGTTCTCTCTGGCAGAATGTCAACTGTAATATATTTATAACTTGAGAAAAAAAGCATAATATCATTTTTCAGCAGTTTGATAAATGAGACGTTGGGGAAAAGTGTTTATCCTAGAACAGAAAATGCCCTGAGAGCTTCTGTCACAGACATGGACTTTTCAAACCACGATCACCTCACTTGCAGTAGCTGATTAAGCCATATTTGGGATTATCATCATCTTAATATTGATTTCCTTTATCTCTATTTTACAAAAGACAGAGCTGGGTGAAGGTTAGAAAAGAGATTTAATTACTTATTTTGATAAAGTTATTAAGCCCATGCTTTTTATTAGTCATTCATATCTATTCTCTGTTTCCCTCAATAGCCAGAGGGTAAAAGAGACCAGAAATTAGTAGGTCTGAAAGAATAAGGTCTTGTATGAATAAGAATATAGAAACAGAATTAAAGGGCATGTTTTGAGGGAAAAATGTAGAAAAATGGCTTGGGAAAAAATAGTGAAAGTAAAAAGATACTGAGATATTTTGTGAGCTTTTTTATTTTTCAGAATTGAAACAATAATCAAAATCATTTGTCACAATGGTTAATTTCAACATTTCTCAAAGCAAAATGCTTTACTTTCCAAACTGAAATTATCTGCTCTCCTTTGATTTAATAATATCACTACATTGCTTGAAATGGACAGCACTGAAAGCACATTGACTTATGATATTTCTGTAATTAAAAAAAATCCTGTTCAGCTACAGGTAATTCTACTCCTTGATTTTGCAATATTTTCAAAATATTTCAGTTGTTAGCCTGGCCAGGAAATACTGTATTTTGCTGTTGCTAGTGAGTTAAGAAAGTAATATATACTGTTTTCTTAGCTGATCATATTAGGTGATATCACTCCATATCATCACAAACACTAAAAGATGCTACATTTAGACTAGCAACTGAGAAGGGCAAAAGGCACAGAAAATTTCATCACAGACCCCTGTTAGTATTCAAGTATTTGGTGGGAGAACAGATTTTGAAGGTAACATAATCAAAGGTGAAGTAGTTATGATTCACTGATAGAGCTGTAGCACAAACAGTCCTTTTTCACTGAGGGAAAAAGAAAAGTGGTTTGCTAACTTTCCCTGATAAGGTGGCTGAAAATTTTACCTAGAAGTTTTGGCTTAATTTGCTTCATTTGTTTTAGTAGTGGTAAAAAATAAAATAAAAAAAGGAGAATGTCCTGATACAGGGAAAAGATCAATGATAGAGGGAGGACTGTCAGTCATCTTTTCCAGCTTTTACAGGATTTGGGGTAGTACTAGGAGGGAAAACTGCATCCAAATTTTATGGAAAAAATTCCCACTTTAATGAAAAGTCTTCCTGAAAGGTATTTTTTTTTCCCCATCAGTTTTCTTCCATCTAGAGCATCATTCTGGTTTGGGGAATTAAACTTGTACCTTTTGGTGTAGTGAGGACTTGCAGGCACACCTGCTCTTTATTTGACTGGAGTAGAAACTGAACCAGCAGAAACCCTGTTTCAGTGGCATTGACTCTGCTCTGATGTTCTCCAAGTTCAGTCCTAAAAACAAGTGGTACCTGCATGGCATAGTATGTAGTGTGAAGTTGGTCTGGGCATCTGTATTACCTGAATAAATAGTTATGGTAAGAAAGCAGTACTTTGTGGCTTTGTGAGAAATAATCACCTCTCTGTAAATTTGTTTTTATACTTTTCACAGTGTGGATCTTGTCCTTTTTTTGTACACCTAATTATCTGCCTTGCATTCTCATTCCTTCATTGTTTTATCATTAACTTTTTTGTTTCATCATTGACTTTTTTGTCATTGATTATGATCATATCATTTGTCACAGATTTCTGCCATAAATTTTTTTGCCATACATCCTTGTCTTGCCCCATCCCTTTTCCGTGGTGGGCAGGGGCTGGGGCTGGAAGTGGGTCATGATGTTCACTGCCACAGCCTTAGGCTGACAGCATCCCCACAGGGGATGACACTGCACAGATGTCAGATGGCCATGGTGCAAGGAAGGTCTCTCCAAATCTTGCTGTGTTCTCATAAAAATACAAGTTAGTGGAGTAACTAGGGTTTTTTTTGATGGAATTTCCCTGCCACAAAGATAGAGGGGGTGATGAAGAGGGAAATGAAGGAGCAATACTCCTAAATCTTGTCATGTGCTTTTTCTTTCCTCAGTGCTGGAAGGTGGAGTTACATGAAGAAAAGCTGCTCTAAGAGATCTTTTATCAATACCTACAAATTTATTTGACAGATGCAATTAAAACTGAAAAGGAAGGTAGTAGATTCTGAATAGAGTAGGACTGATTTAGTTTAATGAAGATATTTGACAAAATTACATAATATGTGGTACAAAAATAGCATTTATATTCATCTCCGTAGTAGAAGAACAAGGGAACTGACTGTGAAATTTTAAAAAATCCATGTTAAAGCTGATAAAAGAGAATGTACTGATACACAGCATGTTGTTAGCCTGGGATCCCTCACAATGTCTATCACAGGCAGTTTTTGGCTGTGCTGACCATTACTTGCAGGAACAAATAGCAAAACACTGAAATAAACTCAGCACCTAAATGTGCATAGGAACACACATGAATATTAAATCATGTATTATTGTCTTTCATGAAGTCCTTTTAACAGAGGTAAGTTGTTTTCAATTAAATATAAAATAAATAAATAAAAGATACTAATTTTCAAGGAAACTAGTCTGGTTTTGTGTGAGATGCTTGAAACATAGTTTTTTTCCATTCTGCTCCAATTTCAGGCCTCTTGCTTAAAATATATGTCTAAACAACATGACTCTAAAACTCATCTGTAGTGTTTAAGATGATAGTAATTGTCTCTTACGACAACTCTACAACTCTACAAAAAGCTCTAAGAATAATAATAAAAAACTTTTCCTTACTATTTCCTTTCCTTTGCAGGAGGCATATTACATTATAATTTTATTTCATATCTCTAGACTTCTATATTCAAATTTTTTACCGAAGTAAAAAGTATATTTTGTATGTAAATTAGACTTAAAATGTTTGGAGGGGAGGAAACAGATAGGAGAAAATCTGCAATTATCTTGACTTTCCTATGGTTAAAGGAGTCTGTAAGAGAATGGTGAATTCATAACATTGTTAATTTCCACCAATTTCTGTTTTATATTTGTGTCTCTCTGCCATTCCCTTTTTATCTGAAGCTTCTGAACAAGACTCACTAGCAACCATCTGCCATGGATTTTATTTTCATTGCACTGCACTAATAGCAAAGTTGTTTATCTCTGAGAGGCTTACCCAATTAAAAAAAGTTGTCTAGCAGTGATAGCATGGGAGGTGGCTCTCTGCTGCTGAGAAGAGTTCATAGAAAGAGCATGGGTTTCTTTCCCTCTAGTGTAATGACATTAAAATCCATGTCCAGCTGGTTCATGTGCCATGTTGGTAGCTGTGTGTTTGCTGGCTGAGGATGGGCCATAAGGACAAATGACTCTTCTGTCACCAGCTGGCAGTGGGGTGGAACTTCAGTGAGAGCCACAGCTGAGGTGCACGCCTGGTGCTCTCCTGTGCATGCAGCTGAAGGTGCTGGGGCAGCAACCTGACAGATTGCTGGGGGAGAAGGGCAAAAGATCACCTCCAGTTCAGTGCCTTCTGCTCAGCCTCTGGGTTTGGAGGATGCTGGAAATCATCCTCAGAGAATAAAAGTCTTTTCCTTGCAACCTCTCAAGCACCATGCCATAGGGAATAAATCAACAGCTAATTTGGAAAATATTCTCATCAGAAAAATGCTAAATTTGTCTATTGTACACTGTTGCTTGCTGACATTTGAACAAGCTTTATACAAATGTGTTTCTCTGCCTTCTTGTTTAATTGATGTTCTTTAATTAAGCAGGCGAGCCTGATTTTTTGTCTGTTTCTGTAACTTCCTGTGATTCAATGCAACCATTCTACCTTACTTTATATATATTATTAAACAATATTTACCTAGATATTTTATTTAATTCTGTCTACCTAAAAATGGAAATCAATTCACAATTATGCATATAGAGCCAAATCTTCACAAAGGTGCACAGACACTTAGTTCAGTGGAAAAGTTACTCACAGATGAGTGAGAGGCATTAAATAGACCAGAAGGAATCAGCAGCTTTCAAATGTATTTTCTCTCACTAAGTATTTCCAGTAAAACAAACATGAAAGGGAGCTCTCAGTAACAGAAGACCTTACTAGATGTTACCTTTTCCCACTCAGGGCTTTTGACAGTCTCTCTCACCTGTTAAGAGCTGTGACACTTGGTGATGCAGATGCCTGACTTGCTCATTCCCACCAGCAGTGGAGTTTGCATGGGTGTTTCCTGCTCTGCTTCACTGAGCTTCAGCATTTATAAAGGCTGGTTTGACCTGGCCTGACAGACCTCTCTGGAGCAAAGAAATAGATTAAGAAATGCACAGAATGGGAATTGAACTCTTTAAAAGGTACAGAACTGAACTCTTAAAGGTATGATATTTTCCTAACAGCAAAGTGAAATTTCCTGGAACTCACCAATTACAATACTATTTGGAAAGTGTTTTAAATCTATTTTGGTTTTATCATTTTGTTATTTATATGTTAATGTGCAATGCTATGGTTATTTCCCCATTTTTGAGAAAGTATTATCAATGGCCATCAATGAGTTCGGTCTCAATCCTGAAGTAGTTACCTATGAATTGATAATTTCTATTCTTAAACTCATGTTTGATTTTAAGGACTGATTAACTGCAAAGCATGAGGTAAAGTACAGTAAGTGTAAAGAACCTATCTTTCCATATCTGTATGAAAATTTTTGTATTTCATAGCCTTGGTGAATGTAGGTAATATACACATTTTGAATAAAAAACTAATGAAAAAATTCTGAAACCCAGAATGGTATTAAAAAAGATAGACTGGCCATGTCTGTAATGTACTTGTGGACTCAAAGTGACCCACCTGTGCCTTCTGCCTCTTCTCTGCCTGTACTGGCAGGGGACACCTCTTGGAGCACTGCCCTTAGCAGAGAGCCACTAGCGAAGTGCATTGACCCTTCATCCCACTCTCTCTGCACACAGGGAGGATGGGGAGAGGTTCGGCCAGAGGGACTCAGGTGCATTTTCCAAAGGGAAAAATGGTGTGGACCACGCTAAAGGTCACTGTTATTTGCATCTCTTGTGACCTTTCAGTAAGACCCACTGCACACATGGTTGACCTTTCCATGGTCCAGCTGCTGCAGAGTTTGCAAAGAGCGTGTTTAACTTTGCTATTTGCAACAGGAATTGTATATTTATAATGTGGGGTAAGGTCTTGCACAAAGACCATAGGACCTAAGCACCCCATATCCTCTAGACCCGGGATAGTCTTAATCTGGTTTTACTATGTCCCTTCAAGTACTGCAATGATGATATTTTAAAAACGATTGCATTCATGTCCAGTTTGAGCCAAGATAGTTGTAAAGTTGTCCTGGATAGAACTATGGAGGAATGCAAAATTTCTGTTAAATATGCTGTGTCCACTGGTCATCTGTGTGTTTTGCTTGATTTGCTGTTAATCTTCTCCTTTTAGCTGCCTGGAGTTGGGCAGACTGGGGCTGGACTGGTTTAGGGTGCTCTTCATCCCTTTTATGTTGATAGGTTAATATGAGATGGATCTAGCAGGGATCCTTGTTACCTGCATAGCTACAAATACTCTATGCTCTACTCAGGGGTGAAACTGGAAGCACTAGACAAGGGAAAACAAATCCTTGTGATAAAGGGACTCTGGAAATAAATATACTGTGAAAACATTTCTTACATAATTGTATTCTGAAGTCATGTGATTGGTGAGAGGAGCTGAATGAGGGAAAATGTGGAGTTTGGCTCATGGTGGTCACCTTTGGAATAATTTTTCTGAACAGGTATTTACCCTGTATTTTCACTTGTCCTTCCTGTGCAAAGTTAGTTAGTGCACATTTTTGCTCTATCTTAGAATCACAGAATCTGCTTTACACATTGTTCTTCATTTCCATTGTTTCACTAAAGTGGCAGAGCTCTGACAGACCAATTCTGATGTATGAATTAACCAAGCAAGCCATGGCTTAAAATAAATAGTTTTAGAAAGAAATTAGGAAGAACTTAAATTACATATGTTAATTATAACAGGTCACTGGATGTAAGACTAAAAGGCAATTTAATACGGAATCTGTCTTGCCTAACTCTAGCTGTCAAAGCTAAATTAGGAATACACAGGGGAACTAAGCTATCAAAGACAGTCATTTAATGTCTTTCATATAAAGGGAGAGAAACAGACACCATCACAGAGCAAGTTTTTCAAAGATACTTAGACATGTATTTTAGATATACTTCACTAGTTATGGAAAATCCCAGCTGATTAGCTTAGACTGCGTGATGAACATGTAAATTAGATGAGACAAATCTTTGTCTTGGTACTGTAGCAAAGCAGATCATGAGATAAGGCAACAGCAAGTTATTAACAGCCATCTCTAGCAGTAATAACATTTGAATCATTGAGATTACAATATTAAACAATGCAGAAGTCATTCCTGAGGAATCAGAAGTGTGTCATTAACTTACCTGCTTACAGTCTCCCACATTCACAAAGTCTACACTGTCTATCTGCACAGAGATGATTGTTTGCCCTTCTTGTCTGGTCAGCAGGACACAGGGGACACTGGGCTGAGATGTGTGGAGATTAGGTTATATAGATCTGCCTGTGGTGTCTAAACTGACAGAGTTGTAGCTGAAACACATTTAATGTGAAAAGAAGCAATCAGCACCAATGAAAAGATATGAGCTTTCATTTGGAACTGAGAAACGGTCATTTAAGATTGACTGGAGGAAAGGTGAAAATGCTGACGTAGAACCCAAGAAGTCATTCAAATATTTGCTGTTTTCCTGCTTTGTATTTCAGTTCTGCACTTAAGGTTTCTGCAAATGAGGCATGGTAGTCAAAACATATTAGTGACTATAACAGTGGTAGACATTGCTAACTGCAATGAAATTAAAAATGCTTGTTTAAAAACCTTCTCTCAAGATTAATTGTAGTACTACATAGACAAAATACTAATATTTTTGTTTCATAGTCTAATAGCTTGATTGAGTGAATATTTATGATAGGAATTATTTGGGAGCTACTAAAAAATGACACTTAGAAAATTCTGGTGTACCAGCAGGGTTGCTCAGCTCCTAGGAAACAACATCTCACCAGCACTAAATCAGCAATAGGCTCTGTGCATCAAGAGGGTACGTTGCTGATTACTTCTGCTCAATGACTGTTCTTTTGGTTGAGAGTTGGAAAGAGAATTAATGAGCTCATTGTGTTCCTTGCTGTCTTTGTAGCTGGACATACAGGATGTGCTGAGACTATGAGAAAGGTGACAAGTCAATTATTTTAGTTTAAGGCAGGGAAAGGCTGAAAATCTTTACTTTGAGAATGGGGAGGCTATTTAAAAGCTATTTAAATGTGTAGCTGGAGTATTAAACAGATATTGAAGAGTATTGAGGGAAAAAGACAGAAATGGCAGGAAATTCTTGTGGGATGATTATAACTTGCCTGTGTGTAAGAGGTGTCAGTGAATTAGCTGTGAATCATGTGAACTTGGCACTGCACTGTGATTTTTGGCCTTTATCAAATTGCAGTGAGTGCCTGTGCATTTGGTGGCTATATTTTCATGTTCCCTCTAATCAGTTCTTGTATGTCAGTCATTTTGTAATTCTATTAAAGGCTAAGCTTGAAGAGCAAGATGTATGCAAATCCTGTGACATTGCTGACTTTCTATGTGTGCTAGAAAAAAATGACAATACAAGTACAACGAATGGGGTGACCCTGCCTACTGACAGTATTGCAGAGCCAGAAAACATTTCTGTAGGGGCCATGAAAAGTGTGAGAAGCAGAAATAACTAGGAAAGAAAGTAACCATATCCCCAGAATAAAGACAGAGTGGAAGTCAATGTTTCCTCTAAATGTGGCCATTCTAAAATCCAGATTTGTGTCCATCCAGATGGCAACCCCGACCACTGTTAAGAGAGTATCCTGGAATGAATGAGCCGAAGTTTCTGGGCAGCTCAGCATGCCATGGGCTGTTCTCCCAGATACTCCTCTGCCAGCCTTTGAGGGGTCTGGAGATGCACCTGCTGTTTTCTCCAGAGCCATAAATGAGGCAAGAAGGGCTGACTACTTTCCTCCAGCAACTAGGAGTTTTTCTCCTGATATCAAGAGGATCTACAGGATCTCAAAAAGGAAAGTGCACTGGCTTTCCTCAGTAGGGTTTCTGCTGCCTCCATCTTCCTACGCAACTATGGTCCCCAGAGAATGGTGGTCCTGCAGGTAATGTTGAACTCTGCAGCATTTCCCACATTTCTGCTGCTGAATACCCAGAAGCTAGGTTCTGGGAACTGTTTTTGTTTCTAAAAATGGATTCCAGGCTGTCCTAGTTCCAGCCAAGGGCAGGGTTAATTTTCTCAATAGCCCTTGGTAAGGCAGTTTGGAGCTATGTGGGCATGGCCAATACATTGTATTTACTCCATACCCTCTTACATCATGTCTGGGGTGGGGGAAACAACTCTCACACTTCTGAGAGGAAGGGGCATCATTTCCAGTCATGGGAAAATGTGCTGGATGCAGGGCCCATCTACCGTTGTTCATTGCTCACCTCAACTTGGTGAGCATTCTGTTTGTAAATCACCCTCTCTTTGTACCACGTTGCTATTATATTGTTGCTGTTACCTTTAATTTTCTTATCTCATTGCTGTTTCCAGTAAATTGTTCTTATCTCAGCCCATAATCTCTGTTTTTTGTGTCTCCCACTGGAGGTGGGAGCAAGCAACCGGCATCTGATTTGTGAGAGTCTCCTTGTAGGGGGGCACTAAATTAGGGAGTGCTGTTCCTAAAACACAACACAGCCCAAAGTCACCCCTGCAAGTGGATGGGACTTGTGACTACTCACAGTGGCAGCCTTCCAGTACCTGCTCACTTCATGCCTTGCCTCCTCTAATTCCCTGACAAATCCAGTGCTGGTTGGGAGTGCATTTCTGACGTGTTAGGCAAAGGTGAGCCAGAGCTATAGTACATGTCACAGTAATGTAGCCAATATCAATAGTTTACAGTGCAGTGAGTCTTCTAGTATCAGAAGCTAGGATAAAGAATAGAAGTTGATTAAAACCAAGATTATTGGTCCACTAAGGTGAAAATAATTTGCCTAATATATGAATTTCACTTAAAAAATGAAATAGTTGTCTGCTACTTTCCTTGAAAGAAAGGCATAATGAATTTTATAGTATTTTTTTAAGAGCAAGTTTCATATTACTCATGGATAAGACTTCTTGAGCCAATAACACTTTATTCCTCCCCATTTGATTCTGTTTTTCGGAAGAATTGTTTCAGATATATTTGGCTTTGAGATAACTCAAACTTGGGATTTTGTGCTTCTAATAACTTTGTCCCCTTCTGGTCTTGCTCTTGATGGATTAATTTTTTTTCACACACACAGAAAAATATGTTATTGTTGTAATTTAGAGAACAGTAAACTAGTTTCACATGCGTGTATTTCCCCAGACTCTCATAGCAACTGAAAGAAACTGACATTTTTGTCAGCTGCCTTCTTTGTGCAAAAAGAATGTAAAGAAAACAAGCAAGAAATGTCAAGTTTGGGTAACAGTGGAGGCTTCACAGGTTATACGGTTTGGAATATTCTCTACCACAAGAACTTACCTTCAGTGGCTCTGAGATGCACAAGCTTTTCTGCAATTTAAAGACCTTGTATATTTTTGTAATATGTTGTGGTTAATGAAACCATATTTTGTGATGAACATCTGCGGTTTTTATTGTAAGCACTTCCCTCTAGCACTATATGATTATGACCGAATGTACCCCCATAAAAGTTCCCTGCCAAAATGTGATCCTGTGGACAAGCCTCAAATCAGGGAGGTACATCTGTTGAGCAGGATTAAACCTTCTCTTTCACTGTGAAGAGGCCACACTGTGTTTCAGCCCCAGTTGTGCACACAGAGTAGAAGATGGGCCTAATGCTTCTGTCACGAGTAATTTTGTGCCCTGTTGGCTTTGCACTGTCAGATAATTTTTCTGGGATAGGAGTCCAGGCCTGAGCAAGTCAAAGGGATGCACTTCATAGTCAGAGGAGCCATGTAGGGCATGTAACTTGTATTTGGACAAATGCTTCTTCTAAAGACATGGCACCTTCAACCCATGTGTTGATCTGCTCACAAATTTGTGATGCTTATCACTGATTTTCTCAGGGTACATTTGACCATGTTCTTCCCATATTTAGAGTTTCTTGTCTCAGTGGTGTATAGATGTTATAATTTGTCACAGAAGTTTTTGTGAAGAGAGATTTTTTTTTAAGGTTTATGTCCAGGCTCAGTACAGATGGAAGCGTATCTGATCTGCTTGTCTGGCTGATTTGCTGAAATATATTCCACCACTAATCTGGAAAAGCCAAGGCTTTTCTTTTGAAAAATTGGCATGCAGAGGCAAATCTGGTCCCAGCACTGCAGATGCATAAAGCACTTTAGCAGAGGGATAAATGTGGTTCATCTGCACAGACTGTGCTGCTTCTCTGCAAAACACAATCCTTCTCTCAGAGGATCCCTGCGGGAAAGACAGAGTGGTGCTGATCCTGGGGGGTAGTTTGCAGCTTTTCACTGTCACCTTTGCAACTGATTCAATGCATGAACTCAAAGCCTGCAAGTAGGAGAACTCTGAAACCATTTTTGCATTTAATGAAGATGAAGGGTAATGTGGAGTCTTCAGAAAGAGTCATATTCTTATCAGTCAAGAGTCAGAAGAAACATCTATTACCAGTGCCTTTTTTTCATACAGGATGGCATTTTGAGGTTGTTTTGTGCCTCTAAAAATGTCTGTGAAACATACATGGAGAGTGGAGAGGGAAATTTTGTCTGAAGGTATTAAGGAGAGATGTAACCGTGCAATGGCATTTTAGATTCCCTCTAAACAAAGGGCTGAACAGTAGAGGACAAGGCCTAGGAAAGGAAGAGCATTGTTTCCACATGTCCTTCTCAAATTATTCAGGATAGAAGTGGAACAAATACTTTTCTAATGGTGGACTGGCAATATATAATCATTATTTTATCCTTATGCTATTATGACAGAGGCCCAGTGATTCTTCAAATGAACTCCTACAACTGAGAATGTATTAATAAAAATGTCCTGCTTATGCTGCTTTACTAGACTTTTTAGAGTAGAAAACTAGGAATAGCTGAGTTTTTTCCACTTTCCATTAAAAAACCCTGGAAATAAGTTAATCTTGCTTAGAATTGGCACTGGAATCAAATCAATGAATAAAATATTGCTCTTCCCACATGGTCATGTAACTGAACAGAATTGTTTATAATAATAAACATATAAATATAAGAGCACTGAAAGACAACTGTATGGGTAGGAGAAATTGAGGGAATTCTGTCGGGTTTTTATGACAAGATCTGCATGAGTGAGAAGAAATATGTACAAACTATGTGAAAGCTCTGCCCATCACTTCAGTCAGTTTCATGAGCTTTCAGACCTGGGGAAACCATCCAGTATGAAAATCATCTCATCTAGACAGAAGTTCAACACTCCATATCAATATGAATTGCCCAGCACACATTTTATAAACAGTGGAAAAAAACAGGTGCCTCTGGTAAACAATTTCTCTGCCCTGTTTTTAGAACTGAACACAGTACTCTGGGAAGCACCTCAGCCTGAGGTGCTGATTGGAGCTGTAAATGATATATGTTTAGATCTGTAACGTAGGGCAGTTGAATCTCACTATTAAACTAATGTGAGAGTTCTATGAAATTAAATTTTTGAGCTAAAGCAGTTTGTGGAAAAAACTCAACAAATCTTGTGTTTAAAATGATCAGTCATGAAGGATCTGCTGCATTTTCTAGTAAATCAATACAGCTGATATTTGTATTTATACAGTTTTTAAAGCCCTTTGCTTTATTTATGGCTTGATTTAGTCCACCCTCACCTTTTAGCTGATAGATCTCATTAAACCCTGGCCTGCTCCACTAAGCTACTGCATAGCTTTGCTCCCATGCAGTGTTTGTGGGGATTTATCTCTTTTTAATTCACTTGTCTCAGTATCAGGTGTCTAGTCTGAATAATTCATTTACTTTCCCCTCAGAGCCCACGGAGACAGATAATGATTTATCCAGGTTGTTTGGGACATTTGTTTTTTGCTGGAGGAAAAGCATCCTGGGGTGATGACACTTCCCTTCAGTTACACAGGAGGCCTTGAAGAGGTGACTTACCCTAGGTGACACTAGATTAGCTAAGATCCAGTGGAATAAATTCTCCTCTGAGATGTGCTCATGACATTCCTTAACCTTAGTTTTATTAAATTAAACACACTAAGCTGCTGGAAACAGCCTTTAAAGATTTTCTTAAATTATTTCTTTCCCTTCCTTCCCTCTCCTCAATAGTCTGTTATGTTATTCTTAATTGAATTCTTCTTAACACTCCTCTCAATGAGTGGACACCAGAAGTGGACACTCAAAGGAACATACTGTCCTGCTCCTGCTTGAGATTCCTACTTGAAATTGTAAGGATTATGACAGCACAGTACTTTGGACAATGCCCAGTCACTCATGCCTCAGTATGATTGATTTTCTCCCATGAACCTCAAATCCTTTCTAAATAACCACATCCCAAAACATGGTTCTCCATGCTGTGCACACGGCCTACATTCTTTGAAAGGATAAATGTTTTGAGGGACTAAGATAAGCTGATTTATTTTTAAATTCCAGATCTCAAGACACATAAGGCAGACACTTTGTACAAGAGTAATACTTAATCTGTAAAATCTGACCTTAGCTGAAATCACAGGGATGTGGCTCAGAGGAGACAGTATTTTGTGAACCATATGTTCTCCACTTATGGAATCACAGTGTAGCCACAGAAAGTTGTCATAAATTAACTGTTTGAATGCTTGACAATCTGTGATGCAGAGGAATCCTGCAGGAATTCTGCCTCATGCTCACACATCCCTCATATGTGCAGTGGCAGGTCTTTGGAAGGAGACCTACATTTTCTGTGCACATAAATGTCAGTTTGGCTGGAATCTGATCTCAGCTGAACCAGCCTGAATCTAAAGGAACATCAATGACTGTGCAGCTGTCACTCTAGTTACACACTTGTAACTCAGCCTGTTCTGAAATCTCAGTCAGTCTGCATCTTCATGGACTGAGTTTATAATTTACTGAAAGTGTGTCTGCAAGAGAGAAAATAAGACAAAATAAACACAGAAATATTTTTCTATTTCACAGATGTCCTCGAATCTTAGGATATTTTTTTTGTCAGGTGCTTTTAAAGAAAGGATACAGAGATTAATTTGGTATATTTTATCACAGATTGTCATACTAAAGATGTCCTAATTGAAATTGCAAGATTTCATTCTCTTTTCTAAAGGAAGGAAAGGGAATGAAATCTTGAAATCAGAGAACAAAGTGTAACAAGCACCCTGTAAAGGAGATATGTTCACATAAAATGCAATTGAAAAACCAGAAAATTTGCAAATGGAGTGACTACAAACAAATGTACTGAGATGAAATGAGGTGTAGCAAAAAGGACATGGATAATGTTGAGGAATGCCCATGTACAGAGAGATGTAACCTTGTGGCTCTTCAGCTCCAGGCCAGAAATTACTTGCCCATTGCTGTTTCTTGTGCTCAAAATACCAGGTCAGTATTTTTATTTTCTGGAATGGAGTATAAAATTAGCCCATGGTGAGAGGAAAAGATTGGAATATTTTAACCCCATATATTTTTAAGGAGGTCTCAAGTACTCCAATGTCACAGATACAAACATTGCCATGGAATATATAGCCAACATCAGTCCTTAAAACCAAACTGTGTTACACTTGAAGTTGTATATAAAAACTGTGGGCACCTACTCCCATTTCTGTTCCATACTCTACAAGTGCTCCTGGAAATGTTTTCTCTTTATATCCTGTTTTTATTTTATTTACTAAAGTCTTCTGATTATAATAAAGAGAAATATTCACGTAATTCAATATGGTAATTAAAAGACTTGCTTTATACAAAATAATTGCCCTGCATTTTTTCTTCTGGTTTATTTATTCACCTTCCCTCCACTTCTTCCCACATATGGGTCTTTTACTCAGCTTTATTTTCTCCCTGAGGAGTTAGAGATGAAATCATCATCATTAAACACTTAATTTTATTCTATATTCCTCACAGCTTCAGATTTACTCCTCTGAGAATGTTTTATTTTAGCCATAATGGTTTAATGGTGGTTACCAGAAGCTAACTATAGTATAGGTGACTGAAGGATTTTCTAGAGAATAATTTTCTTTTGGAAATAATCCAAAGAACAGGTCTTTACTAAGAATATATCAAAAGGTGAATAAATTGCAACAGGAAAAAATACAGCAATAAAAATGCATGATAATACCAAAATGTTTTATGCTGGCTATGCAGAAATACAGATTTTTGGTTTTATTTATTTTCATTTCAATTTGCTGTATGCTTAAATGTAGCATGAAATACGTATTTCCCACTATGTAATGTTATACATTTTCAAATTATCACAATAAAATGATCTTAAATCAAAATAGATTACAACAACTATATAAATTCTTGCACAGTGCAAACAAATAACACAAGACTGGCTCCTTTTGGAGCTGATGCAGCAAAACAACACCCAAGCTCCAGCAGGCTTTTAAGCACCTCAGCCAGCTTCCCTGGCGTTTCCTGGGCCCTGGAGATGGCTTAGCTCACACCTGAGCAATGCTCTCTCTAATTACCTTTTTTCTCTCATTCCTTTTAACATTCCTACCTCTTTCCCTCAGCCTATTTCTCTCTCCCTCCTCCAAGCCCCTGCTGTGTGTCCACTTGGTAGCTGGCGGGAGAGTGATGTGCCCCATCTCCCTCTGGGCACGGAAGAGCTGTGGGCTGCCCTGTTTCTTGCACAGGAAACCAGCAATCACACCTTCCACTCACAGCAAAAGCTTTGACAGCCACTGAACAGAGCAGAGCCTTGGGACTGGCTCTGAAACACGTTTCTTATTATATTAGGATTTGGGCTTGAGGACATATAATGATAGCAGGTGGCTTTAATGAAAATTGTTTTGGCGTGATATGACTCAAAAGCCCTGGCTCATGCTGGTACACACACTGGCCCCTTAACATGCTGGTACACACACCAGGAAGATTTGAGTCAATTAGCAAGCCCCAGCCACAACTGACTTGGGGAGGAAGAGCCTATCCACTTGAGACTCTTCAGATGTGTAACTAATAACAAGTTGTCAGCTTACATTAATTTTTACACATCTTGGCTACATCAGGGATGTACAGGCAAAATCTAGTGTTCAGAGAGATGACACGGAGTTGAGGACTCCACAGGGAACTCAATCAGTGCACACATTATATTGATCACAAGTAGTTTTTTCATTGTGACGAGATTTCTGTCCTTGTGTAACTCTTTTAGAATAATGTGTAGGAGAAAAGATAATAGAATGGAAATTGCATCTGCAAAATACAAGAAGCAGTTGGAATATTTTGTGAAATGCTGCTCAGTGAAGCAAAACATCTCAGTACGACTTCTCTGTCTGAATGATGCATCCAATATGCATAAATGTAGGTGACTTTCAGCCTCAGGAATATGGATTGTCATATGATCATAAAATCATTGAATGGCCTGAGTAAGAAGGGACTTTAAAGATCATCTAGTTCCAACCCCCTATCATAGGCAATAACACCTTTTACTAGACCA
Organism: Notiomystis cincta; assembly: GCA_013398075.1. Taxonomy (NCBI): domain Eukaryota; kingdom Metazoa; phylum Chordata; class Aves; order Passeriformes; family Notiomystidae; genus Notiomystis; species Notiomystis cincta. The sequence goes on from VZRX01006142.1 coordinate 55,284, forward strand.
GGTAGTTCAGAGCCCCACTCAGCCTGGCCTTGAACACTTGCAGGGGTGGGGCATCCACAGCTTCTCTGGGCAACCTGTCCCAGTGTCTCACCACCCTCACAGTAAAGAATTTCTCCCTAATATCTAATCCAAACCTGTTCTCAGTTTGAAACTACTGCCCCTTGTCCTGTCAGTCCCTGCTCTTGTGAAAGGTCTCTCTCCACCCTTCTCACAGGCTCCCTTTGGGTACTGGAAGGCTGCAATTAGGATTATTTATGAAGGGCTGAGTCTGATTTCAGTTAAACCTGCATGATCTGAAATGAATTGATTTGACTTTAGTGATACAAATGGGATTCAAGTCTGGCATCATGTTTAATCTGAGGAAACTCTTTCTCTTCTCTGCAATAACATCATATTCTCAAAAGAAATTGTTAAAATGGATTATTTAAAAAAAAATTCTTTACACAATGTACAGAAAACTGAAAGTTTATCTAGAGCCAAACTTCCCAGACATCTACCTTACACCAGGAAGCAGCTATTCCAGATCTCTCTTTTAACATCTGGAGTAAGATGTACAGCACGGGCCACACAGAGAAAACACCGAGGCAGAGTCCCATTTTATCTGTGAAACATCAAGGCATAGAGGAACTCAGTAACTTTGCCTGAAGACACACAGATAATCTTAAGATACAGGATACTCTCAGCATAGAGGCTCATTCCTTGCTTAGAATACAAAGTTAGTTCCAGTATGAGTCAAAAGAGAAGCCTAGACCTAAGTACTGTCCACTTAGTTGGCACCATTTTGTGCTCTCCAGAGCTGACTTTATCATCCACACTTCTCCCACACAGCTCCCTGCAAAGGTATCTGAGAATCTTACAAGTGCCAAGTCCATAACCTAAAGGATGGGAAACACTATGTTATGCAAAAAGAAATTGTTCAGCTCAATACTGTTAAAGCTTATTTATTTGTTTTTATTCCATCAAGTACATCAAATAAAGTATTTATGAGCCCAGTCTCATGCTTCTGATGGCTGAATATGTCCAGAATACTGCAGTTTAATAGAAAACAAATAACATGTGAAATCCAAAATTTCTCAGTCAGGTTTCATACTTGGGCAAAAAATTAAGAAGGATGTTACTAGTTGTGCAAAGTTCCATCTTGCTGTTGCTTTGCTGTTGGGATCTCAAAGGGTTACTGACTATATTAAGGGCTCTAATTCTGCTCTCAATCTAGTTTATTGTAATTTTATTATGTTTAATAGTTCATTCTGATGCTCTGATGCAGTCATCTGAAAGAGCACAATCAAATCTGAATCTGTATGAGGCTAAAATATATCTTGTATTCTTTAAGAGCTTCCACTTTAAAAAGAAATGTGCCAATTAGTTTTTAATAAAATCTCATTCTTTTAATAAAATAACAGTTTTTTAAGATGTGTTGAACATCACAAGCTTGTTCAGACTATAATTCTGGTTTTGTTAAGATATAATCAGCAAAATATAAGTTTAATAGGTCTGAATGCTTACATATTCCGCTTACTAATGATATTTTAGTATCTTCCATTTTTTCCTAAAGAGGTTGTATCATAAAAAAGACCAGGCAGCAAAAGGAGATGCTCTAGTGGAGTGACTCTGCCTTGCTCACTCAGCAGATTAATGTTTCCTTTGAGAGGATGTGCTACTGGAAATATGTAAGGATCGCTTACCATTTGGGGATGAAGTATTTTACTACCTGAAATATTGCCTACCCGTTACACCATTAAATAATACACAGTCAAATGGGATGTATAATACACAGTGAAGGCAATCCCACTTTTGAAAAGACAACATTGTCTTTAAAAACTTGTTACACTCTCACAAATTCAGGGGAGTGGGGAGTAGTAATTTAGTTCCATTTTGGGGCACTGTGCAGTGACAGGCCCACATCTGGAGAGGGAAAACAGACCTCTCTCATTTCAAAAGTCCAACCCAGACTGTACAGTTTCCTCCTGCAGAGTCATAGAAAATCCTGCCAGCAATGCCCCTGGCCATGTCCCTCTTTCATGCTGGATTGTGTTTACTGCAAAGAAAGCTTTGAGCCTACAAGCTCCCAAGAATGTACCTCTGTACTCCAAGGCCAAGTTAAACCTGCCTGCCCTGATAGAAACTGTGAAACAGAGAAAGACTCATCTTGAATGATCAGCATTTACAGCTAAGGCAATATTGTGGTCCAGTGACCTGGAAACATTTGAAAAGTGTACCCAAATGACACTGTTTGTGGAGCTGCTTTGAAAGCAGTAGCATGGCACAAGCTTTTCCCAACATGCTCACATTTAGTGCGAGGCAGTTTCAGGAAAAAATTACATTCGTTTCTGCAACGGAGTGGCCACAGTTTGTCCCCCAACAAATTAAACAGTTATCCTGTGTATGATATTTATTTCAGAGGTACTGTTGAGAATGAGCAGATTTCAGAAGTACCATTTGTATAAACATAAGGAGCAAAATCAAAACAAACTTCTGGGGAAAATTACTGCTTGCCTTCTGCTAAAGTTTCCAAAGGAAAATGAAGCATGCATGAACAATTTCAATTTCAGATAATTTTGAATAAAAGTTTATACATAATCCCAGACGATCTTCAGTAGCCTGCATTCAGGGCAGAAAACACGTAATGCAAGTCATGGGGCAAAGGGGACCAAAAAAATCTCTGCCTGTGTAACACCAGAGGCCTGGAAAAGATCTTGCAGCTCTCCCAGTACAGTACCCTACACCAAAGATGCCTATAACCTTCACAGAATTTGTGTGCCTAACTTGTTTTTAAAAATCCTCTAGCAAAAGAAGAAAAGACAAAGCTGCAGCAGTGTCAGTTAGTAGTCTCCCCCACTGTTTCACTGTCCTTTGGCCAAAAGGCTGTCCTTAGTATCCAGCCAAGGCCAGTTAACTTGTCAGCAGTGAGTAGGGTCAATACAATTCGTTCTTGTCAAATCTGTCAGCTGCTTTTACCATTTTAATATGCTCCAGGCACTGATAAATTGGTTATCTAACCACCTTTTCCAGAATAATTCCAGAAATGGTGTTGCACTGAATAATCTATAATTCTCTGTTTGTGTTTTTTATTTTAAAAGGTAGGTATTGTATTTGCTTTTCTTGCATGGGATCTACACATATTCTGTGAGTTTTCATAGGTAACAGTGTATTTCAGAGATGTTTTTCATAGTTCTTTAAATAAGTGAAGTTGAATGTCATCAGGACCTGATGGCTTCAATTATACTTAACTTATCCAGACATTTTTTAACTTATCACTATTCTGGTCATGCTCCTATTTTCACATTTTATTTAATGTAGTTAAGTATCTGATAGGAAATTAATCTTTTCATGTGAAGACAGTGAACACTTCAGTACTCTGTGAATTGCCTGTTAGCTTATCAACCTTTGCCCTTTTTTTGCTTCTCGTGTACTTATTGTACCTTGCACAATTTTTCTACCTTTATGTTCAAAATAATGTTAACACCTTACCCTCTGAACTTTCTCCATTCCTATTAAACTCATATCTAATTATGTTCCTTATTTTACTTTTTGTATGATTCCTTTTGATTTTAGGTTCTTAGGAAGGTCTTGATGCACTTGTAATGCACTTTGCTCCTAATATTGTAAGTTATGTCCGGCAGGTTTATCACTGTACATTTGATGTAGCTCCTTCCATTCCTGATGTGCGTTATCTTTCAGATTACATATTTCAGAAACTCAAGTAACACTTCTTTTTTACTGATCTCTAGGCTTCTCTCATTGTGCTTTTTCCTAAAATTTAGCTCACTTTTCTTCTAGCTTTAACAACCTCACTGATGTAGTGATTGCTGGTTTGTGGGTGACTAAATTAGAGGGTTTTGTTACTGAGATTCTTAAATTGGAAACAATGATAGAAAACTGAAGTGCCTTTGTGCTTCAGCTGTGAAACTTAAAATTGCTCACAGACACAGTATATTTATATATGTTGCTCATGTAAAGATTACTGACAATCTCAGAGGATTTTTGAAACATTCAAGAAACCCTGCTTTGAATATCAAAAGTCAATTTTAAATTCTGTCATAAATTGAATAATGTGTCTTATGTTGTGAGATCATACGTGGATATTATTCACCTTTGCAGGGAGTCCTCAGGGGTGAAAAGGCCTCCTTAGACCTCTTGACATGTGCACATCACAACCTCATCGTGGTTGTGAGCAATGCCCACGAGGCAGAGAGAGAGGGAAATAAGAGGTTGCATAGGGACAGTGTAGTCAAGTCTGGCTTATATTAATGAATTCATGTAGAAACTAAATAAAAGAAAAATGTAAAGAAACCTCCAGAAAAACTTCCAGATGCTGCTGTTATTCAAAGAAGGAAGTACAGTTGACAGAAAGTAAAGCCCAGATTCTAGTTGTGTCAGAGGATTAATGTCAGGAATATGCCAGTGTTACTCCATGGAGCAGTCGGTGGCGACAACTTTTTCTCAGGCTTCAAACCCCTATAGCCAAAATCAGCATTTCTCTGTCAGCCTGGAAAGGTCATCTGGCATCCAATCTTCACTGCTCAGTAAGGCTCCTTGCTGGCTACTACACAGCTCAACTTCAAGGACTGGCTTCGCATGTGAGTTTTTGGAGAGTCTTTCAGCGCGAATCTCACAGAAAAGCACTCGTCACAACTACGAGCGGCCTTTTGAAAGGGTTCAGAGGGCTGGACCCAAATGGTCCATTATGGCAACATTCCTGCAGGCTGATGTATGCTAAAGGACATTAGTCTCCCATTTATTTTCCCGTGTGGTCAGTGCAGAGAGAAAGGTTTCTGAAGCTCTAAACTGTCTTCTAGAGGAAAATATCTCTCTTCAACCTAAGCAGATGGCAGCAGGCTACAATATGGGAGTTCTTGTGCTAAAATGCAATGGTCATAGCAAGAATGTCACGCTCTCTTTGAAAACATAGACATTGTATATTAATAAATACCTACCTGTAAATGTATTTTCTCCTTGAAGTACAACACATGCTTACTGTCCTTCACAAAAACATTCAAAAAGCATCCAAGCTGTGGAAAACTACTACAAATCTGTCCCCAGAAATCAAAATGTTTTGCAGCTATTATTGAACTAAGCTCCACAAAGATGCTCAGATTTTGAAGTAGACGTTACCAAAATACCATTAACACAGTATTCCACAGTGGTTATCAGTAATCATGAATAGTAGCTTACAGCTACTTAGACATACATTAAGCTCCTTTTTAAAGTCCTGTAAGGCTGGTCAAACTCCTCTCATATGCTCTGGGAAAAAGAAGCATTCCTTATCAGAAAGATAAGGCTAATCCTACTTTGCTCTATATGAGTGTATTGGAATACCTGAAATGTGGTATCTGTACATTCTGTAGACAGCATGCAGTTGGTCTAGAAGAGCTGTGTTTCTTCTGCCCTCCATGAGAACACAATTTCCCATACTGGCTATTTAGGAAACCATATAGAGCAACTGTCATCTTTTATATTTAGTCTCCAGAGATACACATGCATTTTCCCCTCTTACTGTGTCAGTTCTTTTCCTCCCACTACAAGGGTGAAATATTAATTGGCAAAGCTGACAGCAATACACATGCCCTGTTGCAAATACATCTCTAAAAAAGAAAATGTTACATTCTGTCTTTAGGGCACAGTTAAGTTAGTTACTTCATTTTCTGCAGAAGAAAAATAAAAATCCTAAACACTCCTACTTCAATGACAGTATTTCAGCATCTTACAAGTGATGGCTTGGAGAGAGTAAGGGAATCTATTCAAAACCACAAAAACTTACAGAAATTTCCAGGTCACTAGTCCTCTGACACTTAGAAATCAGTACCACTTCTTAGGAAAATCATGGATTAATTAATATTAATTAATTAAGTCGACCTACTGTGAGCACCGTGGCCTGAACTCATGATGTGATGACAATTAAAGATAACCAGAAAGTACTTTTCTGTCCATGTGGAAGATATTATTTCTGGGATGAATGATCCACACCTGTGTTATTGAAACAACAGTTCTCTATGCAGGAGGAAATTACTAAGACAGTATGAAAATTTAATATATTTTCAAAAGCTTGAGCCCCTACGAAGGTTCAGGGACTGCTTTTGTTTTTCACTTTTGATTTTTGACTTCTGTACATTATTTTCCCATCTTTACTCAAAGAGTAAATTTTTCTCTGGCAAAATTTTCTCACTGCAACATTTCTGTTTTTAAAAATTGCAGCCTGTGCTCTCCACAAAAGAAGGTCATTGCTTCTAAGCAGCAAGAAAACAGCACTCCTCTGAGGCCTAGTCTTCAGTCTGCCTTTGAACAGTTTTGATAAGAAAAAGGGACCCCCTCACAGGTGTCATCACTGTGAAATGCACCCTGCCTAATACAGCAGGTGACATAACCACACAGATAATGAAAACCAGTGTAGTCCTCCATTCCTTGTAGTGGATGAGCATAAATTTTGCAAGTTACTGATCAGAATCTGTAGGAGGGCTTCAGGAAATGTCCCCAAATGAGTTATTACCAGTGCCCATGGTATCCTGTATAGGCCTAATTGGATACTATTGTATATACTGGATAGGGAGAGATTTACTGGTATTTTTGAAGAATATGAAAATGACACAACAGAGACAGAATAGCTTTATAACAGTTTAATGCATTATAACAGTGAGAATTTTAAAACTTCTTTCTATCACTTTTCTTTATTATGAAGCAATTATAAATCACCATGAATGTGCCAAGTACACAGCACATTGATTTTTCTGGCTTGCTTTCCAACAATTTCTCCCTGCTGAATATAAAAGGAGCAGGGTCTGGCTGTGCTGGAGAGCTGACCATGTGCATTCTTATCACTCCCAGGCACTTAGATGAAGTGACTGGCACAGGACTGAGTTGGGAATTCATCACAAGCAGTCCAGCAAACAGCACTTTTCCACACGAACAACCAATGAGAATTAGTTTTCTTTAATACGATGTTATAATGCCAAGAGCCACACTGACAACCCTATAATAAAATTCTTGGTTAATAAGTGATGAGAATGTATCTTCTACACTCTTATAATGTAAGTGTTTTCCTTGCTATGTGAAGGGAAGAAGCTTTTTTCACAACTATATGAAGCAGTTTTGATTCTGCATTCAGTGTGAATTACTAGGTGGGACTGCTAAAAGACAAAACGTTATAGCGTTAAAAGACAAAAATTACTGATATATGCAGTGATTAATAATATACTAATAAACACAGTGATTTCTGACATTCTACTGTATTTTTTTTAATCTGTAATGGTAAGGGAATTTTAGAAAAATTATATGTCACCAATGTAGCAACAATAATAACAGCATGTCTAAATATATTTTGAAAATGTGAAATGATATACAGGACAGCATAATCAACAAATAGGCTTATCTCTACAGAAAATATGGATCACAGAGACCATTCACTGCAACATGATCATTTTGTTTAAATTATATGGGCTGATTATCCATGCTGGAAAATAAAAAGAGGAGGGGGTTACACATACATTGAGAACTAGTTGCATTATCTTTTTATGGACAAAAAGGGAAGGAGAAAAAACAAAATTCTTTCACCTCCAAATTACAAATTAACTGATAGAATTGCAACAACAAATGCCATTCACTTGCATTCATGAAAGTAGGATAAAAAATAGGATTTGAAATTATTTCAGGCAATAGCTCAAATGTAATAACTTTTGCTTAGCAAAACAAGGTCAGAGAAGCAACCCTCTGCTCTTTTGCAAAACACCTCCTTTAACAGGATCCAGCCTTGACTTACATACTTGAGTGTTGAAAAGCTTTGTTTCCCTTCCATCAGTGTTTTTACAGGCAGTGGTAGACTGCCTGGAAAAAGGCTCAAGATTTTGTTTGTTCTGAGTACTCACATAAGAAAAAAAAAATATAATAAATACAGTGGCTCTCTAATTCTGGTGTCAGATAAAAAGAGCAAAGAGGACAAAAGTCAGATGTAGCCTGGTCTGAGGCTCTATCTAGTACTATAAACCCTTCTGCTCCAAAGGCAAAAGGCTAATTTAGCTGCTCCAGGCAACAGCAGTGCTTATCAGAGCTAATTTATTTTGTGGTCTATTATTGCCGACATCACCTCAGCTACCAGGGAAAGCGCTAGAAATCCTTTTGTTTCTGTGAAAGGACATTTTGTCTTATGCAAAGGCAGCACTTGCTGAGGCTCTCACATATCAGAGCCTCCACCCCCTCTGGAGAGGGTGTCTAAAATTTATTTGGATTTGATGAGCATTTTGAATTTAGGACTATTAACCCTTGAGGGGAGAAACTGGCAGTGTACTATACTATGCAGCTCTCAAGCAAACACATTCACTCCTCCTCAACTGCTCTCTTCCTCTCCTGATTTCCCTATCAGGAACATATGCTGTAGCAGCCTATTATGCTCCATGCATAGTTCAAAAGTGCAAATAAAAGCACTGAGTTTAAAACGGGATCTGTAGTAAGGCCTAAATGGGGATTGCAATTGAATTTGTTAAGCTAATCTCATTGAAGAAAACATCTTCCCAATTGTCTAGGGAAGGTCTGTATAATGCAATTTGGCTCTAGCTGGCCTAGGAAATACATTTGACCCCTGGCTGTCATGAGAAATATCCATATAGACTGGATAGCCTCCCTATATACCAGAGTCACTTTATGGTAACGGAGTTGTTTCACTTCACTGATGGTTTCTATATCAATTTAGTTAAGTTGATGCAAGAAGTTTCAGGAGCAGTCTTTCTCCTTTAAAAAAACCCTAAAATATGCCATTTTGAATTATTCAAATGAGACAGAAAATATCAGTTAAATTAAAACAACCCACAAGTTTATGCCTGAATAATCTCATATTTGATCAAAGAATACTTAAATCCACAACTAACTTTTCCTGACATCTCGGTGATATCAAGGTGATTATGTAATTCTTGACCCTCCTTGCTTTCCCTACTAAATGCAGACTTCATTAGGAGAACTAAATGAGAAAATAATATTTCAGTTAATTACGTTATTCTGCAAAGGAAAGGAAAACAGATTCATACAAGGAAAAGAATCCTCCTAACAAAATCAGAACATAAACCAGTAATTAACAAGAAAAATACTTTCTCCGTTGCTTCTGTTCAGTTCTTTACTGTTAATATTAGAAATTTCTTTTAAGTAAGGAAGAGAGGTCCTTTTATCTATGACATGACCTCTTCAGCAAATTTGGGATACCCCTTGTTCAGACTATTAATAATACTCTTACGCTTTGTTTTTTGCATGGATCTCTTTCATAGCTTTACTACTGTCAGAACTCTGTTAACATATAGAACCTACAAAACACCCATGAAATCTGTATTTAGGTAATAAGTGCTTGGGTTTTTTTTGCTTTTAACACGTACCCACTGAAGACAAGAGCTAAGGTATTAGCCTTCTTTTAAAATATCAAGTCAACTTTGGCTCAAATTATTTCTTGTCCTTATCTCCTGCAACCTCAAATTTCTCCTTTTATTTATATCTGAGCCCTACTGGACAAATGGAAAAGGAGTAACAGAAGAAAAAATTTCTTAAATATGCATATTCTTTTTCTATATGTTCAATGATTCAAGTACTGTTTACCAGAAAGAACAAAAAGAAAGTAAAATATAAATTGCTAAATCTGTAAATTGAAATTGTGTGTCCTAAGCTACTACTTACCAATGTCAGCTCACATGATTTAGAAGCTACTTGGAAGTAGTAGTTTTAATTTATCAATTCGAATAATACCTTACAGCAACTTTGCAGTTCACCCAGAAATCCTCTTCAGGTAGCCAGTCCTTAAGCTGAAAACTAAGAAGGAAGAGGCTGGAAAAGGACCCTGCACCTGCCACAGCCAAATGGTGACAACTCAGCCTTGAAGAGGAGAGCAGGAGTGTGTGCTGGATGGGATGGCCAGTGGCTGCAGTCCACAGGGGAGAGTCACTACTGCATTGCTTTAGAGATGACCACAACAGTATGATTTGGCCCCTGAAGGCTGGTTTATTTTCATCCAGTTAGAGACACGAGAGGTGCATAGGAATAAACTGTAGACAAGGTATAAACGCACTCTGAAGGAGGTTGATTTACTCTAGAGGGAAGAAATCATCTTGTGCAATCCTAAATTAAAGTTTCTGGTTTAATCACAATTTTGCCCTAGGGTTTTGGCTGTTCAGAAGAATGAGCTATATAATCTGTTAGTTCTTTGACACTCAAGAAGTAGCAGTCCTTAGAAATCTGACTCTTCAAAGCCGTGAGGCTAAGGAGATAGACACATTACTAACCTGGAGTACCAGGTACTTGCCTAGCAAGTAGGAGGTGTACCACTGGGCCAAAAGCACATAGAATTGGCTAACATAACTAACTGCAGATTAAAGGCTGCTGTCAGGAAAGCATTTTGGTTCATGCTCAGCTTCCAGCATGGATGGCAGCTGCTCAGTGTATTTGAGGGGTAGTCAGATGAGAGGCAGTCAGAATGTGTTCATTGATAGTGAGGTGGTCTGAGTCAGACACTGAATTTTACCAAGGTCACAAGAGATGACCAGCAAGCAGCTTTACCTGTCTCCTGCCACCACAGGTAGAGAACACAGGGACAATGTGTTTGTGCAGCTGTTGTTGTTCCACTCCAGACCAACCCGAGAAGTTTCATGCTGGCTTTACTTTACCTGTTTCCAACACACTCCACAAAAGCTGATGCCTTGCATGCATGTGTGGTACTGGAAACAGACAGAGGCAAAGACATCATTTCCCAGAGCTGCATGCAGACATTACCCTTATTTTTGATCCATGAGACAGCTGGAATGAATGCAATAGGCCCTTGAGAAGGAGAAAAGCCACTTACCACCATTAAAGCGGTGGAGGATATATATTCAAAGGAGCCCCCAAAAAAGACAGTGTTAAACCAAAGCTTAGAGCTCTGCCTATGACCTTGTATAGCATTGTCTCAGGCACTGGAAGGAAGACAAGGGAGAGCAAAAGCACCTGGGGTTATCAAAGCGCGGTGGGGAATATCTCACTTCAGGCAAGTGACCCCATGCCAGTCACAGACTTCTTACCAGTAGCTTGGTACCTCTGCCTTACTGCAAATCCATTTTAGGAGCATGTATGGATTGGTGCCAGAGCATTCAACACCTCACAGAACTGTGCTCTCTCTGCATTAAAAATATCATTCAGCTTTTTTGTAGTTGCTGGAAACATGAATGGGAAATCCAGGACACAGGCTAATGGGGAAGAGATGGTTGTAGGACAGACCTGCCAACAAAGCTTTTTGAGGAGAGTAGACCACAGCAGAGCTGCAGGTGTGGCATCTGGGCAAGCAACAACCAGGGTGCTGCAAGGCCATGGAGCTGGATGGCAGCACTGGCTCCCTGCTCACAGCCTTGGTGGGGCTCACACTGCTGTAGGAAAAAAGGAACTATTCGGCTGTATTGGCTTCCAAGAGGAGATAGGACTAGGGCTGTGGATTACGGTGTTGGTGCTGCATGATAAATATTCATTAATGATTAAAAATCTTCATTAAACTTCACTAAACCTACTGAACTCACGAGGCTATGATAATGTAAAGAAGCAGCAAAAGAGCCATCTCTTTCAAAAGCTTTGTTTTTACCACCATGTTCATACTCATAGTTTCAACTGTGAGCACTTTGAAGGAGTCAGTAAAATACAGACAGTTAATAGTCACAGTGAATATCTGCTGTTTAGATCAATGCTCAGCTTCTCTAGTCATCTGTCAGGATTACTCTGATCCCACAAATCCCCATGCTTTTGCTGCAGGGCAGCAGCCCTGTGGAGGAAAGGCTGAAGGATCTCTATCTTTTTTTGTTTAGGACTACCATACAGATTTAATATGCTCAGTGAGTTTGATACACGATACTCCCACTGCCCTGGAAACAGCACTGGAGTGCACCTGCTCAGCTGTAGCTGCTAAGGAGAAGTGTGTCTGCCTCCCAGACATACTGACAATTGCCTGTTTTCTTTTTCTGCCCAATTTGGAACTGACCATCCACACTCTTGTGTAAACACTGAAATCTGGGTCAATCAACCTCATATATGACAGCAGAGCATAACATCTGCCCAGAGCTGTAACTGATCTGTACAACTGTCTGCAGAGTATTTGTCTCTCTGCTTCCCACTCTGCCTCACCACCATTTCAGCCCTCTGGCCCTGGGTCACTGATCATCCCCTTGCACAACACAGAGAACATCCACCCACTCACCAACCACACATGTGAAACAGTAGGAAATCATGCAGCTTAGTTAAGCCTTAAAAAAAAAAAAAATCTTTGAGAAGAAGACAATGTCAAAGCTTTCCATAATGACAGCTGACTCAACCTGATTTTAGCAAGGACAATCACTGTTTGTCCATCAAACTTTATATGTAAAAATATAGATTTTGGGTTACTGCATATACACAGATGAAAGAGGGAAAGAGCTTTATGAAAGGACAATAACCTGCTTGACAGCAGAAACTCTTTTTAAATTTACACAGATAAAAGCACAAATAAAAGATACAAACTTCTGGTCACCTTCCTCTCATCAATATTCATTATCCTCTACCTAGAAAAATAATTTCCATTTTCCATTTCCCTGGATATCTGAGTTAATATCTCCACCTTTTTTATAATTCCACATACTTTGTACACAATACAGAGACACTGTTCCCTGAGCTAATCTGTTTGTCAGATAGCTTGTCTTCAAACAATTAGCTACATCAGGATTTCTCTGTAGCAAATCAATTGCTATAGCTTTGGCTCAGCCAGATATAAGCTTTAGCACGTTGACACGCCTTTCAAAATAAATCACAAAAAACGGCAAGTGGCTGTTACAGTAATCTTCTCAAAAATAAATTACTGTTGCCATACCATGTAGCCCTTTGATTCTGATTTAGTTTATCCTTTACCCTTTCAGTATATTCACCCAAAATAGAATGAGACAGACATGCTCCACTTATTTGTCTTTGGTAAGATGTAATTACTTGAGAAACTCTTTTGAAGTTGCCACTTATCAATGTGAGGAAGATTGGAAAAGTCCAGCCCAGCTCCAAAGTAAGTAAGCTTAAAAAAAGGCAACAAAAAACCCTTGGCAAATATAACAGAAAAAGCTAAAAGAACAGAATGCCTGTTACAATAGGTTGCCTTCATGCAACCTATATTGCATAACCAGTCCAGGTCAGTTTTGCCAGACTCATAAAATTTGACTGTGATACATGCAAGGAAGAAAGCAATACATACAAGACAAGGGCCAAATCTAGGTAAAAATCTGTATTTTCTGAATTTAGAGTGTGGATAGTCTTTTATATTTTCTAAATAGTGTTTCCTCTTTTAAGAAAAAACTTCAGGAAGCAAATTTAATAAGGCTACAGAAACCATGTGCCATTGAAAAAATTAATTAAAATATTTCTCTGATTTCACAACTGTCTTTGAAGAGAAGCCACTTACCCCTGAGATGAAGCAGGAGCCTTGGTGATAGTGGCAGATTTGTTTACCACACATGATGCCAAGCATACAGTAAGCAGTGGAGGTTAAGACAACTCGTTATAATCAATCCAGTTATCACAGCTTAATTACTGCTGATTTGTGTAGGTCCTCAGGCCTGACAACCTTCAGTTTTTGACTAAGGCAACTGCAAAGGTAGCATGTTAACTTTTACCTGTTTTCATTACATGAAACATTTATAAAGAAATACAAGCATATTTCATAAGTAATCTCATGACTAAGTTCTTAATAAAATTATTACCATGTCCCTCATTTAATGTTTTCAAGCAGTTATTTGCAAACACATTATCAGTTGAAGGCCACAAACATTTCCCCAGTGCTGCTAGGTGTTCTGGTGGCAAATTTAATCCTTTTGTGCTAAGCAGTCCAAGAAAAAGCATGATTTTTTTTCCCCTAGTGATTTTAAGTAAAGATTTTATGAGCCTGTGAAAGGAATTGCAGAAAATCTGGACATTTTTCTCCGTACCCTTAAGAGTTTACTTCTGTGCACACTTCAGAAGAGCTGAGTTATAAGCATGACTGGGTGTTGCACAGGGGTCAGCCTCTGCCTCTGCAGAGTCAGCTCTATGCACTGAAAGGGTCTCTAAACATGCAAGAGAAATTGTTGTGTATGGACCAGAGTAAAACCAAGGCTAAGCTTGCACTAAAAACATTCACAGTAGCGACAAGCTTTTGCTTTTCCCAAACAAGGTATCACTCTTGCACGGCCTGTACAGAGAGGAGACGCAGTTCAAGGACCGACAAAACATACCTTTGTTTAAAACATTTTATCTCTTTTATTTGTTTGTCCTGATTGTTGCTACAGGCAAAGGAGGTATTCAGAAATGGAACTGCACGATACAAACACAGGCAGCAAACTAAGCTGGCGGCATGAAAGGTGTATCTGAGAACACAGAGTTCACAGAGTCAGAGTCGGATTTTGTTCTAGTGGTTTTCAAGATACTCTCTGTAACGACACTGTCATTAGGAAACAGTTTTACTTTCCCATTCTGACTCTGTTTTGCTTCGTGCACGGGTTCCAGGAAAACCACCCGTTTACCAGTGCTAGCCTTCTTCTCATCGGCTGGCAGCTCCTGCGGCAGTGCGGAATTCAGTATGGATGAGTGGGCACTGCTTTGGGTCAGCTTCCTCTTCTTCTTTTTTGCCTTACATTGACACGGGCAGGGGGTCAGATAGAGATACAGCAGCACTAAAATAATACTGGCCACACAGGCAGCAAGGGTGGTAAAAGCTGTATTAAATGCTTCATGAGCGTGGGACCTGTTCACTGTGAAATTGCTAACATTTATTCTGACCTCTATGGTTTCATTTAATAGTCTTTTCTTATTTATTGCAATGCAGGAATACAGCCCTGAGTTCTCTAGCTGGGCATCTGTTATCTCCAGGCTGCCATTAGGAAACACCTTGAAGTTATCGGTCTCCCTGTCTGGCTCCAGCAATCTATTGTCTGGACTAACCCAAATGAACTGTGTGCCCATATCACTGATTCTGCTGTCACAGTGTACAATCAGCCTGTCACCAACCTGGGCATCATGAATCAACCCAAAGGCCTGGAAAGAGCTGTTGACGGTACTTTCAGAGCAATTCATAACACTGTCCTGCAGTAAAGGCAGTTTGTTATGACCTCTTGGGTCTGACTGCAACAAACAGCTGTACTCATTTTTGAAGTCCACCACTGAGCTGAAGTGCCTTTGATACCAGAAGATTAGCATGGAGTACAGGACACAGTCACAATGGAATGGGTTGCCATGAAGATAAATTCCACTCAGTTGTTTGGCTGGCACTGAACTCAGGCGCTGAATAGGCATCGTCTGGATGTGATTAAAGGAAATGTCCAGCAACACAAGGTCTGCCAGTTTATGTTTTCCAACATACAAGTCCAGTGGGAAATGCGAGACCAAGTTGTAACTTAGGTACAGTTTCTGTAATTTGTACAATCCTCCAAAGGCTAAAGAATCGATCTGTGTTATTTGATTGTTGTACAGCAGGAGAACCTCCAGCGCCTTCAGCTCCTGAAACACAGGGCTGCCCAGAGTTTTCAGGCTGTTGGATGACAAGTCTAGGTACTTCAGATTCGGAATTGTGGAAAAGCTTCCAGTGCTAATGCTGCTAATGCTATTATGATTGACTATTAAAGTGTTCAGTTTCTCAGACAGCACTGGGACCCATTCAGGCTCCAAAATCCCAATTCTGTTATAACTCAGATCCAGCCTTTTCATACATTTATAAAGATTTCCTGGCACTCGCGTGAGGTTCTTGTTTGTGCAGCTTACGATATCACTGGCACAGATGCAGGCTGCTGGACACATCCCCGGGGCACTGCCACAAACGCTCAGCGAGAAGACCAAGAGGCATGCGAGTCCTCTGCAGTTCACTTTAGAAACTCCAAGTCGAGTAGGAAGCCTCCACCAGTTTAAAGACATTGTCACTGTCTTTTAGCTGTCTCCCAGTGCTCCTTGCCACAGATTACATGTGCAGTTAGCTTTGCACTCGTTGCTGTCAAAAGAGGGATACAGAGGTACAGCACGTTAACATTTACCATTCACACTCTGCCTGATCTCTCATGCCTTTTGAAAAATACAGGGAATTAATACTTAGAGTTTGATACAATTAATGGCAAGATCTAGTTCTAAGGTGATGTAAACTTAACTATGGTTTTATGTAAACATGAAATTCAGCATCCATGTGTCAATATATACACTGTAGATATAGTATTTTTTGTCTTCAAAAAGAATGCAACTATTTTTCAGTCTTGGAAAAAGTAATGCAATTTCTGACAGTTCATTAAAAAAACCTGGAAATGTTCTTCTGTGGAGCATGACTTGGCAATGGCATCCCCTACCTGTTTCCAAACCAACACAGATAGAATTCCCAGTAGAGAAATGAAAAAGCCTCATCCTAAAATGTTTTTTCTCTTGTCTAGTGGGAAGCAGTTACAACATGCTTTTCTTTACAATCAGAAAATGTCAAATGTTTTCAAGCAAAGAATTTTCTCAGCCTTTCTAGCTTTAAATGTCATCTGAATTTCTTTCTTTCTTTTTTTTTTTTCCTAATTCAGTAACTCATGATTCAGGTAGCAACAGCCTATTTTGAAAGTTATTAAAGTTGTTCAATAACAATGTTTTGTATTCTGCTTCTTCTACCTTTGCCAATATAAGTAATGAGGAAGAAGTCTATGCCTAGTGCCTACCTCAGGCACAAGTTTTGGGAACATTCAGTAAGGATGAGTCAGCTGTTTCTCAAAACTTAGTTAAGAAAAAAAATATTTTGCTCCTATGTAGATAGAAAAGCCCCAATCGTACTCTTTTCTGAAAATATTTTGGAGTCAGTATGGTTTGATGCAGAGATGTAAGATTTGGCCCAGTAGTGATTATGTGCTAAGAGGTATGCTTTTTACCATCTTCTGAGAAAATGTACACACATAGCAGAGGAATAAACATTTCTGTTCATTCTTGCTCTCCCTGGTACCTGTTTAGAGTTTGTCAGTAAATTCACAGGTGAGTTCATCTGCATTGATCTCGTCACCCCTTCAGAGTTCAGATGTGGTATTTGGCCCCTGTATTATCACCCTCAAACTCATTTCTCCAGTCTCACCCACCTGTTGGAGCAGTATCTGAGCAGGACAAACCCTGCCACATCTGCTCTGCACTGCTGCTAGTGGCTATGGCCAGGAGCCTGTGGACAGCGGGATGAGGAGAAAGGAGCAGCCTCAGATGGAAAGGAGGAGAATAAAAGAAGACATTTTATTCTCTGATGATGTAAGATGGATGAAGAAAAGATGAGCCTTGAGGACAAAAACATTAAAATCAAGACCTAAATGGTGGAAGGCAGCAGGGCAGAGGGACAGTAAAAGAAGGGGAGAGAGAGAAGGGTAGGAGATACATAGGGAAGGAAGTGCAAAACCAGGGGAGGTGGATGCTAATGGAGCATCATGACTGTTACTAAAGAAACTGAGGAGGAGGTAGTCTGAGGATGCAGAAGTCAGTTAAGGCATATGAGACTGGAAAAGCAGATGAGGAGGGTGTAAAGGGAAAGAAGAGGACTAAGCAGAAGACAAACAAGAGTTTCAGGAGGTTTCAGGAGTTTCTTAGAGCACACCTCTCCAGAGAATTTACATCTCCTGCTTAAGAACCTGAGATTACCGATGCAATTAACTAATATATGCAAAATGCAAAAATCTTCACTCCTCCTCAGTTCTTTATTTCCCTCTTCTATAACCCTCTGCCAATCTGGCAGGCTGCTCTCTTCTGCTGACAAATCTGCTCTTAAGTCAAGTGGTAGAAGATGTGCTATTAAACAGAATAGCTGAACCTTCTAATGACCCATTAAAAGAAGAAATATGAAAGCAGCATGGGAGAATGGGACATTTCACCTTTCACAAGAACTTATATATACATTGGCTTTAGATGTTTGCATTCCAAAAAGAAAGAAAAAAACATTAAGAGAACTGCAAGACTGCCAAGTCAAATGCTCCAAAGTGTCAGAATTATGTTTTTCTTTCCATTTTAGATTTTTTATATAGTCCTTGGTTACATTGCTCAATTTTCCACCCAAAACCTTTCCTGACACTGTGCATAGGTTCTGAGGAAGAACAGAGTAAAGAATGGGTGATTACATCAAGAGCTTGATAAATCCTTATACCTGAGAGCTGCAGCTGTCCTAGCCTTTGCCAGAAAATTCCTGTGAGATCAGGCAAACTACATGAACTGGTGACTATTACAAAATAATGAACATATTACAGTCACCAGCTTGACACTTATAAAATAAGGAACCTCTGCATGTTAAATTTGGGAAGGACTGACCTGAGGAAGTGCTGAGATGAGAGTCAAAATGCTGTGACTCTACCTGGCATTTCTGATTGCACAGGCTTCTCCTGCTTCCCTTATACAAGGGATATACTAAAATGATCTTAGCTATAGAAATATTGTAAAAATAAATTGAATGGTTTGAATTAAAGTGTAGTATCAGGATTCATACATTCTTCTAGGCTTTTAAAGTCTCCTGGAACCTCTAACTGCATGGGGTTTCCAATGGAAAGTTAGGAATTCAGAGGAATATTTTTTAACCAGTCCTAAGCTCCTAACTGAGCTGTTTTTCCTAGTTAGGAAGTCTATAGACTTAATAATAGATAATTATTAATAGATACAATTAATAGATACAAGTTCTTCTAGAGGGTGAGACCTATGAAGCATTGGAGAAACTGCCAGCAAAAATAATTCTGTACCACATTGTGAATTTGTATGGCATACAGACATAAGGCACAAGGAAAACACACTGGCAGATGAAAAAGGTATTTAGTAATTGCTCATTTAATTAGTCTACTGTATGAAGCAAGGCATCTGAAAACTACATACTATGAAACCACAGGCCTGAAGACTGGATTATAAAGCATCCACAAAACAGGAGATGAACTGTTGCTGCAAAGGTTGCCTTTCCTGCTAACATGTGAATGCCCCATTCTGCAAGCTGTGCAGCTTAATTTTAATGTAACTGCACTTGCAACAAGGTGAATGGCACTTAAAAAAAATCAGCTGCCATGTTGAATATAACTGTGATCCTGGAGATACTCCAAATGGGAAATAGTAGGTCAATGCTCAGGTTTGTAAGGGTTACCAAGTTTAATATACTAGATAACCTTCCATGTTTGCTTCTGTCCATGCCTACTGCAGCCAAATCCCATGGGGAGACACAGCACAATCACTGGTGTATATCAGCATAATACCTTTTAGTTCTAAGGAGCAAAAACATTTCACAAGGGCTGAAAACTGGACTGGCCATTTTCAAAGCTCACTGGACTTGCAAAATCAAAACTGTTTCAGATAACTTGCCTTGTCTGGCAAGGCAAATCCAAATTATAGACATCCTAAACATACCACAGGTTAAACAAGAGTATTTAGAGAGTACCCTGATGAGCAGAAGCCTTCCTTTCCATGCCCAACTCACAATGTAGTGTCTACATTCCCAACAGGTTCTTTGCTCTTTTGCAGAGTAGGCCTGTTGAGCTGCAACTTGCTCTTCAACCTGTGTTTCCCATATCTTATGCACAAATTACCCAGGATGTTCTGCAAAGCCAAGCATGTTCAACATAAATATTTATTGGGTATGTGATCACTTGAACTTACTCAAAATGACTGCATAAACATTTCTGGGTTGTAATGTGTTAAGTGGCAAGAAGCCACTTAAAGCCTACAATTAGCCCTATATTAAAAACCTGGCATTTTGTTTCATCCCAATAATACTACTTGAGGTCTTAGAGAAGTCTTATTTTACAAATTTCAATACTGCATATTTTCTCAAGAGAGACATTGCCATTAAATATTATCAGCTAACATGTGCCAATAGACTTTGGCCAAGCACTTCACCATTATTTCTGAATGAGCTGGGTAAATACCTTTTCTGATTTATAGTAAAGTGAAGGGCATGGTTAGGAGTTTTGTTCTTGAATTCTATTCAAAGAAATAATTTCTTTGTGATGTTGAAGTGCAATATTTTATATTCAGTGCCAAAAACACATTACTCCCTGAGATGATTCATCTGAATATTAATGGTGCACATGCTTCTTAACTGTTCAAGAAGAAAGGCAGGACATATCCTGCTATCATAGGGAAAATCCTCTGTGGTCAGAAACAGCAAAATTGACTACAACCAATCAACTTCTAGAGAAGCTAAGGATTTGGTTCTTGGTTTTGAAATTTTTAATGTGTGTATTTGTTGTTGTTTTTTGTTTATTTCTGAGGGGGTTGGTTATTTGTTGTTTTGTCTTCAAAGTAACAAGCACCTAGACCTGCTCATGGAAAAGGGGACTGCCAGGCAATATACAGTCTCATCATCAGTTTTCACTTGAAGATCAACTAAACACTCCTTTCTCCGGGCTTTCTCTCCCACTAATGTGACATTAATAATCTCTACACCAGTTTTCTCATCCTCTGTAAGTACCTTCAGGCTTATTGCTGTTTCTCCCACGGAACCTGTACACCAAACTACCTCTCCCAGTTCCTTTGAGACTTTGCTAAAAAATTCTTATGTAGCACATCTCTTAAATTAAGCAGTGAATTAGACTGGAGATCACAATTTACATGAATGATTTTGAAAACACTACTATTAGTCTTTCACTGTTAACAAAATTGGATTGGCAGATGTTATTCCTAACTGTAAAGCATCTCCTGTACACTTGTGATGCAAAAAGTCCCACATCTGGCTGGTACTTTCTGCACAGTGAAAATGCAAGTATTTGCACACAACTACTGCAGGAATACTGTTGAGCCCCTAGAGAGATGAAGCACTCGAAAACATAAAGACCTCAGTTCATCCTCCAGAAGGTTCACACCATTTCTATGTCCCCTATCTCCTTCCCTTGCACCAAATCTCCTGCAAATGTCTTCTCTTGGGTCTCGCCTCAGTCTCACCAGCTCACAAAAAATTAATACATCTCTGCATCTCTCATTGACTTCCAATGTCCACACAGGTGCTCTCCTCCTATAACCGTCTACATATCAGATGAATTTGGTCTGTACTAGTAAAATATAACAATACATGAAATAAAAAAGTGATGGCTCAGGTGTTAGTTTTCTCACAGCCCTATTTTTTTTCTCTGGCACGACATTTGACAAAGGTTCCTCATGAACTCAGAAGCAAAAGTGATTTTTAGAATGGGGTTTTATTAAATTACAACAACAATATTACACAAGAATAATTATTCATGCTTTTAGTCCCAAGTTTATGAATCGTGCTCAAGTCATGATACAGCCATTAATTACATATAGACTGTTGGCATCCTATGCAAATAGTATTTTAAAAAGTTACATTTATAAGGAAGCATTGTGCGTGTGTGTGTGATACTGTCAGAGGAAATACTCATACAGCAGCCACCTCACCTCACTCTCCAGGCTCTACTCTGCCTTTATCATTCCTGAGTGGAAAAGGCACTCTGCATCAAATCTTCCCGACAGCTGTGCTCAGTATCTCTGACTCAACAGATACAGATTAGCCAACCATCATAATCCATGAGATTTAGTGACATGATGGATGGAACAGCAAAGACTGTTGGTGAGCTACATCTGGGAGAAGTCTTGATACACTGGACTAAATCCCTGAACTGGGCTAAACTGTGCTTGGTGCAGGACCTAACAGTGATGAAAAAATGGCTTTACATCATATTTGCAGCAAGCTGATCCTGAGATCAGCGAGGCAAATGGAGTGTTCTCTCTGGCCAGCATCTGGCCAGACCTCAATCGTGCTGAATTAGAGATTAATTTGTCCTAGTAACCTTAGCCAGATGAAACGATGATCTCCCACTAATCCTTCACTAAAGATTGAATTTCCTTTAAGAGAGATTTTTTTTAAAAAAACATGTTAACTCGCTTGTCTTAAAGAAAACCAAGACACAGAAGAGCAACTGGGTAACGTACAACAGAGCCTCAGTTGGACTAATCAACAGTCTCTTTACAGCAGCAACAGCTACGTGAAGTCAACATCTCTGCAGCTCTTATCCCTCTGAGAAGAGTACGAGGGAAATATGCATCAGTGAAACAACAAATTCATCCTTTTTGCCATGTTACTTTGTAAATCAAGCTGCAACCAAGCTTCAACCTTGCAAATTACTTCAGTTGCTAAGGAGATCAGCAAATAATTAAGAAAAAATGCAATGATAAGTGTCAGTGCCTATTACAGTATCAGTAACCAGTCTCCAAGCAATGTCACATCTTACGAAAGTTTAGTTGCCCAGCGAAGGATCCTCACCGCCTCCAAAAATTTATCTGAAGGCTAAACTTCACAGAAAACCCCTTGCATAGGATTTGGGGGTCTCCTGCCAGTCTCACGGCGGAGACTGTCTGCTGCAGCTCCAGATTCCTATCGGGAATCAGCAGAAGGCAAAGTTTCGGCGAGCCCGTCGACCGAGCGGGTTAAACCGGCATCGGACCGGGGGCACCCACAAGCATTCCGAGGGGTCTCTGACCGACTTCCCCGGGCAGGCTCGGCCACCGCCGCCGTTCCGTGGCGAAGGCAGGGACCGGGCGTCCCCCGCCCGCTGCCCGGCTGCCCTCGCCTCCGGCGGCCCCTCTCAGCCCCGACTCCTGCTCCTCCGGACCCTACCCCCCGTCATACCCGGCTACCGGGAGGATGTCTGCTCCGCCACCCCGCCGGGCAGCGTTACCTGGAGCTTCCGATGGCCGCTTCATGTCCGGGGAGCGCGATGCCGGCCCCGACGCCGCCTCCAGCCCCTGCCCCGCATGCTGCGCTCCCCTCGGCTCCGGGGGAAGTCGCGGGGCGCCGGGAGCGCGGCAGCGGCTCCGCTGCGCTCCCCCGCGGACGCAGGCAGTGCCGGCCCGCTGCCCCCGGGAATGGAGCTGAGGCCCGGAGCTCGGACCCGGCGGCGGGTGAGCACGGAACGCAGGAGACTCCCAGTCACGGTGGCGACGGGGTTTTTATCCCCTCCTGCCTCCGCCCTCCCGGTCTCCCCCACCGCGCAGCACNTGCCTGCAGCTCCTCGACGCCCAGGCGGGGGGCAGAGAGCCCGGCTCCGCAGCCGCCACCGGGGAAGCCCCTTTTTCGGGAGGGCGCAGCCGAAGACGCGGTCCTCGTTAAAAATGCATCAAAACTCCCCGTGAGCGGAGATGGAACCGCGGGGTGTTCTTAAAGGGCGGATAAATGTAAAAGGCAATGTGTTAATGCTGGAAAACCGTCCTCCGGTTAATTAAATGGTCAAATCTCACGGAAGCTCCGCAGTAAACCAGGCTTTGATCAGAGCAGAGGAGTCTATCAAATGATACAAGGCGTTATCTAAAATTAATTGCCATGTACAGGGCATGTCTTGACCATGGAATCTGTGGGAGGACTGCTTCAAATCAAATTGAGAAGTGTGACCAGATCAGGACCAAAGCTGCAGCTGAAAGCCAAAGAACACATTTCGTTCTGTTTCACACTTATTTTAACCTCCTCCAGCCAAGTTTCTCACGACATTTCCATCATAATTTAGAGTACCCTACATTTTGAGACTGAAACTGAACATGGGCTACTTTTGCAAATAACAGACATCGCAGATTTATTGCCATCCAGACATAGAATTTATAGAACAATTCTCAGCAAATGGACTTTCATATTAAAGCTGCTGCAAATCACACTTTTCTTTTAAGCCCACATAGCAAAGTGATTTTTAATATGAGGGTTCACGGCTACATATAAAGCTAAAGGGTTCCTTGTCCTAGAATTCACCCTACAGGCAAACAAATTCTGTAGTACGATACAAGGTATTTGTTAAAGATCGGATTCAATATAGATAGAAGCCTGGTGAGATATAGGTGATCCTGCTATTGATTTAAAAGACTTTTTGAGCACTGCCTTATCATCAAAGTTCAGCTTTTTATTTATCACTCTTATTTTGTGCTGAATTTCTATGCAGTTAGGCTATACAGCACTGAAGTAATTTTAATCTTGAGGTTATTGATTAAACACTGATTTGTTTCAGACTCTCCACTGGAATATTCATTTTTTTAAAGAAGCTTGTTTTCTTCGTTTAGACTAAACCATTATACTTTCCTGATGACCTTGATACTACAAAATACTGGGTGAAATTTAAGTTGATCACATTACCAATATAGTCTGAGGAAGAGGGTAATCACTTTTGTAGTCTTCCTTCCCCTGCTTTCAAAACTGAAAATGTTGAGCCCAAATTCTTCCTAAAGACCTTCTTATGGAATGAGAAGTAGCATATGGAGTAGCTGTCCATTTCTGATTTTTGTGCACAATTTGATTGAAGCAAACTTGTTTTAAAATACCGAGAATTTTAGTTGCAGCTTGTTCAGACCTCAGTAAGTATGGAGGACTGGTAGGTGCAAAGTTACAGTACTGCTTGTAGCTAAGTTATTTAGATTCCAGCCATGAGATCTAGACATAGTAATAATTGCTCTGAGGAAGGCAGGATCCACATCAAAGTGAAGTCCAATACTTAAGGCAATAAGAATTTTGATTTCCAATTATATTTTTCTCATTAATGCTGTCTGGGATTTGCTTTTTGTATTGGAGATCTCAGGGCCCAGATGCTCAAAAAATTGATGGGAGCTGTGATCATCCTTTCATGAGCTGCTCAGCTTACAGAGAGAGAGGCCATCTAACAATAAGAAGACTTTGCAGAGAAATCATGATCAAGGGATATATCAAACAGTCTGAAAGGAGTTCAGAACCACAGGATTCTTGTAAGTGTGCAAACAGCTAGTTGTAAGCCCAGCAATTCTTCGTTCCCACTGAATGCTGACAAATTTGAATGTGGCAAAATGCAGTCTAATTCTTTGTGCCATTTCAAAACATATGGGTGCTTTTGTCACTTGTTGCATACTAAATTACAAGGAAGATTGCTTTTTAAAATTTAATTTGGATGAGAACAATTAGTATTTAGCTTTCCTCTACCAAAAAGCACTGATGTGAAAACAGTACCCATGCAAAATCTTTGTTGATCATACATGGGCACAAGCTGTGTGAAGCTGACAGTGCACTAATTCGGATGTGAAATCTCTCTTTTGTTAATCTGTACAAATGTAAGGTTTCTGGCATCACCAATAGAGATTCCTATTGCTGAGAATTGCTGATAGCTGTCTGCTCCTTCAGCAACCATCAGGATCCTGCCTGTGTTTCCCTGCCCCTGCACCAAACTATTAGAGTGAAAGCTTTCCAGTGCTTGTTTTCACATCCTGTACAGTGCCAGACAGACTGATGGGGCTTGATAATGTCTTTTAATAACAATATTTACAATGTGATCTCAAAAGACCTCACAAATACAGAGATGCCTCTAGTATCTTCAATATTAAGTTTCTTTATTAAAACGGCAAATTTATTACAGTTATATGATGAAATTGATCATTAAAATACTTTTTCAAAAGCCATTTGGCTACAGGGAGTTTGCAATACCTTCATGAACAAGCAAGGTAACTACTGGGCTAGAGATTAACTAGGAAGGAGGTACTGAAAGAAAGGAATATCCTCCACCTCTTCCCTTGTGCTGTACTTCTGTCAAGGGCATGATTTTTCTGCCAGAGTGCTCATGCAGGAATGAGGATTTCCAGCCTCCAGTTTAAGACCTGGTTATATACATTATAGCCATTAGATACCACACAGTAATAAGGGTCAGAGAGTCATATTCCTTTTTTTGTGATTCCCCTGTCTCCATCCTGAATTAATTATCTTTCAGTGTATGTCCAGTTTGGGGGTTAGGGTACTTCAGTGAGCTGGAACACATGGCCTGCAGTCCCTCTGCATCAACTCTGAGCCTCCAGAAGAAGACAGGGGTGCAAGTTGCACAGGGATTTAAACAGATTTGTGAGTACCTGAGGGGAGTCCTCTTCCCCTAGTTGGCACAATATTTTCAGTAAAGTTTATACCAAACAGTTTGATAACATCTAGTGAGTCAAGCCCCTTAGCAGTGAACACGTGGGCCATGGATCCTGACTTCACTGTGCAACACAAGCACAAATGCTTGGTCCTGTCAAGGCTCTAACACTTCTGGCATGCCCTGAAGCAGAACATGTCCTCTGCCTTATCTGGGTGACTCTGGGAATCCTGCAGTGCCTCAGGTGATGGAGAGAACAAAAAGCAGGTCTGGCAGGGATGACTGTAGCAGACAAGTGTTTTAAGGCTCTTTTCAGACAATAAGCAAAACTGTCACTTGAAAGTTGCAATTGCTCTTCAGATAGTTTATTGAGCCTGGCTGAGATGGAGTTCATTTTCCCCATAGCAGCTCTCACAGTGTTGGTCTTTGCTTTGGTAGCTAGAAAGGTGTTGATAACACACCAGTGCTTTGGCTACAGATCAGCAGCGCTGGCACAGCATGAACCCTGTCTCTCAGCATTTCCCCCCCATCTGATGGGCTGGAGGTGGGCAAGATCCTGAGAGGGAACAGGCCAGCTGACTCAAATTAACTGAAGGGATATTCCATACCATATGGTGTCAGCTCAGAAGTAAAAGCTAATAATAAAGGAGGAGGAAGGGTGGGACTTTTGTTGTTTACAATGCTTGCCTTCCTGAGCAACTGCTATGTGTGCTGAAGCTCTGCTTCCTGGGCAGTGGCCTGACATCTCTTGCTGGTGGGAAGCAGAGAATAAAATTATTGGTTTTTCTCTTTGTTCATGTGCACGCAAGCTTTCATTTTTGCTTTAGTAAATTGCCTTATATCAGTCTGTAAGTAATTTTTCATCTTATTTTCTCACCCTGTTCAGTTTGGAAGGGAGAGTGATAGAGTGTCATAGTAGGTACCTGGTATCCAGCCAAAGTGAAGCCATCAAAGATGGTGATGATGAGGATGGTGGAGTTCCTATGGGTAGGGATCAGGGGAAGGGCTAACAAGGCAGATGTCCTGGTGGGAGTCTGTCATAGACCATGCCACCAGGATAAAGAAATGAATTAATTATTCTCTAAGCAGCTGGGTGACATTTCACAATCATCAGCCCTTGTTCTTCTGGGAGACTTTAACCTGTCTGATGTCTGCTGGAAACTCAATACAGTAGAGAGGAGGCAGTCTAGGAAATTCCTGGAGTGTTTGGAAGAAGAGTTCCTGACTTGGGTTACACTAACCCCCTCTAGTGCTACATCCTGGGGCAGAGTGACTGGAAAGTTACCCAGTGAAAAATGACCTGGGGGTTCTGGTGACAGAAGCTGAACATGAGCCAGTGTGTGCTCAGGAGGCCAAGAAGGCCAATGGTATCCTGGCTTGTATCAGAAATAGTGTGGTCAGCAGGACCAGGGCTGTGATTTTCCCCCTCTAAACTTGGCGTTGGTGAGGCCAAACCTCAAATCCTGTGTCTGGTTTTGAGCTTCTCCCTTCAAGAAAGACACTGAAGTGCTGGAGTGAGTCCTGAGAAGGGCAATGAGGCTGGTGAAGGGTCTAGAGAGTAAATTATATGAGGAGTGGCTGAGGGAACTGGGGTTTTTAGCCTGAAAAATGGAGGCTCAGGGGAGACCTTATCACTCTCTGTAACCGCCTGAAAGGAGCATGTGGCCAGGTGGGGGCCCATCTCTTCTACCAGGCAGCTAGTGACAGGATGAGAGTACATGGCCTCAGGCTGCACCAGGGGAGGTTCAGGTTGCACATCAGGAATAATTTCTTCCCTGAAAGGGGGTTAAGTCTCACCCAAGAAGGGAGTGGATTCACCAGCCTTGGAAGTGTTTGAGAAACAGCTGGAGATGGCACTCAGTGCTATGGTTTAGTTGTCATGGTGGTGTTGGATCAAAGGTTGGACTCAATGATTTCTGAGGTCTTTTCCAACCTTAATCATTGTATGATTCCTTTTGGCTCTGCTCTCCAACTAGTTTGAAGCTGTGCCCTGAGAACAACTCTTCTGTTCCACCAGGACACTACTCACCAGGCTACTCAGTCTCCAAGGAATCAGACTCTTTTCTTCTTTTCTTCTTTTCTTCTTTTCTTCTTTTCTTCTTTTCTTCTTTTCTTCTTTTCTTCTTTTCTTCTTTTCTTCTTTTCTTCTTTTCTTCTTTTCTTCTCTTCTTTTCTTCTTTTCTTCTTTTCTTCTTCTTTTCTTCTTCTTTTTTTCTTCTTTTCTTCTTTTCTTCTTTTTTTTCTTCTTTTCTTCTTTTCTTTCCTTCTTCTTTTCTTTCCTTCTTCTTTTCTTCTTTTCTTCTTTTTTTTTTTTTTCCTTTTCCTGCTGAAAAGCTCATTTTTTATTCCCACACAGTAAATTGCTTCTTTATGAGACTAAGGACAAAGCAAATGAGTGAATCTTCAGACCAGCATGGGAATGAGAGAAGACTGTGCTCACTTCATACCTGGACAACAAAGTGGTTCCTCGCTCTCTATACTTAGACATTCAGAACTGACTTTTCTCCCTGTCACTCAAACATATACTCCCTGTTTTTACTTTCGTAGCTCTGCAGGTCTAGAGGAGGTGTTTGAAGACATCACCTGTCCACCAGTGCCATTGTTTCTCATTCTATCCTCAGAATTGCCATCAGCTGGTAAGTACTGTGGAAAAGGAATAAGAATGGCTAATATTAAGTAGAGCTTCTCATTAGGAGTGTGTATAATTCAGAATAAAATCTTTATACTACTTTTATTTGTTGATATAGCTCTGACTTCTGGCCCTTTCTACATTCAAATACCTCTTTAATACCCAAAATATTGGTTCCTCGGTTTGGCAGATTTGCTGTTACTTGCAGTCCTCCTGATGTCTTTGTTTTCTGAAGGATTTCATAAGATCGAAGATAGGAAAAATATCATCTGATACATCTTAAATGTCTCTGTTTATCAAACTGATTTACTTTACTTGCTGTGTGCTGGCACCATCAAGTTTGTATATAACTTACTGAACATGCAGTTTATGCCCTGGATAATTTCTAAAACACTGGAAGAGCTTAAACTGAGATATTCTCCATCCAAAGGTGTGTTTCATACTTGAATGAAAAATAAATGAACATTCTGCGATGAGTTCTTATTTTGAGAGAGATTTGGTCTTGAAATCAAAATTTGAAAAAATTGATGTATTAGTGGCTTTGTGTGCCTTGTGGCTTTTTAGGGTCCTTAAGTCTTTGAATTTGCAGTTCTCAAAAACACCCAAAGACCTTGTTAAGCAGTATTCAAATCTTCAGAGCATATTTATATGCAAGGAAGGCATTGTTAAGCACTGGAGGATAATTTATTTTCATTTTCTATTCCGTAGGCAGAACTTGAGAAAATGTTACAAATTAACAGTAAGTTATTGGTTCACTGAATTGAGTCTTTAAAAGCAAGGACATTTGGGAAAGTAATTTGTCATGGACTTGAGCAGTCTATTTTAAGGCAGTATAGTAGCTTTTCTATGATAACAGGTAACTTAACCTTTAAAATGCAGTTCTTCATGCAAATAAACCTGGGTAATGGACTTTAAAAGGTGCTTTTGCATGCCCGCAGGCATTACTTATTTCTTGGAACACCATGTCTCTCTCATATATCCAAAATAAAGCAGAAAATCTTTTAGAACACCAAATTCATTTTGCATTATAATGGAGTGTAGTGACTTCCTACAGTAACTGTAAAATACTGTCTAAAGAGAGAACATGCAAGTGGATTTTCTAATGAAACATGGATACTACCCCACAGCAGTAAATAAAGTATTTGTGAATACTCTAGATTTGCAATATGAATCATGAGGTGAAGGAAGATGGACAATCTCACTCTCAGCTTTAATTGTTCATGGATACAGCACTAGAGTGGCTGTACTTACAGGAGTTATAGTTCAAACTCATTTTGCGGATATGCAGCACTGGTAGGAGATTGAGGAGGTTCTTGAAGTATCTTATACTGAGTGTGTGACTCATTTAATTGGCTCCTACGTCCTGCTCCCCCTCATACTTTTCATGGCACTTCTGCACATTTTCTGTCTTATTCCAAGACCCCACATGCTGAATATGACAGATCATGGATGGTCAGTCTTAAAGATGATCTGTCAGGTGAGTGTGCCTGGACTTAGAGAGTGGGAGAGAGCACAGGAGGTGGTGCATTGCATAGAGAAACAAAAAAGAAGAAAGAAGAAAAAAGAAAAGCAATTAAGAAGCCCATCTAGAGGATTTACGCAGCCTTCCTCTGCATCTCCTTCTCCCCAAGGCATGAGCTGTGGGCCTCCATTCTGAGACCAGTGTGTGGAACCTCAGATAAGTGCCACAGGATCTTTCAGACTGACACAGAGACACCAGATCTAGTATAGCAGTGCTGTGAGTTTCCTCAGGGGGTGTGGGGGTGTAGCTACATATCTGAAAAGGACAGGCAAGTTTCTGACACAAATTCCTTCAAAAGAGAGTTAAAGATCTGTAACTCCTCATGACAATGAGTTACAGCTGCAAGTCAACAGAAATACTTTTTAGGAGATGTAGAATCAATGTTTTATTTTTACATTTTCATAAAAAATGAAACCAAATCTCCTAACAATTATTATGTCGCCTTTCACCCAGCCTGTGTCCTTTTTAAATGAGATGTTATACCACTAGCTTTTAGCAAGTGGCTGACAAATAACATAGGAAAACTAAGTAGGAAAGAAATAAAATTGTATATTACTTTGGTGAACAATGCTTACTTTGCAAAGGCTTTTATGATCCATGGTAATCCAAGCTAAAACTGTTCTGATTTTGCTTCAAAAATAACATGGATGATCAGAACCATCCATTAATATGAGTTAGTTTTGGAAAAAATAAAAGGGTATAAGGAAAAATCTGTTCAGAACTGTCACTATGATCCTGAACGTGAAGGCAGCTTCTGTGCTTATTTCTTTAGGCAGTACATCACCTGGAAATAAAAGGACACATTGCCCATTATTCATAACCATGCATCTTGAAAGCAGCAAGTGTGACTGTAAGGGTAGAATTTTGTTTATATGCAGGCTCATGTTCATTATGCTGCTTGTTCTTCTTGTTACAACCATAAACCAACACAGTCCACCGCAGCAACTCCATAATGTGTCTCCATATGTGTCTCCATAATGACCAGGCACTACCTTCTTGTTTGCAGTGCCTTTGGGAATGCTGGAGTGGCCCCTCACATGGAGCATGCTTCTGACCCACTTTAGATTTTTCAAAGAACCTTCCTCTTCTTTCAGGTTCAGGACTGAAATGATTGCAGTGTTGTTCAGTGCAGTTTGCTCTGAAGTAAACTTGTGTTTGCAGGAATTGGAATTCCCTGTCCTGCTCTCTCAGTCTTGCTTGTGTATTGTGAGAGGTAGAAGTCAGTATCAGCATCTGTTTTAGGCTAAGTTCATAGTAAGAGGTGCCTGAGAGTCCCCTTTAAACCCTGATATTTGTAAGAAGGGAAATACTCATTTAAAAAATTAATGGGACTTTTTATTTGACTATGTTTTGAAACATATGATCTGAAAAAAGTTATGAGACCTAATTATGGCTTTGATCATATCCCAGTTTCAAAATAGCAGTTAATGCTTGTATATAAATGAATACATTTTTTTTGAGAGTAAATTCAAGAACATATTATGTATTCTTGTCAGTGTACTCAGTTGAGGTTGTGGTCTTTTCTTATAGGGATTTATTTCCAATCCACCTGGATGGCTGATAGCATCTGAGCGCTTGAGTTTTGAAAAATGGAGAACTGAGAAAAAGTAATATATTCAGGATTATCAGAAAATATTTCAAGACAGCTTCTACTTTGAACTTCAAATGTATCTGAAAACAAATTGACAGGTCTAGAATTTGAGACTGATTTTAAAGTAGAGGAAAAGAGTATTTTGAAAAATGATTACCCAACAAATGAAGGAAAAAAGCATCTTTTTATTTGTGGAGAAAAATCTATTATGCTGAAATAAGAAGCTTCCAAAATCCATTGCTTTAGTCACCACCTCCAGTAACATTAAGTAAAGCAGAAATGCTTGGGAGCATGGGAGAGCATATGGTAGAGACTTACCCTCTCTGTCTCCCTGTTTATTTCTATTCTCATTACAATGTTCTGAATAAGCAATTATTTATTTCAGATCCTGAAACAAGACAACTTTGTTTTTGTCTTTGCATTTGCGCTTGATTACAAACTCTGATTGAAGATTTTCATATGCATAGAGCATCTGCTGGGTATCCTGTCCAGATGGAATCTCCAGTAAAGCTAAAAAGTTCACTTGCTTGGTTCTTCTTCCCACAGTCAGAGCATTTGCTTGTTACTTCTCCTTTACCCAGTGATTATTTTTATGAAGCTTGTAGGTCTAACATTAACTTCCGTTCTCTGAGTTTGGCTGAGACTTGAAGTCCCTGGGGAGACAGACAGCGACAGTGACAGACAGTCTGTCTGCACAAGCCTCATTTCCTTGAGACACCATGTTAGAAAGAAAACAGCTGAGATGGGATTACAGTGCCCAGTCCCTGAAGAAGGACAAGTGGGAGATGCTGTACATTGGCTCTGCCATTAGTGCCTTTAAAAGTGGGGGGCTGCAGTCAGCTTTGTTAATGGTTATGTACA
The DNA here is from genome assembly GCA_013398075.1 of Notiomystis cincta. Lineage (NCBI taxonomy): Eukaryota > Metazoa > Chordata > Aves > Passeriformes > Notiomystidae > Notiomystis > Notiomystis cincta. Next base: position 87,659 of record VZRX01006142.1, read on the forward strand.
TATGGTACAACTGGTTTCAGCAGGTGCTTTCACTTAATAGCCACTATTGCCTCATTTATGGCTGACTTAATTGATAAGAGACTGAACAGAGTCATGTTGGTAGGTACTGCTGAAGTTAAAACTGGGTAATTCTGGTAAATGACACTTCTGACCTGCTCAATTCAAAAAGCTTTAAATATGCAGGAGAGAAAGGACATCCCTCCATCTATTATTTATTCAGGTAAACTCATCCCTCTATCAGGTCCCTGAACTGATCTTACTTTTTCATCTGTTGGGCTATATTTTTTGTTAATAAGACTTTTCAGATCTACCAGAAATTTAAAATACAAAATCTGAGGCTGTCTAAGATCATCATAGTATCCAAATTACTTTTTCTTTTTGCCCAGGACATACTCATTTCTAGCATTCTTTTCAGTAAGTAACCAGAAGGAAGAGATTTATAAAGCAGATGTCAGAATGTCAGATCTGCCTTCAGCTGATTTTCTCTAAGTTTATTACTGAGCTGCTGTGTTCAAGGATATAGAAAAAAGCCCGAAGTTTTATTTGCATTAGTAAATAAAATATTTTAAATGGAAAGCCTACACTCCAAGCAGTGGAAAAAAATTCCATTCTAACCTTTGGAAGGAATTTTACTCTTTTGCCACAAGAACCAATCAGTTTTTATCAGACAAAGCCTTTATTATTTGATAACTCCCTGTGCCCTCACAAATGACTGTGCTTATTTTCCATCAGCCATCTGACTGCTAGAAGCTTGAAAAACAACACATGGTGAGGTAAAATAACTGCCATGCTTTAACCAACCATGTCTGTTTTTCTCTTCTGGTAAGTTCCTCGGGTTTTTTTTTGCTACAGAGAAAATATACTTTTAATGAACACAAGTCAATAAAATTCATTTGTGTGTTATTATGAAGTTTCCTTCCCTTTCTGTGTAAATATGATTAGCATTTTGAACTCCAAATGCCTCCTTTGGAGTTTAAATGTAGCTCCCTGTTTTTTCGGCATTGCTACAATAATAATGATCATACGCATTGGAAGAAGCTGCAAGGAAATAATTTGTGCACCTTCTGTGGTTATTCTTGGAATTAATCCATTAATACATTTCTCTCTGGATTTCCTAGAACTGATTTCTGTATTCATGCTTGTGTCCAGTGGATCTTGCAAAGGTCCAAAGGTCAGTGTGAGTGGAGACAATGGTAAGATTAAGATCCAAGTAAGAATCTGAGTCTGGTTTAAATACTTTTTTTTTTGTTTGTTTGTTNAAATGCAAAGGTTAATTTTCTTAACTTGTAGAACTAAGTTTTGAGAGTCAGTGCTTTTTTTTTTTTTATATTAGAACAACTTTGGGTTTTTATCTTTGGCCACTGCTATTTATTTCATCTTGAACAGTCTGTACCACAGTTTCTTTTATGTTTTTGTTGTTTATGCATTTTGTGATGTGACTCATGGCTCACACCATGCCAAACATCAAAGCATGTTCTCAGACAGTATGCATGAATAGTTTTCCTGAGGTATCAGGTCATCTATGCTCTTTATTCCTGATTTTAATTAGTGCCATCAGTAGCTGCAGGATTATTTAATCTATGTATTACTACAGATCTCTTGGCTGGGAAACTGAAAGATACAGCCAGTACTCATCCTATTTTCAAACCTTGACTGTTCACCTCTGATGGCGAGATCCAGCAGTCATCTGCTTCTCTCACATTTTTCTGAACTCTACTATAACTGTGGAGAAATAGTTCAGGGGTTTTTTTGAAGGAAATAGAATTTCATATGTTAGACCAAAAAAAAATTGATATATTTGGCGAAAAGCTAACATCACCTAAGCCAACCCACTGCTTTTGAGACATGCCATTCCCATTCAGATCTTTTATTTAGATGAAGACATAACATTTTATTTTAGCCAGACTTGATTTTAGGTTTAATTTGGACTGACAGTATAGGGCTGATAGATACTTGAAGTTAGAGAGCAGGTATGTTCTCATTTAAGTTTGTGCTCTAGTTTGTTAGTCATATCAATTTTTAAGAAATGACCAAGGGATAAATTTTGGAAGGTCTGGTAACACCTTATTTTGTTGAGATAACTGAGTAATTCCCATTGTAAGACTCGCGTTTTAGTTGCTTGTAGCCTTGTAAATATTTCACAGTTGGAGCAAAAATATCCTACACTATCTGCCTCAGTTGGTGCTTGATTAGGAAGTGTCAGACATTTCTGAAATGTTCTGAAATATGTCTAGGAAAAAAAGGAAAAATGAACAATCAGTATTGCCTGTGTTAACATTCATGATGAATTTTTCCCTAGCACCTCATTTTGCAGGAATTTTTGAGGAAGTAGTCAATTTGTAAATTTTGAGTAATTATGTTTTGCACATTAACACACCATATGCCTTAAAGATTCTACCTGGCATTGGAAATGCCCTAGTCTAGGATAGAGCAAGGGGAAAAAACTGTTCTTTGGACTTGGACCTGACATCTGACCTGGGAGTCCATCTCTTTCTTTGTATTTTTTTTTTTTTTTTCCCTAAGGATCACTCCTGGGGACAGAACAGCTGGGAGAAGGAAGATCCTTCTGTGACAGTAGGGAAGAGGGGTGCTTACAGGTGGGTATGAGTGAAAAATGATAATGGAAAAAATAGTAGACAATAAGTTAATTGTACAGAGAAAAGTTATGAACTAGGGTAAACACAGGCAAGCTTATTTCTGGTTGACATTGTGTGATCAACTAGTGTCAATTAGAAACTCTACTAAAACTCAAGATTTATCAAAAAATCAGGTAATCATGGAAGAATTTTAGATGGGAAGGAATTGTTGGAGATCCCATGGTCCAGCCTCCCTGCTAAAAGCAGATCCAACTGTGAAATCAGATCAGGTTTCTCAGAGTCTTACCTAGTTCCAGCCTCTCTGAGCAGCCCTGCCCCATGTCCCATTTGAGCTTGTCCAAGTCGAGAAAACTTTGAGCCTCTTTCTCAGGCAGATACAATTGACAAGCTGTCTCCTGAGGGGAAAACCTCTGAATCACTCAATGCTGCCTAGTAACATTGGCTAAAATTGTGGATTTCAGGGTAAATATTGGCAGTGTATGGCAGCTTTTTGTGAGCTTTCTGACAGGGATTTTCTGTGACACTTGTATAAAATGAGGTGTACAGGTAGCCTGCAGCGTCTGTTTGGAGTTACAGAGATCTCTGCTGTATTCCCCTCATTTTTGCTGCATCCAGAAATGTACTTTTTCCTCTGTCTTCTGTCCTTTTCCCAGTTTACCCGTTTCAAATCGAATGGGAAGGAGATCTTACTGGAAACTAAGCTTTTATCCAGCTAAGCCTGTCTCTGCATGAGCCACCACCTGCTCCTAACGGACACCCCACTCAGCCTGAGGATTTAACTTGGCAGAACTTAAGGTTCTTAGGGGAATAAACTTTAGAATTTATCCTAACATCTACCCAAGCACATCATGTAATACAGCAAGTTAGGTAAGATTTTTTAAGAGCATTGCAAAAAAGGAAAAAAAAATTAAAGAGAAAAAGGAAGTTTGTCCCTATCCCTGTTATACAAAGAAATTAAGAATGTTTGAAAATCTAGAACAATATTTTGATTAACAGTAGCGTCTTGCTTCAAGCTTGTATGTCTAAGCCTTCTACATTAAAAAAGTAAGTACATATGTCTTGCATCCAAAAATAATTTCAATCTACAAGTATGGACAATATTTATGTCAGCACCAGATTTGGTCATGGCAGTATAGCATCTGGCATGTGGGATCAGCAGCACAGTCAGCTGTTGTATGAAATAGCAGCCTTGGTTTTTATTTGTGATTTTTGCCTATTTCCCCATTCATCTACAAATGGACAAAAAGAAGTCAGGATAAAACCCCTGCTGCTAGGCTTCTCTTTGAAAGTGTAAGGTGGTGATTACATAGATCCTTATGGGGGTCTCATTAACACAGAATCTTTCTTCAGGTTTTCCAAGGCAATAAAGGCTATTCAGTCTTTCTGCCTGTGTACCTGCATGTCTCTGTTCCATGAGAACAAAGTTTTGCTCTACTGTTCAATGTTAATAACATTTTCTCAGATGAACAGACTTTTTGTTATTAGGTTATTTAAATATAGTTCCTGCAGCTGAGTAAGGAAAACCTTCCCTGGGAGAACACCTGCAAATTGCCTGCTCTGTTTGGCCTGTTGCTGGCCAGCCACCTGGTGAATGCTGCTCAGCAACTCAGCACAGCACAGCTGGGAAACAGCCCCGGCACTGGGCGTGGAGGCTGCTGATAGTGAGGGGTTGTGGGGGAGATGGGTGGCATTGTGACTGGCAAAAGAAGTTCATGACAGGAAGAGAAGCTGGAGCTGACAAGGGGAAATGCAGCGTTGCAAGATCCTTAAGATTAAAAGCCTCAACAATTCTTTTGTTGAAAGAACTTGATACTTTTTAATTTAAAAGTGATATACAAAATTTAAGGCATAGTGATGCTTTATAGTAAGCTATCCATTATAATTAAATACAGGCTCATGTTCTTCTGAACTCTGAACTCTGATCTGAAACTTTGCTGGACTTACGTGGACACAAAGTTATTCTCTTAGTGAGTTTGTGTTTGACCTGTGACCACTACACTCATTCCAAACTGATTAGTACACTGAGTGCTCTAATTGTTTCTCTAATACACTTAATTCACAATGATATTTTATGCTGCATCAGTACTTAAAATCTGAGAGGCCCTTTTTGTCAGCAGTAAAGAAACATGTATGACTCTGTGACTGATAGATAATTTCTGGTGGTGAAATAATTGTTGTAGCATTAGATTGTATGGTTTCAGTTTTGAAGTCCTTTTCCTATAGATCTGATAGTTCTCCAGCCAACCTTCAGAAGACTTATGCAAAGCCAGGAAAGTCCCTTTGGAGTCCTGCAAGGTTCAAGTCAGGCAGAAGGATCTACCCTCCCCCTGGGCAACAGGTCCTTTTTTAGGACACTCTCAGGGACAGCTACTCCTGGGGGAGGGAAAAAACATGTCAAAAGGTGAAGAGAAAAAAATTGAACATCCTGAACATCCTTGGAGAAATGTTCTCAACTCTTTGCAGTCCAGTCATAAAGGCATTGTTTTTGTGACAAACTTGCTCATGGGCACGTAGAGGACAAAGTGCTTTGCATGGTGATTTGTGCCAGACATCTTGGGACCATTCAATGTAGTTTTGGATCTCTTCCAGCATTTTGAGATGAAAGGATGAGAAAAGAATTATCTCTCAATTTTTCTTAAATGTGGTAGGATTTGCATTGCTCTGCATTTGATCCTTTCGAATGTTAGTTGAAGAGCAGTATCCTAGTGATGTTGCTCAGCTTATTTATAAATGTTTGTGCATGGATTTGCAAAATATTTGTGAAGGTGGGTCCTATGACTATTTTAATTTCACAGATTAAATGTTTCAGGAACAGAGATGGATAACAACAGACATTCTAAATCAGGTAAATGGAAAATCTGGATGTTTATGTGTATATTGCCTTTTTCTATGCCATTTTCCACAGAGATTTGTCTAATAGTTGCTTCTATTTTGATGTGGGATCTATAGCTTCTAAAGGGGTTTTAGAACCATGAACACGTGGTTTCTTCATGGAAAGAGTAGCCAGCTCTTTACTGGAAGGTTAATAAAGTGATCTAATTAATTTTACATCTATTAAGAGGTGAAGACTTTAGAAAATGAAGTCTGATTATGGAAAAAACCCTAATACCATCTCCTTCCTGAGTAGGTTTTGCTGTGGTGTCTCTGTTCTGGGTGAAATGACTATTTAACTAAATTAAATGAGCTTTGCACTGAAATGAAAACAACAGGCCTCCTCTTTAATTCAAGGTAAACACTATTTCTGAAAGACTTGATTTCCTTTTAAATATCTACTAACCAAATGTTAATTTCCCAAATTTAAAACTAATATTAGCTAACAGCAAAATTATCATCAATCAGTACTACATTTCCAAGAACACAGACAGGCACATAATGCCTGATGGAATATGGTGACGTAAACGAAAATCATTTGACTTAAGAGAGGCAGAACCAGGAACAGGATCATTTCTGCGACTCTCAGTTCTTAACTATTTCTTTACTCCATACACTTCAAGGAAAGAAGGGGCTGCAATGCCTTTTTATGTTCTCTGTGCAAGCAGGCAGAGAGATCCACATGAGTACCCTGCCAACTACAATTATTTTTAGTGTGTGTTCTCCAGTAAAGTATTCAGACACAATTTATCAATAGTAAAAAATGGGGTGTCCACCATTTTCCACAATATTTTGTTTCAATATTTACTCATCCTACCTGTAGCAACCACTACTTCCCTCACTTTGATTTGGTATGATTTCTTTTTGAGTCTTTGGCTTGTGCATTTTGTGCTTTGGTTATGTCTTTGACATATGCAATTTACAGATAGGCATGGTACATGAAGACCTACCAGAGTGCTAAGAATTTAGCATGACCTTGACAAAAATCCTTGTCAAAGTCCATTATTATGCTTTTCTGCTACATCATGCCAACACATCACTCAGTAAGCCATCTCTGCTTAGGAAATTTAGCTTCAAGGCTGAGTCTGTTTGAGTAGGAACAAAAAGTCCTTCTGCTTGTAATAAACAAAAAAGTTATTTCTGTTTTATGATTAATTCAAAATTGATCTAGTTTTGCTTAAGAGTAATAAACATTCCTGAGATAGAGTCTGAAAAAGAGCAGAACATGCAACTGCAAGAAATTCTTTTGATTGTGAAATTGTGTGTTTATCCTGGATATGTCTAACATGCATATAATTTGATTCAAGCTTAGTGCAAGCCAGAATTAGAACAGCAAATTGCTTACTTATAGGAAGAAGTGTAATCCAGGGCTTTACTGCTTACATTATTTGTGTAATAAGAAAAAGGCTGTGGTTGAAGTCACTAGTTTAATCTGTAGCTTTTGGTTACCTACTGACATTGAAATCACAAAGATTGTAGGGCACATTTTAACTAATCTATAACTAAAAGAATAGTGAATTTGTCTTTTTATAGTGTTATAATCATAACGCTGCAACTGGAAATTAAAACACAGTTTCTTAATTATTTTACGTGTTTGAAAAGTTGATAATGTGTAGATGACATCTAATGTTTACACAATAGCAGTTCAATATTTGGATTCTCAGAGAAAAGTCTGTTTGTTTCATTTTCAGATCTGGTCTAGTGATAAGTTCTCAGTTATCACAACACACGCCTCAGCCTTTGTCTGCCCTCTGCCTGTTAATAAAATTTAATCTAAGTGATATAATTCACTGATCATAAATTGTGATTTAAATTAATCATCAAAAAAACTTAAATTGTATATATTTTAAAAAAGTTTTTTGCATGTTTACATTTCAATTATGTTCTCTATAATGGCATTCCTAATATAACTCGTTTGAATTGTGACTTTCAGGTAAATTTAACCTTTACACTTGGAGATTCATCTTGACTTACAAAAGATAAAATCTCTTAGGTGAGCAACTTCTACAGTGTAACAATTATTTGTAGTTGTTTATTAAGTGTTTTCAATATGGAAAAAGGTAAACAATATATTTCTTCATTACTTAGTAATTAATTTGTATATTGGAAGTTGTGGCAAGCTGCATTTGGGTGGAAATTAGGACCCACTTAGACAAAAACCAGATTCCTCTCAATTGAATTAGAAACCCTGCTTCGCTTCTTTAATAAAAGCACTAAAAATATCAGATGTTTATATTACTCTATTGCATGGAAGAAATTCTGACAGTACTTAATAGTTGAACTGAATCAGGAGAAGACCAAGTCTTTCAAAGGTTTAGACTGAATTGATCCTCTCAATCTCATTTTTATTTCTGAGCTGAAAGAAGAAGAAGACAAGATTTATTGCTTTCTTGACTTTTCATTTGTCAACCAAATAATCTGACTCATGGCAAAAAGACAATGTCCTGAAAAAAAAGTTTCAAATTTTAATCGTATTCTGTTCTAGACAATTGGCCAATATATTCCATCTCTCTTTAAAATTCCTACAAACTTGTATTACTTCAATGGGTATCATTTGTTATGGTTGGTATGACTGATGGGTAGAAGCTAGGGGAACAGCACTGTTTTCATCTTCTGTTTTTAGGCATTTAATTTAGTACTTTGTATCTGGAATAATGGCATGCACTTTCTTGACCTACCTCTCTGATAACTGCTATACAACTTCAAAATTTGGCAATTTCTTCTGTGTAGGGTCTTTTGTTTTTAGATTTTTCCTCATCGTCAGCAGTGTTCTCAGCAGGTTGAATTCATCTACCACCTGAAATTTGACTATAAATAAGATATATTACATTGATAAAGAATTGCTAGCAAGTATCTTCCAAGTAACAATTAATAATCTTTCCAATATATTTATTATTAACACAGGGATTTGTGACTATTGTTAAATTTCAATTATTGCTATATTTTACAGTAAGAACTGAGAGGAAAGCCATGAATGTGCTTCAGAAAAAGAATAAACATGATTCAATTAATTGACCTATGTTGACACTGTTTCCTCATCATTGCTTTCAAAAGCATATTATTATTAAGCAATATTTGTGGTCTGTAGAGGATCAGTTGTGTCTCAAGTATGCACAAAATAATATATTAAAGGCAGATAGCAGGGTGAACCATCTCTGCTGAAAAAAAGAAAAAAATCAACCCCCAGCAAAAACAAAAACCCCTCACCCAAAACAAAAACCCAAACAAAATCCTCACCAAGGGGAAAAAAAAACACCAACCCAAAACTTCCTTTCTGTGTTGCTTTTATACTAAGCTAAAATATTCTGGGGAAGGAGACTTTGTTATAACTTCTCTGTTATTTCTGAAAGAGGTGAAAGTTACAAGAAGAAAATCAGAAACACCTTAAGGAAAAGAACCTATCACCAATGTCCCCATTAGCTGCTTTTGCAGAGATGGCCATGTCCCTCCTTCCTCACCTATCCTGCTGTACACCTCTGCTGCTTCCCCACAGCTGGATCTAGTGCCTGTCCTTTGGAAGGACAACATCAGCAGACTCACCCAGGTGAATAAAAGTCTGCTGCTTCCAAAGGCCACTGTGTAAGTGAGCTAAACTGAGTTACTGGGGAGTTAGACAAGGACCAGAGACCCCCCCCGACCCCAGTAAAAAAGATACAGAGGTACAGAGTAAAATTATTCTGTGAGATTGTCTTGAATTTCAGAAAAAAATTCATTCTATAAGCCTTGAAGTGGAACCTGAAGCAAAGGATACATGCTCCAGAATGTGGACCTGTGCCACACCAGCACCTGCTTGATGAAGGATATTGCATGATGAAGGATATTTGTTGCATGATGAAGGATATTGCATGATGAAGGATATTTGTTACTTGTTCTCAGTCCTATCCCCTCTAGCATATGCAGACAACCTCAGCCCTGAAGTAAAGCTAAAACATGTTAGGAGGCAGGAATCAATCTGCAGCATTTTGTGGCCACATGTCTCTTTGGACCTGTGAGTATTTGGTAAAGTGAATTCAGACCAAAATATCTCTGAGCTCTAAAACTCAGAGTCAGGTTGTGTTGTTGGCTGAATCAGGAGAAACACATCGTGAAAGACTTCTTTTTGACTGCTATATGTAAAAAATCCAAGGCAATTTTTTGATTTTTTGACAATTTGATATAATTGTCAGGGCTCTTGAAAATAGGATTGCACAAAGGAGTACTTCAAAGATAATGCAAGAAAATCTAACTGCATGTATACACAGCTTGACTTTTTGCCACCACAGCATATGCAGCATCTCTGTAAATAATTTCCTGAGTAGAGTCCTTGGCATTCTTTTGTGTTATTTATTATTCAGTATACAGTTTGTGAACCACTGGGGAGAATGAATTTGTTGCTGCATCAGAGACACTTGACTGAAAATGAAGTAGGACTCTATGGCTCAACATGTTTGTTATGGATAATTATCAGTGCTACATTTGCAATTCCACTGAATTTATGATAGAAATGCTATTTGCAACTGGGCAGTAATAGATCATCTTCCAGAGAAATTAGCAGTTGGATGTTGCCTGAAGCTATATGCTGATTGCAGAATGAGTTGCAGTAGCTCTATACAAAGAGAATAAAAGTATTAATAATTTCCATTAACGCTTTCTGAAAATATGTTTACATTTGTTTCGTTCCAGAGAAGGAAGCTTCTGCAAAGCAATCTACAGGGGTTCCTTTAACCATATGCTGGAAGTTCTCCATTATACAGTGATTATGGTTTCTTCTGCCCTGGTCTCTCTGCCCATTGCACACACTGTAGGGTGGATCCTGCACCTCATCTGGGGCAATCCCAGGAACAGGCTGTGAGGAGAATGGATTGAAAGCAGCCCTGGGGAGAAGGACTTGTGAGTGTCTGTGGACAAGAAGTTCAATGTGACCCAAGAAGGTGCCCAGAAAGCCAAACATTTTCTGGGCTGCATCAAAAGAGGCATGACCAGGAGATCCACTGTGACCTGGAGTGAAACTGTTTGGGCTGGAGTCAGAGTTATGAGCCTGGGAATGGAGAATGAGCATGGGAATGGGGAAGAAGGGAAGACATGGAAGGTCAGATGCAATATGAAAAAGCTAACAACTAGGGTTGCAAAGCCATTTTTGAAGGAGAATAAGTAGATGAGCAGAAAATGAAAGTTATTCCAGCTAGGGCCCCCTAGGGAAAAGTAGGAGCTGAAACCAAAGCTTTTTCCCATCTGCAAGCTGAAGCTTTCTTCACCCATCTGCTAATACTAAACTGGGCAGGGGAAATCAGCTAAATTTTTGTCAGCAAAACATTTTAATATGATATTGATCATAGGTAAAATAATGTTTTTGTTGAAAGTGTCTTTGTATCAGCAGAAACAATTTGTTCCTTTTTAGAGGAAAAGAAACACAATGAAAGGCAATGAGTGTCTTAAAAGACTTCAATGCCTCAGGCTTTAGGAAAACAGGAGGAGGATACTGACAGAATTCTATCTCATTTTCAACAGAAAATGTTATCAAGGGTGAAAAAACATACAAGTTAAAAGATTTTGAAGTTACTCAGATTGAATGAGATACTTAGCTAAAATACTGTGTCCCACAAGAAAGCGCCTTTTGTTTTGTTGGTTTTTTTTTCCTTTGGTTACTTAACAGAGCCATGGTTGGGAGCAGAAATGGTGAAGTTTAATCTTCAGAATTAAAATCCTGCCTTAATTGCACAGTAGTGCAGCATTTGCATTGATGTAGACTCTGAAAACATACTAGTGTAGACTTTAATTTGTTTTAGAATTTGGATAGTTGTTAGGCAATATCTGTCATGTATTACAAAAATTTCTATGTATGTAATGAATGTTTAGGCTTCCTTGTCTAGTGTAAGGGCAGTAAAATAGATCTTTTTCTCAATGCTGTTAATAGCAATGGAAGGTTTCAATGAGCTGAAAGCAAAAATAGCATACATTTCAACACTGTTCATCTTGCAATGATTTACACTACCTGCATTGCATGCACACTGTCTCAGCTTCTAATAAAGATGGTAATCATCGGTTTTGATGAAGAGGACATTATTTTTCCTTTAAATTTACTGCAGTTTATCATATTATGCCCTGCAGCTCTCTAAAGCACATTTCTATTTGTTTAGGAAAATGCCAGGGGAAATGAATTAGGTGGAAAAATGGATTAAAATTTCATCTCACAGATGATTTTCCAGAATCATTTATATATTAGAAAGCTTTAAAACCATCAGAGAGGCAGACCTCTGTTAACAGGACATCAGTAGCCATCAAATTCTGTATGGTTATAGGATATTTTTTCTTCTTGTTGTCCAGAATTATGACATAGCCCAGTCATGGAGGTTTACAATTTGAAATCACTTTAAACTGTATTTCAACAGCCTGGCTTAATCCTACATTGGGCCATGTCTTTTAATCTATTTCTGTGAATTATCCAAAAGAATTGTACATAATGTCTATGATGAGGTTAGGGGTTGGAAATCTTTAAATTAAACTGGAAAGAAATTAGCCAACGTGCTGTGGGTTAGAAGCAAGTGGGTTATTGGGGGAGTTTTGGGGTATTTGTACTTGGGAAAGACTGAATGTAGTTTTGAGTACTTCATACCAATTTTAAAAAGTATCTGACACAGTGGAATTATAAAATAATGTACTTTACCTTGCCATTGGATGAACTAAGAACTTGCACATATTCCTTTAAGGATCAGTGATCATCTGATCACAGGTGAAGTGCCTTAATGTAAGCACATATACATACTCTTAATCATCTCTGAAATAGTTTACCTCTATCTGAGAGTGCTGCAGAAATGTAATTGCCAGGCAGTGTCTAAGCCTTTTGCCAGCACTGTGAAATATAATCTTCCACACAGATAACATTCTGCATGACTGTTTTCAATAATGGATCCTGTTTGAAAATGTAGCAGACTAAACCATGCTTCTCTGGATCAAAAGCTAATCAAACTCCCTTCTGCTAATGAGGCACGAGATCAGAACTGTGGAAAACATATTGTGGACAGTCATCAATTAATTGAGAAAATATGTCTGCTCTGGGGATTGAGCCAGACATGCTGTGAATGGGGATGTCAGGCACAAGTGGTGCTGAATAGTGTGGGAGAGAAAGGGGAATCTGTAATCATCCTAGTCTCTGGTATGACTTCTGGATGTTTTATCACTAGTTGGCTAAAGATCTGTCTGGCCCTGGAAGAAGCTATCTAATGTAGGTAGACTCATCCTTTCAGAAATCAGGTAAAACGACAGGTTAGGCAATGTTTTGACCACGTTTATTCAACTTGAGAGGGACTGTGATACTGTTAAGAAGGAATTGAAATCAATGCAGCAGAAATCAGTTGAGATATCAAGTTTAGGAGCACTTTTCTTTCTATAATAAGAACTTGAAAATGAAGTATTAGAAAACTTGGATCACAACAACATGTCATAAACCTGGGTGCCCACTAAAGAAACTAGGCCTCCTCTATGGTAATTAAAGTCCCTGGTAGACATAAATTTGACAGTACTGCTAATTACCCAACCTTGTTCACTGAAAGGGAGCTAGTTGCCTGTAAAATAGAATAAGTATAATAGGATAAGTATAATAGAAATGACAAAGACTCAGAGTTCAAGAGAAAAATAACACGTTTTGGATTAGGAGCGCAAGTGTCTTTATATAGTTTCTCCTTCTATTTATGCAGACCTGAAATTTCCTCAGCAAACAATTGTGGGGAGCAAAGAGCTAATGTGACTCATGAACACTGGCCCTCCCCTTGGCTTGATTTAGTTTTTCATTCTGAGCACTTCCTTTTTCATTAGCTATCGCAGTGAACCCCTATTGTGTGCTTTGATCTGCTGCTCCTCATCAAGCCCAAATGATGAGTCAGGCTGGAAGAATCAGGCTGGCCTTGCTTAGTAAAACATTTTTTGTAAAGCCTTCTGCCTCTTTTGTCTTTTATCAATAATGAGGTATTCATGGTATTCATACCAAATAACAGTTTTTTTGTTGGTTTTTTTTCCCCTATTTTTTGTTTGATGGTTTGTTTGTTTACTTGTTGGTGAGAGGCTTTTTATGTTTTAGGGTTTTCTTGTTTAATTAATATAAACCATGAACAGGGAGAACAAATAATTGGATAGGGGATTCACATGGGAAGCTCAGCTTTCTACAAAGTATTCTGTAAGCAGCTGATTGTGCCCATACACCCACCTGCATTTTTAAACATTTTTGTTTCATGTTCAGCAGAAACAATATTGTTTATTTCCTGAAGGATAAGCAATTAGAAATGAATATCATTAATACATGTGGCTTTTTTTTTCCCTGTCTCTTATCAGAGTCCCAATAAGCCATCCACATGCTTCAGTAGGTTTTATGAAACATTTGCAAATGACAAACAGATGGCCTTTTTAGGTTGCTGTATTAAACAGTGAAGATTAATACTGCCACTCTTCATGCAGTATGTTCAGTCATATCTTGTCTGCCAGGAGCTGGTTGTTTTCAGTGTCTCTATCTGTAAATACTTATGGCCTGTTCTATAATTGAATAAATAGAGAAATAAGCAAGCTTGAATAATATTCTTTAAACAAGCTCTTAATATTCTTAAAGATATATTTATAATAAATGAGATTTCTCATAGAGTAGAAAGAACCTATCCATCCTTACTGAGTTTATATACATTTCCTTTTTTAAAATTTATTTTAAGTGACCCCAATATGTTTGTGTGGTTTTGCTGATTCCCACTGAGGAAGACAATGCCTGTTGTGAGAGCTTGTCACCTTAGAGCAAATAGCACATGACCATTTGGTAAGGATATCTGCTGATAGTGTAAGAATGTCTTCCTATCACTTCCCATGTGCTTTTATAAAAGGCAGATCTTTCACCTAAAAGTTTGTCTTCCCAACGGATGAATAAAGCAAACCTACATTGTCCTTAGGCTGGAAACAGGGTGAGATTGGCTATTTCTAGACTTTCAAAACTTTGGAGCATTTGGCAAAGGACATCGGGGGTAAGGTTTGGATTTATACCTAACTACTACTCTGCCTTGACTTCCCAAAGTGAAAGAGCTCCAGATGATTCCCATTTAGAAACAGGAATTTCTAAAGAATAAACCTGTCCATGCAAGATGTTTTGTCCTATATAGTGACATTTCCTAATCTCTGTTAATCATTAATTAGAAAACTAGCTATAAGTGTCATCTTCTCTCTGACTTCTGTGCAGCACTGTGTACACTTAACATAGATTAAGTGACAATTATTTCATCTCTTCTGCAACCCTGAGGAAAGACTTAATGAGTTATTATGATACAGTCATTGAGACAATTTTTATCCACTTAATTTGATTTTTCTGTTTTAAATTACAACACAGAAATAATTTTGATGTCTTATTACTTTGGAGATATCATATCTCTGCCACTCAGTGAACTTCTACCCTGCTAAACTGTCCTTTTGGAGATGATAAAAATGTCTGAAAAGCTGCCTCATGCTGTATTCTGCAGCTCGTTACTTTTCTCTTTTATATATATTTTTGCTCATGCTGAACACTGGTTTCATTGTCTGGAATGTTACAAACATCTTCATCTTTCAACCTCTCACAGTCACCATCCTTCCTGAAGCAGCATTTGATCCTAAAGGCTTCAGGAATAAAAAGAATTTGGATAAATAAAGTTATCTGTGAAAGCTGTATGTTGGACAGTACCAGACTTTTTATTTACTTTGGCATTTTTTCATAGTTTTTTTTCCTAAGGAGTTCATTTGTTGGCTTTGATTGCATAATATAATTCTTGGCACTCTTATTAGAACAAGGTAGAGCAGCTGGGTTTCACCTCAAAGAAGAAAATTAAAATTAGAAAAAAAAAAGACAATTACAGTGCTCTTCAATGTATGCTACTGTTTCCAATGCTGTGGAAAATCCTGCTGCCATGCACAGCTGTATTGTTCTGAGCTGAAAGAGCAAGATCAGGAAGCCTTGAAGTGTTTCCAAACTATGGAATAACTTATACTCTGCAGTCCCCATCCCCAAACACCACTCGAGGCACGATGCCCACTGACGGAATCGAGCCTGTGGAATGGGCTATGGAATGGCCAATGGAATGGCCTATGGAATGGCCAATGGAATGGCCAATGGAATGGCCAATGGAATGGCCTATGGAATGGCCAATGTTCCTGTGTGCCACTCCTCCTTGCTGTCATTTGATGTCACAACTTCTGGAGGCAGCTGGTGCTTAACATACGAGAGGGAACCACAGTCTAAGCGGATGAGTGAAATCAGAATGGCCACATACCTAGGAAAGGGTTAACTTGGCTTTGACAGATGTAGCCTACTTGACTTTTTCTGCAGGGGGTTGCAGGTTGCAGAATGTTGGCTATTGATATTACTGCCCAGGATTGCCCAACAGCTTTCTTTGGAAGTAACAATGATTTTTCTTCAGAAAAGGGAAGAATGAATCTCCTTCTGAAAGTGGTGATAACAGTAAAGGAATGCTAAGAAATGAGACTAGACTTAACTTAAACTGCTCTTCTACTTTTTAGGCAGCTGAAATTAAATGATTTTTTCTGTCATGCTAAAAATAAAAGAATAAAAATAGATACTAAAAGATGTCCATGATCCCTGTATTTTACTTCTAAAATTGTGCCTTATTTAATCTTATTGCCCTAAAATAAAAGAATGCAAAATATTCAAACAAAATAATTTTGTTTCATTAAAAATTAACTCTTATTATTTAGAATGCTTGTATTCTAAAACTGAATTTAGCTTACATCAGTTTTCAGATCCTGTTAGAATCTGTCTGTTAAAGGGCTCAAGGATTCAACAGACACATTTCTGTCACATCTATATATGTGTGATGTTTTATAAACTTAATTTAAGCTTCACAACCCCTATATCATGGGCACCACACTCAAACCATTTTGGTATGCTCATGGGTCCTGTAGTGGTAGCTTTCTTTTCTAAACAGAAACCCTGGGGAGATCTTTTAAGCCTAAAGTTTGTTGTACTGTTTCCTAAAAAATTAATCATTCTTCTACCGAAATAAATATGACATAAACACAGTTAAGGGCACAGCTGGGAAAACAACCTTGAATGAAAGAAGGTAAAACAGTCTAATTTTAATGTGTTTAAAAGTGAACATTTATGTGTAGCTTATTTTAATGGTTTTTGTATTTGCTTATTTTTATAATTAGAAATTAGTTCTTCCTAAAGGTGGATGGTTTCATTACGCTTACTTGAATAGCATGAATAATTTGATTTCATGCAATATTTAGCAACATATGTTGCTAAAAATAATCATGATAAGGCTATAACCATTTATCTATATTTTGGAATTCTTAAACTTGTACATATAGATACATACATAAAAAAGGGTTTGCATAGTAGTGAATTAAGTTAGTGTGAACCAGGTCATTCACCATAAGCCTTATCCAATGTTCACTGTGATCTGTACATTTCCTTTAGTGAGATTTGGGTTGTGCACTCATGTGAAATCCATTTAATTTTCCAACTTGATACTGCATTAAGGCATTATCCATAGCATGCAAATGCCTATGATGATAAATATGGAACAATAACTGATACTTCAAGCATTAAATAAAATAAAAATACCCACACATGCTGTACTCATTTAAGAACAAAAGAAATTGAGATAATCTGTTGTTTTGATTTGTCAAGAAAAAGTAAAAAGAAAGAAAGTATTTTCACTAGCTTCGGATAGCTATAGAAACATTTTCCTATGCATATTTATTGGATTATCTTTTTGCCTTTTAAAAATAATTCAATGACCTTTGTGTATGTGACTTTCAGAAAATTTTATTATAGAGCTTCACCTTATCAGGCGTTCTTCTGATATCCCAGCTATTTCTGGACGTTATCTGAGAATGCAGATAAATTACCAACTTGCATTTAAGGAACAGTATAGTAAAGAGAGCATGAATTTCACATGTGTATGTCATCTGTAAGGAAAAAAACAGCTCTCATAAAGCATCATATTTCTCAGTGTTCTCCAAAATTGTTCTAAACTTAAGGGTCTTGTCTTTAGTAAAAGAAAGCAGCTTTGGCTGCTCTTTGGAAAATAGCGTTCAAAAAAATGTACACCATGAAGCCTATTTAAAGAGTGGTGAGTAACCCCATATCCGAGACACTGAAAGTTCCTGCCTGTACTTTCTGCCTAACTATTCCTTTTATCTCTCCTACATAATATGTCACATAATTTCTATCCTGTTTATATTCATAATCAGAAAAATGCATAACATATTCCTCCCTGAATTGATTGTGTGTGCAAATTCTTCAGTGTGTAATAAAGAGCATTGCAACCAACTTTGTTTTTAGTTTCATAAAGAAGTAAATCTGATTATGAAGTTGTATAATCTAATAGATAGCTTTTAAATAAGAAAGGAAATTTAATAAAGAAATATTAAAATAACAGTTTTAATACTGCTATGTCTAATAATATTTCAATCAATATTAATGCTACTATTGTAGTATTAATGCTATTATTGTAGTTTCTCAGTTTAGTGTCCTGATTTGAGAATTCCTCTTAACATGGCCTGGACATTATTCCTAAAATGCTGTGAAGTGATTTTGTGGGTTGGTAGAATGTGAAAGACTTAGGGATTATGGTGATTTCACAATTATTATTCAGTGCTGAAATTTTCATTGAAGAAAAGTCTGTGTGACTTTTATACAGGACATAAAATATATGGTAGCAAAATGTGCTTTGAAATGCACATATAAGTCACTTGCAAGCAATGCAGGCTCATTACAAAACCACCTCTCTTCCTGCAGCTCCTCAGTTGTGCTCTGTGGGCCACCACTCATCTACAGGACATGCTGTGGGATGCTCTCTGGAGAGCACAGTGGTTCCTGTGGTGTCCTTTCACTTTGTTTCCATTCTTTTAATTGCATAGAAAGAAGTTAAAAATCTGTCAGTACTTTCCCAGTACAGTCTAGCTTCGCTGTAACAAACTCCAGGGAGTCAGGGAGAATTGTTCATCCCAACAGGACTGGTTTGGCAATTTGCTGCACTGACATAGTGAGGAAACACCCTAAGTCAACTACCCAGTTATAAGTTGCACTTTTATGACAACTACTTCCCATTGTTAAGTATTTACAAGATGCTTTAAAAAGAAAGCAATGAGGAAACTAAAAATAAATAAAAAATGTGCATTTAGAGGCTAAATCCAGCATGCTGTGATAAAGACAAGAAAAATTCCGCTGGTACCTAAACCAGTCTTCTGTAAGCACACTCCAACAGCTTATGATCAAGGAGAGCATGTCTATCTGCTGTTGAAATTATTAAAGAAAGGGAGAGGTTGTCACATGCTTTAAATGAATTTAATCAATATTTGATTTCCTTCTAAACATATAATGTGATTGTGAATGAGGTGGAATTAATTTTCTTTAGAAGAACTGATGACTGTGTTTGCCATGATCAGTAGAGAAGGGGGTCCACAGACAATATTTTTCTTCTATGTCACCTGTTTTGGTTCCCCAATTTAATCCCCATTGCACCATCCTATAGTCTGTACTAATGGGGTGAGTTTATGGTGCCCATTTAAAGTCAGCAGAGACAACATTTATGCCAGAGATACTTTCAGTTGCTCCTGATTTCAATAGGCTCTTTAATTGATTTATAGAGGGAAAATCAACAAGCATAATTATTTTATTTTTTAATACTGTTTAGTGATTGTTGTTCCACTTCAATGTAATTTTAGTTAAATCTAATTTCAAGCCTTCTCAGTTATTACTAAATAATAACGTTAAAAAAAACAAACCTGAAAGAAAACTAGGTACACAATCAGATCTTTTCCTGACTGCAGTTAAGGAAAGCTAAAATTAAACAATAAAAAAGCTTGTAATTATTTGAAACAAAGATATATTTTTATTGAACTAATTGCAGGTATTAAATCCTGAGTATTTATATTGGACATATTCGGACAATAATTCTTCCATTTGCTACAATCACCTAAATATCTAATGGTTGGCATTAGCAACTTTTTATATAAATTCATTATTTTGAATACCTTTTAATATCAACGTTTGTTATCAAAATATAACAGTTATTTAAGTAGACATGCCATGATTCAATTATCTGGCAGAATCTAATTGAACAAGATAACTTCTACTCCTTTATGGTATAATAAATATAAATATTTACAATTTCCATTTGCTAGGTTCAGGTTTTTATGATTTTCTCAACCTTCCACACATGATCCTTTGGATTTGTTTGTAGGTAGCTTCATAGCAGTAAGGTAGACAGAAGAAATGAAGATGGTTTTCTACTTCAGTCTTTGGTGTAGCCTTGATGTCATTCCTCTTTGGGTGCAAAAGAGCGGGAGAACCGCTTAATGCTGAGACACAGAGTTAAGACATGTGTGGCTCCAGGGTTTGGGGCTGACATTTCTAGAAAGCAAACACTGTGGATTTCCTCCTCCTGCTCTCCAGCATGGGAAGCCTCAGGGGGAGCAGCCTCCTGGTGCCATGGCAGACAGCCATAATTAAACCATAGGTACTGCAGTTATGGTCATGCAGCATTTCAAATTGACTGGTGATTGACAGACCTGTTTTAGAGTTGCCTCAGCTGCTGCCCAGTGAGGGGTCAGATGGAATCCTCAGCACATTCCTGATCTGATGGAAAGCTCTGGAATGGACGCTAAACTGTGCCTCATTGTTTGCAAATAAAAATTTCAGTGCAATGACTCGAACTACACTTCTGTTACTTACCCGCTGATGATGCTAATAGCATCTGAAGAGTAAAAATGCTTTCAATTGTTATATTTTTAAATTGCAGTTTTTCTCTGACAGCTGAAATTATGTAGTAAAATTTTTGTTTCCTAAATATAGCTTATTTTTTCCTTCTTATTCAGTTTGCATACTAAGACATCCTTGTTCTGTGGCTTTACAAACAAATACTCATCTGTAGAGACAGAAGCTTGTCAGATGTATACTACATATGCTTTTCTAGCTAAGACATCTGTTATGTAACTTGTCCTAGGTCAGTCTGCTTAATCATGACTTTTTTTTATGCATCACTGTACTCTGCAATTGTCAAAGAAATTTTATAAGCTTGGTTGAGGTAAAAAAAAATATATCCAACCATTTTTCCCCCATAAATTTCTTCTGTGCACTTAAAAAAAGCCAAAGAATGAGAAATTATATCTTCTATTGGTTTAACGTGGAAAAGAAATGTTTATGTTTGGTGTATCTCAAAGCTTAAAAGTAATTATTTCTACTGTTGATGCATTGAATGTAAAATAATCTTGCTTAGCTAATAACCATGCTTTGATTTTAATTATTTAATGTGCCTTTAAAAATGCTCTTTTCTTAAGAAGTAATTAAGTAAGTCTCCATAGTAGTAATTTACTTTTTCTACATATTGAAAATCACTGATTCTGCTTCTTCTTAAGTTGATTGTAAAAATGCTGATGTTTCCGAGGAGATTCATGATGCAGATGTACATAACACTGATCACATGTAGTCAACTGGTATTCAAGAAAAAATCCCTCTGAACAAATGTGAGTACCTGCTTATGGGCAGGATGAAGCGGTGCCCCGGCACCAGTGGCTGAACTCGTCGTTAACACGACAGATCACAATGAGCCCTGACGTGTAGACAGCTAAAAGAGCCCGATGGCTTTTACCTTTCATCCTCCATCCCCTCACCCTTCAGAGTTCTTCTTTTCTAGCAGGCTGAATACTAAGATCTCCTCTGGTAATCATCATTGGAGAGCATTCAGCCACCCACCAAGGAGCACACATTTTGCCAGAGTCGTTGCAGTATAAACAGTTCATATTTCAGAGGGCAGAAATACTGCCTCAAAAATGCAGCTTTGGAAGAATGCGCAGTTAACATTTTTTGGTTTGTATTTTCACAGTTCATCATGCTCAATTTCCAAACATCCAGCTGCATTTGTATGGGAAGGGCCTGTTGCTGATTGCCAGAAGACACTTTGAAGATGCTTGTTTAACTAAATATTTATGCGAGTTTATAAAAGATAGGAAAACATTTAAACAGGATAATAATTCTTAAATTGACTTAAATATGTAATAAACTTAGAAGGGAGAAATACCTAATAATTAAAGTCAGAACTATATCGTCAGTTTGTTGGTCTCTGGTCATGTACAGGAACTACAACAGCCTGAAACAAAATCCAAAATTTGTTAACAATCTTTTCTCATGGATCTTTCTCTCCTCCAAACATATATTTAGGGCAAGGACTGTTGCAGCTGCTTCATATGCTTAGAGACCAGAAGGAAAATAGTATTGTATCAGTCTTGCCATGTAAAGGACCTTTTCTGTTTATTTTTTGAGGGAGTAATACATTTTAAACAGTTAGGGTTTTCACTGTGTCTGGGGAATATTATTTATTTTAAGGTGAAAACTTGTTCTGTAGCAGCAATAAATGTGAGTGCATCAACTTTCACTGTGTGGTAGCTTCTTCTTGATGTCTCTGAGACGATTATTGCTTTATGGGAACTTCAAGCAGAATCTGTTACTAACATCAACACATTCACAGGCAACTGGGTCACCTCAGCTGAGAGAGGAGCTGTGCATCAGCTGAGCTTTGGCCACTAACTGGATGCACTCCAGGAGCACTGAGAGTGTGCTACAGTAGCATAAACTATAGAAGAGGTGGCTTCTACAAGGGCGTTTTACTTCATGAGAAGAACATGCTGGAGAAAAATGAGGCTGCTTGCTCAGCCATGAGTTTTTTGGAGCTGCCTAAAATTTAGCCTAAAATAGGGGAGTCAGCTGAGTCCCTTTGCCGTTTTAAAGTCAGTCAATCACCTACCAGCTTATCAAATGGTCTCTCAAATCACACCATACTTCTTTGAAAGATAATCATAAGCTCTTCAGAGTGGATGTAACTGGAAATATGACAACATCAAAGTATCTCAGATAATGTTGTGTCCGGTGGCAGCGAAGTGAAAAGATGCTGGAAGTGAAAAGATGCTGGACAAAGCAAGAAACTAGGGAAAAAATGCTACTAAGGCCCTTGAGAGGGTTCAGGATTCACCAGAAATGAAGAAATAAAAACTAACTGGAAAGCTTCATATTGTAAACTGACAAAAATTATTTAATTTTGAAAGCTGTCTTGCTATTATGTAAATGCAGTAAGACTTGCATGTAGATGGATTTTCTTGGTAGCATCAGGGCAGAGTTTTGAGCTGTGTGTAGCAGAACAGTATAAAAGACAGAATTAAATGTCAATGTTCTCCTATGACGATGTACTCTGTAGCTTAGGCTTTCTGAACTGGCACAATTACATCTCAAAAAGACACAGCTCAACAAGGCAATGGTTAATCTGCCATTGACAGCAGTAGGAATAGAAAAAAAATAGTGGTACTTAATCCTGTCATTAATGTTTTTACTGGAAGGAGACTTCTTTTATACTGATTTGAAATATTTTATTGAAGGCAATGTGACACTCATTTTCTCGTTTCCCCTTTAACTCTTCTTTTCTACTGTTGCCTCTAAAGGGAGCACAGTCCCTCTTTCCTTATTACAGCAATTATCATCTCCACCTTACCTCTCTCAACATATCCCCATATTTCTTTTTTTCCACTTTTAATTTCACCCTTTCCTGTACATTTAAATCCATCCTACATCAGATTTTTTTCCCAGACTATCTCGAGAGACACTTACTATATCCATCCTAAATTGCTCTTTTTATTGTACATATTTGCTTGATGTGTTTTGCAATAATTGCTGTTCATTGTGTAGGCTGCTTCTTTGTACTAAATCTGGAAAGATAAAGAAGATTTTTAAATAGTAGAAATCCTATTTTCAACCAGTTCTTTCTTTTTGTAATAACTCAAAAGGATATTGGGATTTTCCCCCGCTTTTTAGTTTTAGTTAACTGTCACGTACCTGAAGTAGAGACAGTAGAGTGAGGAAACTGCATTTTATACTGTGGCATGTGGTTGAGCTGATCCCAAGAGCTGCACTGCCATAGAGTTTTTTCATAATTGATAATTGAGGCCATTCTGTTATTTTCCACACATCTTTATTCTATCTGAGGAGGCATGCACTTGAAGATACGTATTTCTGATGCTACTGGCTCTAAAAGGGGCACCTGTAGAAGATATTCAAATTTGTGCATGATGAGAAATAGATGAAAGTGGACAAGGCCTCTATCTCCACACAGAAATGTCACATAAGCTTGACAATGCGTTCTGTGGATTTTATTTCTGATGAGTAGAAAACAACTTACAACTGTCAGCAAAATACAGTACTTCACAAAATGCAGTCTAATATTTCACTAAAAGTACAACTGCAAGAAATGCAATGAATAGCAATAGAAACTGTCTGGTCTTTTAATGCTCTGTTAAACACAAATGCTATTTAATGACATTGTAGGTATCTAGATGATCTACTGTCTGTTTAAGATGACAACTGGACAATTTAAACTAATTAAAACTCACAAAGGTCCTGCTTCTGCTGTTATCTGGGAAAAACTCCACAATTTATTTTAATGGGAAAAAGGCAGGACCTTATTTAGGTTATACAATGCCATGAATTATTTCTGACATGTAGAAGACATTGTGCTTTCCAGTGAAAGAATAAGAAGTGTGGGTAATCTTTCACTGCTTAATGAACTAATTTATTTCTTAAAATTGGTCAAAAGTGCACGGGCATAATTTTATTAATGGGCTTTTTAAATGAGATATCTAGATCCTTAGGGCAGGGGCAGGGACTGCCTTTCAATGACATATATAAAACTTAGTCCTTGACTGGAACTTCTAAGCACTGTCACACTGCAAATTAAAAACATCCACAATAAAAGGCTTCTCACAGAATGTTTGGATCTGACTCAAGAATTAATAAGTTACTTCTAAAGATTCTGGAGAATAAACTCCTATTTCCTTTTGTGCACATGCTGAGCTTCCAGTAATTTGCTAATTATTCTTAAAATTAATGCAACCTAGAGATGGCAGGAAAATAATGCAGCAAATCCTCAGCCATGTGAACTTTTGAACCCAAACTTTTAATAAATTTGAGATGGTCACTTAATAAAGGCTTTCATCAGAATTTTAATGGACTTCATTCTGTGCTAAAACTGCAGAAAGAAAACTAAATTGCATACAGTTCTTTGGGAATAAAATATGGCTGATTACAGCTTCAAATATGTGAGGTATCCCTTGCTGAAGAGCCTTATACCTGTTATATGCTCCCCTGAAAAAACAAAACTCTGTTTCTGAAGAAGCTTTCTGAGATTAAATCTGCTAGAAGCTTCTGTTTTATTACAGAGGTTAAGTCAGAGAAAACTGCTGACAAGATCTCAGATTGTCATCTCAGGATTAATCAAATGCACATTTTTAAGAGGGAAAAATAAAAAGCTTTATTTTTTCCCCTCAAGATAGGGAAAATCTCAGGATTTCAAAGCTGCTTTTATGATGGCCTAGGCTACAGCATGGAGTGAAGCAACTAAAAGGGATATAACATGTTAAGACTGTATGGACTGACATGCCATTTCACATGTCTCAGTGATTTTGTTATTGTGGTGCCTGAATGGGCTGATCTGGTTTTGAAGAGCTTTGGTGCAGCACTTCAGATCATACTGGTATTCCTGTTAGGACATACTGGTTGAAGCTTTATTCTCACTTCAAAACCTTTTCCTACATAGTTTCCTAACTAATTTGGGGTTGTGGAAGTATGTGAAGAGCATATGGCACCTGGTGCTGAAGTTCTGGTATTGATCTAAGCTCAGCCCAGTCCTTTTGTACATGGTTCTAAAAAATCAGGCTGATTCACTGGGCAGTCATACTCTCAGCATTTTAGCCTGCTAACCTTTTCTCTTCATGGTATTTGGTATTTTAAAGGGAACAAAACCCCACAAATAAGCTAAATATTGGGTATTCAAAAACTCGTGCATGGTCTCTGCCAAGTTTGGCTCTTGGTCTGTCTCAACCAGTAGGCATTCTTTCAAATCAAAACAATTTGTCAGGAAAGTCAGCCTTGGCACAGGTTCAACTATTTAGCTAGCTACAGCTTAAATACTCTAGTTTTCCAGCTATTTCCAAATGAATTTATAGTTTTGAAGTAAGCCCCTTTTTGTTGCATTAACACAGTTTGTACCTTTTGAATCCAAGGTCAGAGTTTTAGCTGGTCATAAGCAGTGCAGCATTTTCAGCTTGCAGTTATTACTATGTATAATTTTTCAGTATCAGCAGTCTAAAATATAAACCACGTCTGTGTGTTATCATTGCAATAACAATTTGACCAACACTGGACTTTTGGAAGCCTTTCAGTATTTTTTTTCTCAAGTTATCAGTATCTAAAGGATTTATTCTCTTAGTTTTTCTGAAGCATAGCTTAAAGACTGCTATGCCAAGTTCTTGCCCTCTATTCAGACACAAATCAAAAGTGTTTTTCAGCAGTTTTGCTAGTGTTCACTATAGAATTAAAACTGACATCATAAACACTCAATGTACTTGCGGTAGAAGAATTAGACCTTTTGGCTTTCATTCTTCAAAGTGTCCACTTGTCAAAATCAGAAAGAGAAGTGGAGGGAAATCACATACTGTATGGTAACAAACAAATAGGACACAAAAGGTTTCTGTTTTCAAATCTAGCATGTACTCCAGAGCAGTTCTTGCCAAGTGAACACTTGATTAGTCTCAGCAGCATTCACTTGTCCCAGTCAGGTACTGTCCTGTCACTTATCCTGGTAACTGCAAATACAGAGCTGTTTTACATAAAATAATGGGTGAGTGAGTTGTTGTTCCTGCTCGTTTTGCCAAGCTGCAGCAGCATACTCTCAAGTATATTGAACATTACTGGAGAGTGCTTTTACCCAAGGGAAAATATGGCCTAAAATAATTTATGATCCGCCCTGTTCTAGCAAAATGCAAGGAACATGTTGTCCTCTCTGGAGCACTGACGCAGTTTCACTGACATAAAATTAGACAAGGCTGAGACTGGCTCCTCTGATGGTTGTGTGATGGACTGCCTTTGTGCTTTCCTTTGGGAGCACTGAGTATTGCTAAAGGGGCAAGGACCTGAGCCTGTCACGAGTCTCACATGTGTTATTAGGGCCAAGTTCTGAAGGGTTCTCCTTTAAAGCAGTGTAAAGTTTATGGCTTCAATGCATGCTCAATTAGTCCCATGTTCATTTGAGTGAATCGAAAGACAAACTTGTAGTATTTCATCTGTCTCTTTGTTTGTTTGTTTTTGTTTGTTACTTTGTTTTTGGTTTTTTCCCCCCTCATGTAGAGATGTGAGGAGGAAAAGAGAAGAAAGGCAGAAGGGAAGATCAATTCCTCTGCTACCTTCAGCCTTCAGCAGGGAAGATGAGGATCCCTGTCATCAGTATTTCAACACTTTAAAACTTATCTCTCTGAATACTTAAGGGGCCTGAATAGAGACACCTTATATGGGAAATTAAACTATAATGAGATAATTATATGGAGAACAGCATTTTTATGCACATAAAATATTCTCATGTTTACTTGTATATAACATTTTTATATACATTTTAAAATATAGTTCAGGCATATGTAAGACAACTGTCAGATATTTCAAGGATTCTTCCACTACAGAAACTACTGCAAATCATTGGAATGCTACAGAATAGCAGGCTAAGGAAAGTGCTAATCATAGGACTAATTACCAGCTTTCTGCCCATTGGAGTGCAGTGTTGACGCTTGACTGTGGATAAGAGTTTGGAAAATCCATGCAGATTGTGAGAATGGGTCTAACTACCTCAATCTTAGGCCTTCACTTGCAATGAAATGTTGCAATTAAAATTACTGAATAGCAAGATGCACAGGGAATCCTCAAGCATGCTTAATTATACTTTCCTATAACACAAAAATCAGGAGGCTTTCAGTTCTTATAATTAAAGAGATACTTAAGAAGGCAGAAGAAAATAATGTTATGCATGTACTGGGATTGACCTTGGAAACTGGAGGTATCAGCTGCCCACTGTGAAGAGATCCTTACTTGGTATTGCTTTCTAAACTTCCGTTGCGTGTGCTGAACTTTCTGAGACAGGTGCTTTGCTTCAGGCTTTAATTATTAGTAGTTTTTACCCTAGCATCTCCAGTCATATTTTGTGCACACTGCAATGTGATCTTTAGGGTACAGTTACATTCTTCTCTTCAGCTCTCAACTTTGAAGCATGGAATTTTTGGTGTCAGTAGCTGGAGGAGAAAGAGAACAATGCTTCTGTCCTTCACCCTCTGCAAGAGTGGCACTGAGAGTGTCCCAGCCTTGTCCCAAGTCTTCTCCCCAGAGCCAGGAAGAAGCTATTGCTCTGCTGTGGGTTTCAGCAGTGCTTATGGCACAGGCTGCTGTCCAGCTTGGGAAAGTTGTTCCTGTCCAATGGCCATAAAGCCTTTGGGTTGAACCCTCTTGTTTCCAGGCACACTGATGTCAATGTCAGTGGTGTAACCCAAAGAACAAAGATCCTCTGCTGAAGGGCGTGAAGGGGAGCCAGCATCTGGCATAAAGAAATAGATAATTATGTGTTGCATGTACTTACTGCCAAAACACGTGGTCAACACTGACCATCAATCAGAACATGTTGTCAGACAAAGGCATAGTAGTCCTAGAAAACTATGCATTAAGTAGCAATGTGTTGTAAAATACTGTGTATAATATATAGGGCATAACCTCCCATTACTACTTGTGAGAAAATACAGTAGAAAATAAAATAAAAACATAGAATTAAACACAGTTTTTCAAAATAAAAAAATGCTTCTATTGTCCTTAATAAGTTTTCTCCGTCAGTTTTTCACCTACTGATTTTCCACCAAGACTGATTTCTTGAGGCAAAATGTTGGTTTCACAGAGACCAGCTTTGCATTTATAAACTTCAACCCACAAAAACATCTCTGAGACTGCATTTTTTGCCATATAGAAAAACAGGTATTACTCTGCTTTTCCTTTAAAATAAAACCCAATGAAAAATGTTATAAACTGAGCTGCTCTTCAGATATGTCTTTAATGCAAAAGTTTGGGGCCAGTACAGGAATAAAAATGAAATTCTGTGGCCTGGCTTGGAGAGGGCTGGTCTTAATCAAGCAAGAGCTCTTCCTGATTTCATCTGCAAAATGATCTAATTGAAATAATTGCCAGTCTGAAGTTCATTTGAATGGATTAGTAGAACCAGCTTCTGAGCCTCCTGATGGAAAAGTCCATTGAAACTTTGTCATTGCTTTTGAATGAAAAATGTGCTGATCAAGTGCATGAGGAAATAAAAGAGAAATTTGTTGATCAAAAGCAAGACCGACAACACTATTTTGTCTGCAGAGATGAGAATAGTTGTGTAATGGGAGAGGAGTAACACAGCTTCACCTCTTACCTCCCTGTTGATCACAGGATTCTGTGCCTGTGATTCTGTGCCTGTGGCCACTCCAGCTCTGAAAAACAAGTGTATGTAAAGTAAGTGCTAATCTGGTGGAGAGAGGGGGAAATTTAAATCCAAACCTGGATCTGGTAATCTATGAAGAGCTTCATTCTCATTAAACAAACAAACAAACCCTCAAAAAAACCTCAATACAAAACAAAACTAAACCAATACCCTGCATTGTTTAATTGGAAAAGCTAAAAAGCAGGTGGTTTCTCACTTGCTACTGGTAGTGCTGGCCTCTGCAAAAGGCAGTTTGAGGATCCAGCTGGGATCAACCCCATCCTCGGAGTACACAGGTGGT
Organism: Notiomystis cincta; assembly: GCA_013398075.1. Lineage (NCBI taxonomy): Eukaryota > Metazoa > Chordata > Aves > Passeriformes > Notiomystidae > Notiomystis > Notiomystis cincta. The sequence continues at coordinate 116,743 of VZRX01006142.1, forward strand.
GTTTTATAGTTCTGCCAAGAAAAACATTTTTTAATAACAGCTGGCCTTTGTAGGAACCTCACAGGCAGAGGCTGTGCAGAAGAAATTTCAATGCCATACATTTCCTCCCCATCTTGTTCAGGTTCCCCTTGCTCATTTGCCTGGGGCTGATTTCCTTCTTGCAAAGAACACCTCTTTGTCTTCATTTCAGTGTTTTCCAAATTGTTTCTGCTTCAAAATGGTATTCTATATTTCAGAGCAAATTGAATAGCTAAAATATTTTATTTTTTTCCTGGAAGAACAGATTTTTTCCTTTGGTTTAAATAAAATAGTTAAATAAAACTGGATTAAATTAAAGAGTGAGTAAGTAAAAGAGTTTGTTTACTTCAGACAAAAATGGGTTTAAGAGTAGCCTTTTTAAAAAAACCAATAATCCAAAAGTAAATTTTGAAAGTTTAAGAAAAGAGGGAGTGAATTTTTTTATCACAGCGCATTTTTTCATTTAAAACTTCATTCATTCATTATTAAAATCAAAGCAGTTTAGTACATTCAATATGAACCTCCAAATACTTTAATTGACCAGAGTCTTTATCTCTGATGAGTAAATTATCTGTCTAAAAAATTTGACATCCTGCTGTATGGAATATTGCTATTATGAAAGCCTGATACTATTTATTTGGATTGCCATGGTATCTGGTTGCTTTGACTAAGATTTCCTCTGTTTGGATGAAGGTCAATAAAATGTTGTGTGTCCCAAAAATGAGATTTAGGACCTAGAGTCTCTTTAGATGGAAGAGTTCTGGTCTGACCACATGTCACACAGCAGAACAGCAGAATTTCTTTTTGCAAAGAAATTGGGAGCATTGTCTAAGAGGAAAATCCTTTCAACTTGGGAGGTTTACCACTTTAGACACTGGCCCTAATGTCTTTGTTCATTTTCTGTATTTTATGTTCTGGAGAGTTTCTGCATATGCAGACCTATTCAGAACTTAGATGGGTCTTCAAAAGAAGATGAAACACAACTTTAAGGGATTTTTTGGTGCTTCCCTGTTTTTTTCTGACAAGCCATGCCTGCACATGATCTTTGGGATTGCCCTATTCTTTAAGCAGCTGGTAGCACAGCTGGGTTCTGAGGAATATTTAGCAAGTACAGATGACAGGACAGGTTCCTTGTGTATCACAATCTGCATCTACAGTTGAAATGACCCAAAACTAGGTGGGATGTTCTCTTCAGACTTAATGTTGACCTTTAGAATTATGTGCAAGGGCAGTGTGGATTTAATAAATTATTATTAGTTGTATACTGTAATGAGTGGTGAGCCTCTAATCTTTTCTCAAGTGACACCACATGGATATTTACAGCAACACTCAAAGGCACTCTGGCTTCCTTTTGCAATTCCACATACCCACCATAGCAAAATGTTTCCCACCACCTTTTGGATATTTATGGAGAGCCCAAGCATAGTGCAGACACATCATGTAAGCAGATGCCTGTGCTGTCATTATTGGGTGGATACACTTCTCTCCAAATAGCAGGAAAAGGAGTTCCAGAAAAAAAGGATAGTTGGGAATGTGGCATAGAACTGAGTCCATCATCAATCTGAGCCTATTCATCTAGAAGTAATTTGTGTACTTCTGAAGTAATTCTGATTCATTCATCTGTTTCTTATATATTATATTGTCAGTACCAGATTTGATTAGAACTGCTATGCCACATTCAATAGCTCAGCATCATAAGCGTGCTGCCTAGTAAACATAGTTTTTATTTGAGGTAATATTGCATTTCAGCTGATCAAATCCAAGTATATTCACAACATTAATTTTATGCTTACAGGAATTCTACCTAGCCTATTTAATATGTCACATGGAGTTTAATTCTACTGCGATCAAAAATGTAATCGAATCATCTTTCAAGCTCAATATCAGTTGTTAGAAGTTTCAGTTACCCATAAACACAGTGAAATATTTCTCTGCTCCTATACTTGAATGCATTAGACTACAATAGTCTGATGTTTAATCAATTTTTAATTTAAGATCTGTTGTCTAATTTAAACTTTGTGTTTTAGTTGCTGTGCTTGGAAATGTATATAAAGGTGTCACATGCACAAATGGACTGGAGAAGTTGCCATAACAATATTTTAAGACTTCTAAACTTTAAGAGTATTTGTAGCTGGGGGCCTCCTTCAGTCCCTTACAATGGATGCAAATGGTTGATACCAAGGTATGGAGCAAGGCCATGGTTGAGCCCTGGTTATGGGAGCATGGGGAGAAAATGAAGGGGCTACTGCTGATTAAAGAGTGGGACATGGCTCTAGGGAGACAGTGCGAGAGCTGAGCTTCCTATGATAGTTTTTGGCAGTTGGTTTGGGAATTGGAACTGCTTTTAATAATCACCTCTAGTCAATCAGCTTGGACTAACACAATCCAAGTGCTTTAGGTAGTCAGGCAGGTAACAAATGGGATGGAAGAGAACCTCTTCAAGGTCATGGCACATCATGTGAATCTGTTGTCTGGTTCCATAAAATCTGCAGCAGTTTCAAGCTAGTTTGACTCTGGAACATGCTTTTCTTAGTCTGGTCTTTGCTGAACAACATATAGCAGTTCTGTAAAAAGATCCTTGAACAAACATTACAACTTACATAACAGAATCTTAACTGGAGCTAATTAAACCTGATTAACATGCAATACAAGGAATACAAAAGGTTTCTTCTCAATCAACCTCATTATTAAACGTTTATTGTATTTACTTTCTTGTGGAAATTATGTTTAGATTGTCTATACAGATACAAGCAAGTCTTTTAAGGATGTTCTGAGTATCACATATGGTTCAAAAAATCTCAGGCAGAAATGCATCCATTGAGTTCCTATTTCTATTCATCTGTCAAAGCAAGCAAGTAAATATGTTTGAAAATAACTTTTTTTTTTAAATGATGCATTCATAAATATATCAGTTATTGGTTTCTGAACCCTACAACTGTTTTGCACAGTAAACATACAGCTAATATGTTTTCACTTGTCAAAAACCCTTCAGAATTTTACACCAAATAGATACTGTTTGGATAGAGAAGATGCTATCTGTAGCTAAAAATATTCGTTAAACTTCCCTTATTTTGATCCAAATAGAGATATATCATGGTGAAAAATTATGACTGAAAAAATATGTGTTGAGGGGAGGGTAGTTGAACCTTGTCATGTCCCATTCCATGTCCAGACTTCTGTCAGCTTTCTGAGAGTTTGATGTGTGGAGGAATGATACAGCATGGCCTACAGAGGAAAAATCATGAAAGCATGTGGATCTGTGGGTAGATAAATAATATAACTGTTCAGTAGAAAGAATTCATGCAATCACAGAATAATTTAGCCTGGAAGGGATCTCTGGAGCCTCTCTGCACAAAGCAATTAAAACTCCAAAGTTTTATTAAGTTGTCCAGAGCTTTGTTCAATTGTTTCTGGATGTCTCCAAGGATAGAGATTGCTCAGCAGTTCTGGGCATCTGTTCCAATATGTGACCACCACCCTTATGGTGAAGAGCATTTTATCTAGTATTTAACTGTATTTCTCTTGCTGCAAATCGTGCCTAATTGTACCCATCTCAATATGAACTCTCTAGTTTGCCTCCATAGTGAATAGGAAGCAGGAACCCCCTCCTGGAGTCTTTTTGGATGGGATTCAACATCCTCAGGATGTGCCTCAGATACAGAAGAACCCATATAACACACAGCAATGGTCACAAGGCACTTCTAGACAGTCAGAATAGTCAGATGGGAAGGATCCTGTCTAGTCTGACAAACATACTTCTGCATGTCATTTGAGTGGACTCTCATGAAGAGTATTAGTGGAGTACTTTCTAACTGGACCTAAAGGAGTCTAGATAGTACTCTAAATGCAGCTGATGTTGCTGTTTGGGATTGGTTTATTACATTGCCTCGTTCCCCAGTTTGGTCATCTCCTACTGCCTGCCTCCTGAGCCTTCATGAGAGAGGTCATCTTCTCTTCTCGGCTGACTCGGAAACGTGTAGCTCTTTCAGAGGGAGAGAGCAATTTGTGAGTTTCCTCCAAATCCCCAGGTATGTAATTTTTAAGGGTAGATCTTTTTTAACTAGATAATGTTTAATGAAATAATTATTTCATTATACAGTCCATTTGTTACTCACCGATGCTATAAATGGCTCATTCTGTGGGTAGGTGCTATATATATTACCATTATCTTGAAATACTTTTAATGCTTTTTTTGGATATTTTTTAGAGTTTTTAATTATTATAGACCCTATTAGATGCATGTTTCAAATTAAATGCTTTTGTTTACCATTTGTTTATTTCTTATACTGTATTACATATTTATTTCTCTTTTATCTTGGTGTGAAATTGTCAAATATTGGCATGGGAGCAGAATGATTCATGTCATGAGTTTGAAAGAACTAGGCTGAGTTTAGTATTCGTTATTCTAATAGAGGAACATTTCTGGGTTTGTTAATTTTTTCTTTCTTTCTTAAAAAAATGTTTTTTTTTCATACTAGGAATTTTACTTAGGTTCTTAATTGGAAGAAATAAGGTTTTTTGCTTTTTTTTATGCTGAGAACTACTAGAGGAAAAGCAGGAAAAAAGCAATCAGAAAGGCAGAGAGGCAAAGATGCAAGCAGAGCAGCTGTTGAGAATGAAGTGGAAGGAAAATAATTATTTCAGCCAAAGGCTTACAGCCCTTACAGGAGCACAGCAGCTTTCATGGAGGAGCAGCAATGGCACTTCCTGTCTACACCATCTTTCCTCTGCAAGAAACTTAATTAAATTGTAGGAGATGGGGATCATTGGTACTCCTTCCCAAGTAGGAAGCATAGTCTCAGACTGACAAACCTGGTTTCACATTTAAGGGGCTTGAGAGCCACTGTTCATGCTGATATTATTAGTAATAACAGTAATCAGCAGCATAATGACAGCAATAGCATCTTTATCCAAACACTTTCAAAAATAAATATAGCTAAAAATCTGCGTGGGACTGAGTCATTAAATTCAGGCTGGTTCATGTTCAAGGGCAGTAATCACTATGTGACTCTTTCTTTTGTATAGGTTGTGAATTTGAATTTGGCAAGGCAGCTTGTGAATTTGAATTTGGCAAGGCAACTTGTAAACTTATTTCAGAAATAAACATCATACAAGAACACAGAAAAAGTATTTTTGCATGTGTTTCTTTGGTAATCTGAATCTATAAAAAAAAAACAGTGCAATGGCAGAGGTAGTCCAGATGAAAGTTTTGACACAGCAATTTTTAAGGAAAAGGCATTTGTCTGCCTTTCATTTTTGGGTTAATGTCTTGGCATATAATACTTTACTTAAAATGTTACTTGGTTTTGTTTTATTCTATATGGATTGGAAATTATTTTTTATTTTTTTAACTATTCTCTTAGGTACAAGGAAACTTCATTAAACAAAAACAAAGAAAATTAAAATAAAGCAAGTCTGAATTTGTTAGGACAGATGCACTTGTGCTGGGAAGAGAAGGATAAATTACAGTTGTTTTCCAGTTCAGGGCTCTGAAGAAGGCTGTATGGTCTTTCCCCAAACATCTCTCATTAAAGTTTCCCCTTCTGGAGGCAGTGTCTGCTCCCTGACTGAGTTCTGTGTTCAGTCTGCCAAATCAATACATCAAATACATCCACAGCTCACAGCTCACAGCTCACAGCTCACAGCTGCCATTGTCCTGGCACCAAGTGGAGTCTTTGTCCAAGTCCTTTCAGTCTTTCCTGAGCCTTCCCAGATGAGTTCCTCATCCTTTTTACTGAAGTCCCACAACTCCATTTTTTTGTTGCTCCATGAACAATTTTTTGTCCCATTTATGGCAGTTTCCAAAACAATATTTAATGAGCATGATACTTAGTGGGCAAAATATTTAGTGGGCAAAACCAGAAACTGGCAGAAGCAAAAGTATTTTTAATTTTAAACTATCCTCACAGACAAGTGAGACAATGCTCACTCAGAGTGGTCTGATGAAGCATAAATCCAGTAAGAACTCCTGCAGTAGAATCTTCTCTTTATACCTTTATGTATTTTTCCTGCATTGGAAACTTCTCAGATATTTCAGTTGTAGATCTGCCTCATGCTTTCACATCATCAGATTTTCCAAGTCAGGTTTCATCACCATTGCAGTGCAAAACTTCCAAAGGAGAAGCCTGGACCTGAGGGTTTTTTGCAGCCTTTTCAAGTGTTCTGGTCTGAACACGGGCCTGTGAGCCCAGGAGGCAGCAAAGAAACAGCGAGCCCAAGTAGAACCAATGTGCCATGAGGAGGTACAGATAGATGGGTCTCTTTCACATTCAAGTGGCAACATATCTTGGACTTTGGCAGATTTTACTTTAGAACTACAAAAGCAGGAACTAATAGGCTATGTCCCCACCTGCTTTGGTGGTGGACACAATGCTGAAGTACAGAATCCTTGTACTGGAACAACTTGGAGGAGGACAGTTATTTAAAACTCTGGCTTGACTCAGTTCCTTGTCCACAAAACCTTGAAGTAGGAGCACTTAAGTTTTTTTCATTATATGGTCTGTCATTTCAGGGATCAGGCTGAGTTATCATAAGGATTTTACTGGAATTTAGTACATGTTAATCCTGTCTGGAGCCCTCTGCTGCTTGACATTTCTTCTGGGGCTCCTCACTTGTGCAATGGGGTGTGCAGTCAGCAGAGACAGAGCTGTGATGCTGCTCTTTAAATAGAAGCATTTGATTCCTTTGGTCCAGAGCTGGTGGCTCACATCTTATTTCATCAGTCATTTTGCAACTCTAAACTTTAGGACTTTTATATAACTATTTGTGCTAATTTTTTTTTTGTTTTTTGGCCATGAAGTTATTCTTAGACACAGACAGAACTAAGAGCAATCACTAGCAAGTGATCCGGGCAGGATCAGAATAGCTCAGTAGCCCTTAGGAGTCTAGGAAAAATCTCTGTCAGTCCAATGCTAACAATGCTCAGAGATAGGTTTGTAAACTGCTTGTTTTTGGCTGTATGGCAGCCTACCAATAGCATTAGATGAAAAATGACAGGAGGCAAGAGATGAACCCACCATTAATGAGGAAATTTCTTGATGCAAATAACCATTTTTATACAAACCAGTGTGTGCTATGCCTGTTGTCATATCCTTACACAGCCATGGAAAGGCCAACGCAGAATTTATTCTATAGTCTGTGATTAACGAGTCTTAGTAGTCCCTTGAGCAAACACAAAACACTTTTTTTATTCGATTAATAAGCAAATCCTGACTACAGAAAAAATATCTTTGGTCATATATATCCAAGTAAGGATGAAATGTGAATAAACAGTGAGTTTGTGTGTATAAATCCCAGATGGCTACCAACAATTTTGCTATAAAATATTTATGTTACATAAAGTCATGTATTTATAATTTTGTTCCATTTCCAATTCCACACTCTTTTTTGCCCTGCTATATTCTATAAAATCTGTTGAATATTCCTTGCTCAATTAAACAAATAAAAATGCACAAAATAATAAAGGGTTTGTTCCTGGCCTAACTTTTTAAGGACTTGCGTCTTTTGCCATATGTAATTTTTTATTTTATATCTGTCTTCAAGTGCTGAACCTGTCAGAAAATGAGTAATCATCTAGAGAGGAAATTTACTGGAAATATTTAATAGCTATTGGGGCTCCGTGCAAAAGCATCCCACTGATAGTGCTGCCTGTGCATTTCTCTGAGTCCTCCTCCTTCCACTCTTCCTACTTGTTTGTTACAAGTAGAGACTGGCAGAAAAACAGAAAGACAAAAATCTGTGCTTCAGAAATTGAGGAGGCTGCACTTGTCTCTGTGTCTGTTTCCAAACCAGTGTCCTCTGGTCATGTCAGCTGCTCCAGTGCAGGGCTGAGGCAGGCCCTCCATCCTTTTTTTCATTTTTTCCCTGTGATTCCAAGTAAGGAGAATACATGGGTAAATCAAAAGCCCCAGAAAACCACACACATGCATCGAAGTTACAGTTACATTCGTTGCTTCTAAAGTCCTGAAGCAAATTCCAAATCGTCTTTAGTTCAGGACTAGTTTTAGTTGGCCACACTGATGTGGATAGTCTGTGCAAAGCTCACTGTAATGGGAAAACTTTTCTTTTGGTTTCAGTGTAGTTTCTCTTTCCTATTTGTTTTTATTTCCATTTTTTGCCTGTTTTTTTTTTTTTTTTTTTTTCTGTTAGGTTGGGCTTTTGTTTTTGTTTGTCTTCTGTGTTTTTTCTGAGATGCTCTATTCTTCTACTTCCTTTGTAAAATTATTATTTGCAAAGAATATTCAGTTTGATTGTTGGTCTCAGTCATTTAATATTCTTGTATGGTTTGCCAGTAATGAAAAGTAGATTATAGCTTCTCTAAACTATTTTTTGTTTCTTAACTACACTGGAAATGTAAATACTTGTAGCTGTAGCCATGCAACTTCAGTATGTAAATTAAAATGTCTTACACAGCACAGACTTCCCCATGCCACAGAGAAACCTGAGAAGCTAATAGCTGTTGAACTATCCTCAGAATTTCTGCAAATTATAGACAAAGAATTCGCAAGCAATTTGCCATTGCCATTTGAGATATTCAGATGACGTGGTCCTGTGTAGGACTTGGTAGTTGGCAGATTGGGCTTTTTTAGCCTGGATGATTCTGCTACTAAGTAGTGGTGGAAGCCATTTGACACTTGCTTGAGACAATATAGTTGTTGATTAGACTGAGTCTTCACTGAGCAAATAAATGAAGAATGCTCCTAAACAAGGGACGGAAGACCTAGTTAAGCATAGTGATTATAGATACTATTTCATATATATCTATTGTTTAAAGTCACCTTACCTTTCTCACAATAATCTCCCTACAGGGATCTTTGTAAATTTAAGTAATTTTCATGATTTTATTCATTATTGTATATGCTTAATGGCAAGTAGCATTACAATTTCTTATTCCTATTTAAGTGTTGGAGAATTAAAATCTGAGACTTACAGTTAGGTGTGGTCTAAATGAACAGTCTTCATTTCAAATGGATTACCACAGTTGTAATTTCCCTGCCCTGAACTCATTTGCATTTTTTTCTTCACTGTCACTAAATAAGATAACAGAAATTTCAGATGTTTGCTCTAATGAGTAATTAAATTAGCCAGAAATTAATCTCATACTTTTCTCCTTTAAAATGAATGGGGTACATGCAAGAAGCTTGTTGAACTAATTATCAATATTTCCTCTTTGCAATTAAACAGTATATGTTATTAGTGAGCTTTTAGGCAGTTAGAAACCTATTCATAATCTTCTTGGAAGAATAGACATGTGAATTGTATAATAACTTCATAAAGCTGAGGATCAATAAGAGAAATAATTCTTTATCTTAATTACTAGTTGATTAATCAAATGAAATATTACAGATTCATTTGAGTGTTGAGATTGGGATTATATGCTTGTACCATATGTGTAAAGGGTATTACATTCAGTGATTCACAAGGTATTTTGCTATCTTCTGTGCTAAATTTGGAACTCAGAAGTCAGAAATTGAGAAATCTCTTCCTACAATGCTGTTATTAATGGCTCATAAGCATGGACATCTAAGCAAATCTTTCAGCTGCTTATGATAATGCTTACAGCTATGGAAGGATGTCTGAAACATAGCCTTATATGTCAAAAATATTTTCTCAGTGACTTTGTCATTCTTGGCTCTCTAGAGGAGAAAACTTATTCCTCAGGACAATTTAATTTTTGTTCAGTATAAGGAATGTTTCTGAAGCATAGTAAATATAACAGATTTGAAAAATTAAACTTTGTAGGGGGATTCTGTGTTGAGGATGAGGACACTGTGTACTATTTCCCTCTGCATGTTTTTTTGAGAACCGTCAAGTAGTATTAACAGGAGGTTGCAACCCTTCTCCAATTTTGAAATTGCATGGAAAACCTCAAATTCATGTAAAAAAAAAACAGTCACAGGAAGAAAAATTCATCATTTGTAAGAGTAGACTGGAGTGAAAAACAGCAGGAACTGTTGTGGCCTGGAAAGGGAGAGTTAGTTGCCACCCTTCAGATGGGTGGGTTGGCTAGCCAGCTTCTTATTTTTGTAAATTCATTTTATCCAGTTTTCTGTGTTGTAATTGGTATTCATTACCAACTGGAATGAAATAAAGTAAAAATTTCTTTGAAACCAATAATTCCAGGTGTCAGCTGCTGGATACATGCATCCAAGGGTGTATGCTTTGACTGTTATGATCATATCACATAAAATTTATTTTGGAGCAGGGTGTAAGTCCTGAAATCTCAGAGCAGGATTTACAGGAGAGATGTATGCATGCATCTCCAAGATACACATTTCATCCTTATGGTTTACCCTTTGCTAGATTTATTGATTTGTACTGTGCAGAAAAAAGCTTGATGACAAGGTCCATGAATATGCTTCCATCAGGAAAATATATTCACCAGCTCCCTGTGTTTATAGGAATTACCATAAAATAGTAATGTATCCTCCAGACTGGAAAATCCTTTTGAGTCGCATTATATTTCCTGTTGAGAGCCTTATGCTATTATTCAGTGCTTTATTGACCCAGCACACTCACAGTTTAATGGATAAAGGTAATATTCTCAGTGTACTTATTTTAATGTATTTTTTAAAAAATATTTCAATTCTCATTGTGCTATTTTAACAAATGTATAAAGTGTCCCCAGAGAACTTTCTTGTTGTGCCTTGTTCACACTTTGGGTATGACAAAATTATTCAGATTATTTATCAGTGAACTTCTGGAAATGCATGGCGAGAAATTAATATAAGAAAATAAATTTGTTATTTTAACAGATTAACTGGGAAGGATCAAAACCAATGAACGTCAGCCAGGTGTAATAACATAGATTCCATGAGAATAAGTCCCTAGAATATTCCAAAGCCTTGTCCCAGGTGAAATTTAGTGGCAGAATAACAGGATGATGACAAAATGCCATTTTTTAAAAACAGATTTGAGAAAAATGCAAAATGGAAAAAAGTTCTCCTTAGAGATTTTTCAGATTCCAGGGTTTGATGTCAGAAGGGACCTTTTATTATAAATTCTAATCTGGACAAAAATTTTAAAAAATAATGTTTCATTGAAAGCACTTTGATGAATCCAAAGCACATTTTTGCGGTGAAGGTTTCAGTCATAAAATTTTGGTGGATTCCACTATTGTATTCCAGTTTGGGATAGGAAAAAAGATTGAAAAGTGTAAAAATTTTGTGGTATAGATAAGCCTTTTCCTCTCCAGGTCAGCTCATCCACCATGATTTGTTAGTCTCATTGGTGTCTCTGAGCTACCTTTTATTACTATAGAAGATAGAAGAGCCAAATCTGACAGACTTCTGTAAAATCACTTTTGTAAAATCTTTGCAAAAATTAAGATGCCAAAAAATGCACATGTGATTTATTTAATTTTATAAACCCAGCATTCTAAAATGTATTTGGATGTATTGAAAAAAACCTTTATGTTTTCAGAGAAACTGAATTTCTAAAGTTAGCAAATTGGTACTTTAGTTATGTCAGTTCAAAATATGGTCTACTTACTATGTATGATAATGTCTTTTCAGAGATTCTTGACTGTGTTGTTTCATGTTGTTTTGCTGTTGGATCTTACATGTATTCTGCAAATTTTTTGCCCTTGAGCATGTGAAAATCTGAGAACCTTGTCTATTTTATTCTCTTATCTTGCACAATATTATTTGTTTTTACTCCTTGAACTTCTGAAAAATCTGAGATTTCTTTTAGAAGTGTCATGGCTTGATTAGTTACATAGTTCTTTTCCTTAACTGTCTGAGCTCTTTAGTGAAAGAAAACAAACAAGCAGCAAAGCTGTAGATACCTTGAACACAATTGTTTTGTTCTTCATTCTTCTGCTGTCAGACTCTGCTCTCTTCTGGTGACGTAAATCAGAAATTTATGGACAGACAAATATCTCAACTTTATGTACAAAGCAGGATGTTTATAAAGCCTTTGAGGCTGCCTTCAGTGAGAAAGAAATGAGTGCTTCTGCTGCTAATTTAGGATCACACTAGATCTTACTTTTATCTGGGCAGACAGAAAACATTTCTGCGTTGGTGGCAAAGCGACAAAGCCTGGTGCTGCTGGTAGTGGATACTGCTCTGTGAACGTTGCTCAGGCAGAAGTGGATGGCAGGGCATAAAACAAAAGCTGAGTAAATATTTGTACTTTTCTCCCTTTGGCAGCCAAACCGTGGGGACAAAGGGGAGAGATTTGGCTCTAAGCACATGTTTGAACTTCTTCAGGATTTCTGTCCAGAGGAAGAGACTGTAAAGGGAAAAAATGTTTTCTGTTTAGCAACATGCTGTCTGCAGATATCTGGAGAAAAACATCAGCAGCTGCTGCATCCCCTTGCATCCTACAGCCAGGGTGTTCACCCTGGGGCCAGAGATCTGAGGCACAGGCACTGGATGGCTCTCTTACTCTGAAGAGCACTCAATCTTTCATAGTCCTTTGTCTGAAGTCAGGTTGAAGTCTTTCAGCTAATTTATTTTCTTTGCATTTTCCCACTGTGGCTAACTATGCAAAAGCTCTGTGTATCACAGAATGAGGTGCTATGTCCTACCTGCACTCCCCACCAGGCCAGAAAGGGAGCACTGCTCTGTTGGTGAAAAGCACAGAATAGGTCTTGGTCAAGAAGACACTGAGTGCACCCATTCCTCTTTAGGTAAAGCAATCTCTCTTCAGAGGTGTGAGATGTGGTTTCCAGGTCCTCAAGCACAGATATTCAGTCTGTAAACACTGAAGAAGCAGTCTGAGTACTTGGCTATTGAGACAATCTTTGGATCCATCTGAAAAAGTTTTTGAGCCAAAGCTGCTTGATGCATTTGACCTGCTCTGCTGTGGGAACAATATCTGAACTGCTCTTTAATTTATCTGCTAAAGTGAAAAACTCAGCTTTTGTCTCACACCTTTTGTTCTTTACTGCCTTCAGCAGAGGGGTTGCTTTGGGGCAATGAGCAACAAAGTGCCCTGTGCACCTTGTGCTGACAGATCATGTTGCCTTTATAAAATGCCATGTGATAAGGCAGAGAGTTGCATGCTACATAACAATGGCAGTTTCAGAGGAGGAGTGAAATTTGGTTTAACTTCTAACATATATTGGTGGTGGTCTTTGTAGAACCTATCTAACTTCTCTCCCAGACCATGGGTAAAAGCTCAAATGAGTCCTGAACAGGGATGAAAGCCACTGCTTTCTTCCTCTTTATCTCCAAGCAGTCCAGAGAGATGAGTAATGTTTTTGTTCCAAAAAGGTACTGTGCATATCATCTCTCATATATTCTGTTCTTTTGTTTCTGCATCATACAGGCAGAGCAAGGAGCAGTGAGAGTGGGAGGACAAATTAAATGAATGGTTTGGAGATGTTAGTCCTACATCTGAAGGAATGGTAAAATTATCGTATTTGCTGCACCAAACTTAAATATTGGGGTTAGGGAAAGATGGCAAACTTCCCTGGTCATTCCTGTGGTTAGCTTCTTTTCTATGGGTAGAGGTATGTGTGACAAGGCACACAAAACTATGGCAATACAGCAAAACCATCAGCTAATCCAATGATTTCAGAACATGTGTTAACCCTTGGTAGCCTGGACACAGTTCCAGATCTGCTAAAGCATTTTTTTTTGAAAGCAGTAGGAACTAATAGGTGTCATTAAAATGCTGCATAATGGGTGTCCTGTTTCCCTATAGTTACTGCATCAGTCAATATTACTCACTATGGAGACACAGCAGTGTCCTAGTTCCAGCCAGGACAGGATTAATATTTTATGGTAGCTGGGAAGTGGACATGGCCAGGCCCTAATGTTTTTTTATACCATCTCATGTCACTTGTGAGGGGCAGGAGTAGGGGACTCTCTCATTGTGGAAAGCAAAACAATCCAGTGTTGTTTTACTTTCTGTGTAAATACTTTCTTTGTCTTAAATCTTTTGTTATTGATTCTGTTGCCCTTGCTGTTTGTTTTCTTATCTAATTGCTGTTTCCACTAAATTGTTCTGATCTCAACCTGTGATTTTCACCTTTGTGCCTCAAGTTCTCAAGTCCATCCCAGGAGCAGGAAGGGGGAAGGGAAGCAGGGGAGAGAATGAGCAGCACCTTGGGAGAGTCTCAGTGAGGAACTGAACTGGGGAGTACAATTCCTAAACCACGACAAGCAGAAAAAACAAGAAACATTTATTTTCCTTTAAATGTGAACTTTCCAAAAGTGTATCTGTTTTCAAACACCAAAATGTTTGGCTAGATTACAAGAACTCATCAGTTTATTGCGAAATGAAACTGCCTATTAATATAAAAGGAAACTCACTCCTGTATGTTTACCAAACCTTTGCCATAGGCAGTGAAAGTCAGTGGAAAAACCCCAAATTGATACACGGGAAAGAAAAACACCCCTGACAAACACCAAAATGTGCCAGGCTAGATGTGTGTGTATAAACACATTAGATTATTTTTTCTGTTTGCATCAGAGAATAAACATTATAATAGGGCTTGATTTGTTTTCCCAGCTTTTGTCTGCAGCTAAGATAGAAGCTCAGTATCTACTATGGCAACAGAAAGCTATGCTTGTGCTGGATAATTTCCATGAAAACTCCTGCATTGCCTCCATGGGTTGAAGCCCAGTGTGTGAAACGGCCACTGGCTATTTGTAGCCTTGTCATGTCTTGTTCTGCTCAGAGTAAATCTGGATGTGTGTGACGCAGTGTTTTAAACCCTGACAGCTGCTGTCATTTTGTGAGAGCTCCTGCACAAAACTGTGGAGTTTCTGCAGCAAAGGATAGAGCTCTCTAGAGAAAGCTTTACTTCTTGTAATGTTTTCCAAAATAATTTTCAAAAGCAGTCTTGCACAGAAAAAAGGGCTAGATCTTGATCATATTTAGTCTCATTTAATCTGGTGATATGAATAATCCTCATAATCCTAAAAAGTTTATTAATTAAATGATAGCTACATGAGCAAGTTGGACATGAGCCTAAACTGCTCCTGTCTCTCTGTCATCCTGCCTGGCTCCAGCCCCACAAATATGAACTTTCTGGAAGCTTCTCCACATATTGCAAAATCTAATCTTTCCATTGGAGCTTTCAGAAACGATTCAAACCTAAACGAGAAGTAAAGATTTTCCTGCTATTTTAAAACCAAAACTCTCTTTCTCCCACTGTAGTTCCCTTTCATTCCCTATATTTTCTTTTTTGACAAGTGGACAAAGCAGTGTCATTGGTTTTGTATTAATACTTTCATCCATGTAAATACTGGAATACTTCTAGAATGTATATGTATATGTATATGTATATGTATATGTATATGTATATGTATATGTATATACTGTCATGGAAAGGACAAATGGTCCTTGTGACTTTCTTAAATTTGGAAAATGATAGTTTAAGGCAAGTGAATCTCTTTGTTGACAGCTTTTCTTGGGAAAAAAAAAGAAATGAGAAAAAAATTGTAAACTTTGCCTCTAACTTAAACTAAGGCACTACTCCTTAATTAGGTTTCTCATTCAGAATCTTTGTTTTTGAGAGCTGCTGCAACTAGGAGAAGTGGATTTAACTTAGTTTTTAATTTTAAGAAATAAATGGAGGTGATTTTCTCCATTATGTTTCCTACCTCTTATATTCCCTGTCTTATACTTCAATCCTCACCCGGGAAACCAAAGGCACTGACTCACTGGCCATAGTCTATCCCTACAGGAGATAGCCCAGATTAAGTCTGGTTTGATCTGGGGACACCCTCCCTCCACTCCTCTTGTTTCTCTTCCCCACACCCTGAGTCATTAATGTGGGTGTTTGACCAAGAGATTTTTTTGACCTAATTTAGGCTGAAAAACATATGAAGTGTATGCCTATCACACATTAAGCAGCTTTTAAGCTAGTCAAAGGTTGTGTGCCATCACTCCTCTTTAAGTGGGGTATTGAGAAGCTGTGGAATGTGGCAGAGTGAGATGAAAGGCTATTCTTAATGGCAACAAGAAGAGAGAAAATGTGTTAAAGCGAGTGTAGCTGAGACTCTGGGGATCCATTTTTTTAAAAAACGTGTAATTCTGTTGTTGATTTTGTTTTGTTCTCTTTTTTTTTTTTTTTTTTTTTTTTTTTTTGGGGTCTGGGGGTGTATGAAAAAGTGACAACAATNAGCGAGTGTAGCTGAGACTCTTGGGATCCATTTTTTTAAAAAACGTGTAATTTTGTTTTTTATTTTTTTTTTTTTTTTTTTTTTTTTTTTTTTTTTTATTTTAGGGACTGTGAGGTGATGAAAAAGGTAAATGAGCCAGAAATACTGACTTTATGACAGTTCTTGTCTGTGGGAGGTTATTTCTTGAGCATTACCACTGACAGGATGTTTTTCTAAGGTGCCAGTTGTAGCAGGTATACTCATACCCATAAGTTGCAAATTGTACCTCTGCAGCTGGGTAAGTGTAAGATTAAAAGAAAATACTTTTGATAAGAATAAGAGAGTTTGGGTTGTCCTTCACAGAAAGTGAGGAGCAATTGTAACCTGAAAAGACTTAAATCAGTAACTGTGACTAAAGATAGAAGTCACAGCAGAAACATGTTCTGGCAGCTGGGAAAGGGACTAGATAGGTTATACAGTATGTACTGTAAAGTCACAAACTGTACCAAAGTCCATACTACCATGTCTTTACTATTGCTGATAAGTCCAAGTTGCCTAAATTTTGCTGTGTAGATAATGTAAAGCAATTAAAGGACTAGGATTTGTAAAGACCTTGAAATATCATACAGCCTGTTGGTCCTTTCCTCACAGCAGGCGCAATGACTTCAACATTGTTCTTGACAAATATTTATTGGTCCTGAAGACACCTCTAGAAAAAGTTCAATGACCACCTTAGTTGATCTACTTCAGCTACCACCTGCCCGTTTTTGTTTAATGTGTAAGACAAGTCTGCTTTTACAATTTTAGATCATTACATCTTCTAGGCAAGATATATAGGGAGAAAAAAATTGCTTTATTCTTTGGAACAGCCTTTTATGTACAGTATGTTTTTTTGATATATTCATATATCTGAAGCCAGTTAGGTTTTTATTGGTTTTATAAATAATCCCTCTCTCATTCTTTCCTTCTTTTCTAGACTTTGATTTCCATTGCTGCACAGCTCTGTACTTTTCTGTTTATTTGCATTTTTATTTGAAGTGCCGCCCAAAATTTGTCACTTTTCTGGTCTTACTAACAACCAAAATGGTCTTGCCTCACTTGAATAAGGCAAAATGGTTATTTAATCTCTCTTTCAGAGTAAAAAATATTCAGTGTAAAACTGAAAGGGAAGGATTTAAGAATGTATTCAGTGGAACATAACACTAATGAATTTGCTGTATTTACTTCCTTCCTAAGAATAGAATGATTAAATGTATAATTTTCCCCATTGTGCTAAGGCATTTATCTCCAAGTATTAGTAAATTCTGTAACTTATTTTGTTTTAAATTAGTTATGAGAAAATGGAAATAACTTTTTATGCAAAAAACGCTAAACAATTTTTCTCGTTCAGGATATCAAAACAAGTTGCAATTGTGACTGCTGCTCTCAGAAAAGGTTAACAGTGGACTAACATGATGAGAAAATTACATGCTGACTTCAAACAAGGCATATTTATGTATTTCTTCTGAAATACATAACAGCCTTATAGCACCTATATAAAATGCTATGGTGAAAATTTGAAACTTGCTTTAATTTTTCTTTTTCATCTTGAACATTCTAGAAAATTACTTCTGTGATTTGTTACTGTCACATATTAAGCATATGGAAAAATGTGCTCAAGGAGAGAATACATAACTGTTGCTTTCATGGAAGACCAACTATTGTTGAATTTCCACACTTGCCTAATTTAAAAAAAAAAGAGTTCGAAAACAGTATAGTGAATATACAGAAATTAATGTAAGTACATGAAATTGTGACTTAGCAACTAATAATAAGGTGGCAAGCCTCTTTGATTCTATCCAAAATAAAATAGAGGACCAGTAGGAACTTTTACTGGTAGCAGCAAGTAGGTGGTAACACCAAGATTTCCATTTAATAAACCAAGTTTTCTGTAGCAGAATTGCTTTGTCTCCTCTCTGACACCTATGGGAGTAGGTAGTTGTTCTGTTAAAAAAAGGAAAAGATCATATTAATCAAGATTCAGGCACTGCTCAAGGCCCAAATTAATACATACTTTGTGAGGTGATATATAAATACATGCATATAAAGCTCTACTATTTATGTACATATATAACCTGAAAAGTTTATACTTATCAATACATAGTGCAGTAAACAGCATAAAATGGTGAAATGATCTTTGCAGGAGATGATGGAGTTCTTATGTGATTTTATGCACGTTCTTCCCACAACTAGCATTTTGTTTTAACTAGAAAATTAATGGAGTCTGAGGAGTACCATAGCTTCAGTCTTGGTGTAGGAGATCCCTTCTCTGGGGAGGATTTGTTTTGAGGGAATTGCTTCACAGGTCTGTTCTTTGGCATGGCCTCAAAAATAAAAAAGGTAAGATTGAGAAAAAGAGTTAGCAAACTCTAGAATATGTGGCCAGGGCTTTACAAAGAAAATGTGTTGTGGAGCTGCATCCTGCCATAAACATTTCTTAGGAAGAAGGAGAGAGGCAACTGTGCTAATTGAAAAGGAATCAGAGCCAGACATCATTTATTGCTTTCTCAGAGAGTAGGTTCAAATTTTCTCAGAGAGTAGTGCAAATCTCAGGAAGTTACAGTATATGGAAACAGAACCAGTAGTAATCACGTGTAGCCCGGGATCCATTTTGGTACTTGTGACTATATGTGGTGTGCAGCAGTAAGTGCAGATGGCTTTGAGAGTGTATGAAATCTCCAGCAAGTTCAGCTGAAAGGCTTGGCCCAGCTAATGCACCTTAGTTTAAATCAGGTAGAAAAGAGATGCAAGCACCAAGTGCCTGTGGCCCAGGTAAGTGCTCTGATTGTTCCAAAGTCAACCTCTCTTTGATGATATTCTCTTCACATGAAATTTTCCTTTGCGTCAGATTGTCCATTCATGGAAGGAATTTCATATTTGATGGATCAGCATTTTCTAACTTAACATTTTATTGAGCAGTTCTCAATCTTTAATGCCTAAATAGGCTTCCATTTCTCTAACTCAATTACATGTTTATCTCCCAGCTCTGCAAGTCTGACATCTAGTTGTGCCTGTTTGCATCAGAGTAGCCCAAGTGAAGTTAGAGGGAATACTCTTTGGCTCTTTGGCCTAAAATGATTCATGATTTATACTGCTTGTAGTGCTTGCAGTAAGGAAAAAATTAAGATGCATTAATCTAAACTTCATATGCGTGCATAATTTAGATGGTTTTTTTTTTCTTTGTTAAAGTTAAATGAGGACTTAATTTTTGAATCTGTCTTCCTTTTATTCATTCAAGCATCATGTTCCCTTGTATCAAATAGCAGATGAAATTAAAAAGCATTGGTAACCAGCTGATAGAGAAATTAGGAAACACTATTTCATATGAAACAATAGGAGCTGTCTGCATGGGTAATATAATACTACAGGATTTCTGCTCTGAAACTGCCTTTGGAATCTGTATAGGCAATTCTTAAAATCTCAGCAGTAATTTATTGCTATTTGAATTATTTTGCATATTACCTATTTACTTCGAAATGAATGTATTAGAAGTGTAACATCAAGAAGGAAACAAAAGAAAAAATATGACAAAAATGGAAATAAAGAATAATAATTCCTATAAGCCAATGTTATATGTTTTCTTCTTTCACCTAGCAAGTATTTTCTTGCAAGAAAATCCTCAGCTACTTTTCAGCCCCCTTGGAAGATCAATGTGCTCCAGCTCTGCTGTACATCCAGCAAGTGAGAGGTCCATGCATTTTTGGATGACATGTACTGGTGCTCATACAGCTTTATCTGGATTCACTGCATCAAAAAGATGGAGTCAAATATCTGTGTTTCATGTAAAATAATTTGTGATTCCAGAAAGTGTTTATCAAGGTTAGAAGGTATTTCAGCCGTATCTTTGATTGGGCTTTAGTTGTAAGATTGTTAACAGATGCTTGAGAAGAACAGCATATGAAGGCTTCTACCTTCAATATTTACCAGTAAGTACCTTTCTAATAATCAGAATAGCTTATCTAAGATCCTCAGTGCTCGTCTTACCTTTAGAGGTATGAATTTTACCCAAACATCAGCCCCTGTTTTCTGAATGCAGCCTTCAGATTGTATCATCTTTTGTGTTACTTTCCTCAAAAATGGGGTGAGGAGAGAACTACAGAAGTCAAAAGGTCCACAAAAGGAACTTACAGAGTTTTATTAATAAGTTAAACACTTGGCATGGAAATTGGTATAAGTTAGTTCCTAGTATTATAAGAAGTAGGGTGACAGGGAAGAGAGGGAAAATTAGAGACAGAAAGAAAAGAAAAAAGAGAGGAAGATCACCAGTCCTGGCTCCAGAGTTGATCCAGCTGATGGAGTGTTCAGGGTCCTGCCTGCAACACCTTGGCTTGGTAAGGGTGTCCTTTTTATAGATAATAATTTCCTACCCTGAAGATAACTTTTTCACTTTCTGTGAAAATTAGTTATCACATGCAATTTGTTTTTCTAGGCCTTTCTTAGAAATGGGTCAGAGGGCTTCAGGAGTCCTTGGTGATCTTGATGCTTCCCTACTGAGTCAGCCTTTGGTTAACAGTCCCTGCTGGTTTCTTGATCTCATTCCTGTGCTTGCGCTGCACTGTGTTGCGTTTATTTCCAAGAAGCAGAAAAAGGGGATGTTTGTCCCAGAAAGGTGCTGCCCTACCTCCTTATGGTCCCCTTCTCCAGCCACACCCTGTTCTTTCTCACAGACAACAATCCTTGGTTGTCTCCACAGCTTTCCAGCTACCACTGTTTGAGACAAACACATTAGCGCCCTTATCTTGTAGGCTTCCACAAGGTTGAATAAGCAGGCACCTAGAGCAAATCACCTTCACTCAAGCTATCTGTTTGCTGGATTTTGTTTTCCAATGTTCTTGTGCTGGCAACAGGGCAGGTGGTCACAGTTTGATATTTGAAATCTATAGGTTATCAGAGCCTTGCCTCAGCCCTCAGCTGCTGTGTGTGATGCTGTTAACTGCTGCCACTGACTACTAGTTTGAAATAATTAGCTCATTGTTAGGAATGGATGTGGGAATATAGATAAGTCCCTGCCTTTGCCCAGGCCTTAGGTAGTAGTCTTATTGAAGTGGCCAGCACCCCAAAATCCACTTTCTTTAATTTAACTTTTTTAAAGTTCTTTAATAATGGCTGATTTGGTCTATTATAGAATGAATTATTTATTCAGTAGACATAAAACTAACAGACATAAGACTCAGTGGGGAGACTGGAAAACCAGTCACTGAGCCCTGAGATAGTAATTTCTGCATTAGCACGTCTGCTTTTTCTGGCTTTTAATAGCCCAGATATAACTTCCACACCTGTTAGTATGTACTTGTAACCATTAGATGTTTTCAGAGGTCTAATGTAATCTATTTGCCAGGTTGACCAGAGTGTCTTATTATCTTTGATGTGTAAAGATGGTGCCAAGTCTGGGTGATTTTGTTTAAGCTTTANTTCTGCATTTTCTTTTACTGCCAATAATACAGCTTTCAATTCTCCCACCTGTGCACTTCCCAATCCTTCTTCTATCACTTCCACTCCAGTCTCAATATTCAGAGCTACGGCTTTATATTTCCATTTACTATCAACGCGTTTGGCTGAGGCATCAGTAAACCAAACACCTTTTACTTTGGAATTTGAGGTTAAGGCAGGGGCATCTGATATAGGACTGTGTTTATATGGTTGCTGCAGTGCTAACATGTCTGGATTTACAGTTATTTGCAGTTTTGTAGGTTTTGTTTGCCCTTCAGTAACTTTCAGTTGGTCTATGATTCCTGAGAGGAATGCATACCACTTGTGGTATGCATTCTCCTGCCCAGTGTGTAATTATTAAGTCAGGAGGATCTGGTTCATGATGTAACAGGACACTCATAGCCCAGAATCCAAAACTTTTTATATCCTCTAATAATATTCCATTTTCCCCCGTGAAATATATTCTCCACAGATATTCAATTTCTGTTTCCCCTACCTTTTGTCCATATTTTTCCTGGAGATTTGGTGATCGTAGGGAATTATAGGGAGATGTTGTGACCGTGTTTTTTCTCTGACCACTTTGGGATCCCTTGGAGAGCTCAGTTTTAATTACTGATTTCAATTTAAATTCTGGAATTTCTCCCTCCTTAAGAGGTAGGGTTTTTGTGCTTTTTTTAGAATCCAATTCAACTTTTGAATCATCAATTTCATCAGAGTTTTTCTGAATATCATGATACTCAACCCCAGGTGATGTTGTTAACTCTGGAATTTCTTTAACATCCACAGAGTTGGATTTTTAATGATATTAATTCCAATTTTTCTTCCAAGATTTTTGTTTTTTTCTTTGGATTCTTTTAGCTCTTGTTTTAACTTGTCATGTTCCTTTATCATTTCTTTTCACCACTCACATGCAGCCTTTAAGCATGATGCAAGAGCAAGAGCAATTATATTTTCTCCACTTTTATCTGTCAGTGATTCCCGCTGTCCATTTATGATATGGACTTTTTCCCACTCAAACCTGTCTACTGGAAGAGGACAAACACTGTGCCACCTTAAACACTTTGATAAGTCTTTAGCCTGATTGTTTGAATCATTTGCCATTATCCTGCCGACTACGCCAAAATGTTACGAATGGATGTGGGGGTTTAGATAAGTCCCTGCCTTTGCCCAGGCCTGAGGCAGTAGCCTTATTGAGGTGGCCAGCATCCCAAAACCCACTCTCTTTCGAAAATTCTTTAATAATGGCTGATTCAGTCTATTATAGAATGAATTATTTATTCAATAGACATAAAATTAACAGACATAAGACTTAAACTATATATTACACAGGAATAAAGAAACTACTAGTAGGAATATGTTAAAGTGCGATGTTAAAGGTACCATTAATTTTACAGCTAGTGAAGAAATAATTTAGCTTAAGATTCAATGTATCTTACCATCCAATTGCTGATGGGGCACACGTCGAGATCCTTTCCCTCAATTCCCAGGAAAGTAACCACGGGATCTGCGTCCAGACTCCGGGGAGAAGTCCCCCACACGTTCAGGGTGTGAGTGTAGAAGCCAATACTCCCTCAATATTAATAGTCTATCTGCAAATGATTGAGATGTAAATATTATTTCCACAGTGGAGGAGATGGAGGAAACTTCCTCTGCTTTTACCGCTAGCCCCCGGACAATATTTAAATAACAATGAGCTGAAAGAAGAGCAGCTCCTCTCATGGCTCCTTCCTTACCGATCCCTCTCTCTCATATCTGCAACCAGCACAGAAAACTTGAGGAGAAATAGAAGAGAGTGTTTAATGCCCAGTTTTCTAAAAATGGTGGACAAAGAGAATTTACATAGTCCCTGGTGAGATCATTAACAGGGGTCTGACAGAACATCTCAAGACCAATGAAATTGTATTACTTTAATTGTTCTCGCAGGATGGACTTTTTAGCTCTGCCACAAAAATTTTGCACTTGGATATTTAGCTTTTATAAAGAAAGAATAAATTTTTCTTTCATTGAAATGCATTCATTATGAAACTGCTTCTAAAAATACTTTTAATGATCCCCTTAAAAATTGCTTTCAGCTTTTGCTTCTGTGAAATTGGAAATTGAAAGTATTTTCCTTAAGTGCCTCTTTTTTATTTTGGAACATAGCTTGAGATTAAATCTAGTTTTTGGGGTTTTTTAAGAACTTTTTTTTTTTTTTTTGACTGAGCAAAACTGCCGTTCATTGAAATAGAACCTATTATCATGAGAGCGCTTCTGCAAATCTGTAAGTCCCTATTACTATGGGAAATTGCCACCAGGAGACTGAAGGGATTCAGCACAGACTTCTGGAGATCATATGTTTGCAAAATGAATCCAGTACTCTGTATGCACTCTGTATGAAATATGTGTCAGTGTCTCTCATAAACAGAGCTAATCTTGCTAATTCATGTGGTTCTTTTAGTATACCTTATTTATCCAGGTCTGCATCACTAGTTTCACATTATTGTGCAATATTAATATGTGGGCATATCTGGGCTTGTGTGTTTTTGTGATTGTGCCTTTATTAACTGAATCCATATGAAATAAACCCATATGAAGAAGGGTAAGGAATCTGGTTCAGGATTTGCTGGCTTTTATTAGACACAAGATGAATCATAAATTTTCTGTTCTCTAGTCAGAGGAGTGTAATTTTAGGCTTAAGTTTCTGGTGCAAATGTATAATATTAGTTTTTCTTCAGTAATGTTCTTTTTAAAGCAGTTCTTTTGATGATGATCTCAGTGTTTTAAGTCAGAAGTGTATTTCTACATGTGGTGTGTGCAAAGGGGCAATGGGATGGAAGGCAGACCTGTGAAAATGGGAAACAGACCTGTTTAGGACATTTGAGAGTATTCTTGTAGCATTTTTCCTCCTGGTTTTAAACCATCTTCAATGAAAACAAACACTACCAATGAAAAAAAAGGAGAGGGCAGGCTAAGTAGATTAAAAGTATCAATTCACAAGGCCTCCAGCCTCTCAAAGTCAATTCTGTGAGTTTAGATTCACTGAAGAACAAACTTTTCAAATACCAAAGTTGTTATGAAAGGTTATTTATGAAAAATCAATTTAATGAATATTTTTGAAAACAATTTCTGTCTACTTATGATTTTTCATTATACACACTCAGTCTCCAATGCTTTTTTTCTCGTATTTTTTTCCAGAACTGCTGGTATTATTAAAATTTTGTTTGTCTATTAAGAATTTGTCTGATATGCTGCAAGACTCTTAGATATCTATGTATATTAATCTTTCAATAAAAGCAATCACCAAATATATATTAGAAGTGCCCATTCTTCTCATTTTTCTTGCTTTGGAATAGAGCAGTAATTTTAACAATGAATATACACACCCTCGAGTTTTTTCAACATTATGTGGAAGCTATGTGACTGCGGGGGAGTAATTTTAATCCTATGAGTTCTTATAATTTTCCTTCTGAAGTCAATGCTGGCTGGGTCTAAACTGTGGAACAAGAATGCCTCAGGAGTATTTCCCCTCTTCTTGATATGCACAAATAGCTTGCTTGAATTTGGGCTAGCTTTTTTTCTTTTCTGCTCCACTTCTCCTCCTTGATAAGCTTTAATTTCCTCAGGAAGTAAATGCATTTATTTTTGCATAAAAAGAATCCAAACTGTGCTGTAGCTAAGATGAGAATTCAGAACCAAGTGTGGAGTTTACTAGTCTACAAGTTCAATGTTGTAATGGTTAAATGTAGACATAATCTTCCAGGACAATGAAGATCTTAAGCTTGCAATACCAAAATAATGAGTAAACCAAACCCAGTGTAGATTCTGTATTTTGTAGTTCAAAACTCTGATAGATTCACTTAGAAAAAAAGACAATAAATCCCACAAAAATCCCCCTCTCTTTTGATTCTCATTTTTCTTCCCTGTACCCTTAAGTCTGGCTGGGCGTTACAGTTGTATTGTATTCTTAGATACAATTTCAGGTTGTTTGCCTCAGCTGTGTTATGGTTGTCACAGCAACCCAAGGCAAGAATTGACTTACTTTTGCAGATTCTAGGTTCTAACCAAGAGTTAGTGCCAATAAGGAGAGGCTAAACTTTGTGGAACTTGATACAAGCCACATGCCTATTAATTCTTCCTGCTGTTATTGACCTTCCCACTTTAAGTGCTCCAAATCAGCAATTTCTCTGTAGCTAATGTAATGGTTTACTCAGTTGGCTGCAAATAATATTTACTCAGCTGGGTGAAATGCATAGCTCAAAGACCAAATCAGTTTGTGAAATGTTATCCAAAGATACTTTCCTGTTCCCTAGATGTTTGATACAGAAGCAGAGACTAATGAGTCCCAAAGGCCCAAATCCCAGTCTCTTATTCTTCTCTCCTAGCTCAGTTAATGACTTTTTCTTCCAGTTTATTTTTAGGGCCTGTAAAATTCAGCAGTACACATGTTTATTCAAATTTCACACAGACCAGAAGAATAAGTAAGTATTATCGATCTGTGTATTTCTTTTCCAATAAAATAAAACAGCTGAAAAAATCATTTATCTTGTAGTTTTTCATTCAGCAAACACGGAGCAAAAATTTGGGGTTTCCCTCATATAGCTCTGTTCTCTATGTGTGCAAGAACCTGATACTGATCTAGTTTCAGCTAAATTTGTTTACTCCTCTAAGGCAGCAATAGACATATCTTAGAATAAATGGGAAAGATTCTTTCAGCAATGTAAAGAAGCTTAGTTGTAAATGAGAACTTTATTCTCTGTTATGGTACAGATGACTCTATCTCACAGGGATAATCCATATAAAGGAATTCAAAATGGTACAGCTGGCAAATTCTTCAAATGAAATGTAATTTCCTCAGAGAAAGAGGTCATGGTCCTTGTAGCCCTCATAGCTTAAAAGCAGAAACTGACTTCATCACATTTCTTTTAAAAAAAAACCCCTGCTTTAATTTCTTTTTTAACTTGCTTTGCTTTTTGGTGGTGGTTTGATTGATTTGGGTTTTTTTTTGAGGGGTTGTACACTGGAAGTGACTGAGTCACTAACACATATGCAAGAGGAAAATGTTATATCTATACTTATGCATATACATGTACACTTGGTTTCCCTTAAAGATGGCACATTGACATGTACTTTCATTTTAGGTTGGCTTATTGCCTGGATTTATCTCTTCCATCTGTGATTTGAACCCAAGATAGCAGTGTGTCCTGCACCATTCCACTGTCCAGAGCAAGTCATGTGCTGATCTCAAAGATCTTAAAGCCCTTCATCTTTAGATGAAGCAGATGAACCAGAAAAGAGCTATTAGATGACAGATGGTGAGTTTTTACTTAAAAACTGTTTTTTTTTAATTCTAGAATTTCTCTCTGCAATTTAATTGTACAGAAGAAGAAATTTATTTTTCCTCCAGAAATATTATTTTCATGTAAAAAAAGATTTGCTCATAAGGTCTATCTTCTGTACAAATGTGTTCTGCAGCTGTTTTCCCACATTAAGAGAGATTTGACAGTTTTCTGTCTCTTGATCAATGATACTCATACTACAATAAGGTCACAATTGTATCTGGAGAGATACTGAGCAGGGATCCTAATGAGATATCAGAATTTGCAGTAAGAAGGAATTATTTTACTTATTTTGCTTAGAACAACAGAATATTTTTAAAATAAAATGTTTATGCTTTCCTATGGATAGGAATGAATACAAATTTTCAATCTGAATTTAAATGAACAATAAAGCTATAATTGTTGAATATTTTCATTTGTACCATGTAATTTATAAAGTTTTAAAGATGAAATGGATTATTGTAGAGGCACACAAAGTCTTGATCGTGAGAATTCGTCACTTGGGGATAATGAAAGGCACACTCCAGCAATGAGGCATTGGGTCATCTCACCCTTGATATAAAAGAGAGAGGAAGATAAAGTAAGTATTATGCAGTAACACAAACTATGTGTGTTTCAGTCATAACAGTATAGGAAACTTTCCTGACAGCAATTTAGCTCACGTTGAACTATTTATTTTTGCTACTGGACTGTTGGCAGTACCCAAGCTTGCTAGCTTAAAGCTGGTATTTCCACACAGCACTCTGACTGCATCATTTTCTCTCACTGCAGTTTAGAGGTAACTTTGGCTCTCCTCTTAAGACCAGCTAAGTTTCTTTGAGCACCTTAATTACCCATTCTTTGAAACCAGTCCATTTGGGATGAGGGTTTCTTAAACATAAGTGTGTGGAATGTCAAAAATCATTCCTGAGAAGTGCAGCTATGATGATATTAATATGTTCCCACTTCCACTGATGATGTTTCTACTATAATAACATCTACATTTTCATGTCTGCATCGCTTTGAGACTTTATATTACTTTACTCTTTCCCAGTATCAAGATATTGTTTAATGCAAAAATCCTTAGCAAAATATTAATGATTCTTGTGTTAATAACTGATGATTCTTCTTGTGTTGCTATCCTTGAGGTTATCCAGACCTTTCTTATTTGTTAGTCCATTCTTATTATGTATTGGCATACAAATATATTTTACTGGCAGATTTCATTAGCACTTTTCTGAACTTCATGTTGCAGTCAGCAATGAAAGATTAAGCACTTTTAAGAACAAAAGAAATACTGAGTCAGACTAGAGATCTAGCCCAGTGTTCTGCCTTGGGCACTGGCAGTAGGAGATAATATTTAGGGTGTGCATGTGCACTTTAATATTACCTGTGGTCCATGACTGGACTAAAACTAATTATTCAAGGTCATCTCCCTATTCTTGTCTGATAAAATAGGTATCTTCCAACTTTCACCTTAACTCTACCCCATCTGAAACTAGAACATTATTGACCTCCTTTCCATACAATTTATGTCGTGCCAGATCCCTCACTTTCCAATACATCACCACCTTTTTTGTCTTTTGATACGTACACACAGATATCATCCCTCTAGTGTATGGATCATCTTTGCAAAGCCCATGGAGTTCCTTTAGTTGATGACTTTGCACTCCATATGTAATACCAGTCTTTCAGGTCAGGAAGGATGGAGTGAGGTGTTGGATTGTGGCATACTACAGCCAGTTCTGATTACTTCAGAGTGGAATCTGATGTAGTTGCCTTGTTTCATCAAAGTTTCTGTAATTTTTTTCATTAAATACATCTTGTGAGCTTAAACCCAGGTTTTTGGGTGCTTAAAATGGAAATGCAGTTTGCTTATGGTCCATTTCATCTGAAGTGTTACACAAATTTTTAGTTCCAAAAGACTTTTTATTTACCAAGAATTGCTTTGCTGACTTCTAGCAAAATTAAACTTTGCTTTGGCTTTCTCCATTTGGCAGCAATTCAAGCTGTTGGACAGGTGGACTCAATTCAAACTGGTTTGTAGCTAGTAGTTGTCTAATTAATCCCTCCAGTTAACTGCCATCAGGTAGCAGATAACATTTTTTTTTAATTTTTAAAATTGTAGAGTTCATTGAAAATTGATTGCAAATATTCAATTTCTAGCTGCCTCCAACACATGATCAGCAAATGTCTTCACATAGCCCTGAAAAAACCAAGAGAGACTAATTCTCCCATGCTGTGGCCATGACTGTCACTTGATTTGAAACCTCCTGAGGAGCTTCAACATATACAGGCCCATGGGACCCAAAGAGATGCATCCATCTTAGGGGCCTGAGGGAACTGGTTGATGTAGTTACCCAGCCATTCTCCATCATATCTGAAAAGTTGTGAGTCCCAAGCAAAATCTCCAGGGACTAGGAGTAAGGAAAACACCACAGCTATTTTTAAAGAGGGTAAAGATGGCTGGAGTGCAACTTTTCACAAGGGCATGGAGTGATAGAACAAGGGGAGATGTCCTTAATCACAGAATTGTAGCATGGTTTGGGTGGGAATGGAACTAAAAGATCCTTTAGTTCCAATCCCCCTTCCTTGGGCAGCGACACCTCCTCCTAGACCAGGCTGCTCAGGGTCTTATCCAATCTGGCTTTGGACACTGCCAGGGATGGAGCATCCATAACTTTCCTGAGCAACCTGTTCCTGTGCCTCACGACCATCACAGTAAAAACTTTCCTATATCTAACCTAAATTTCCTCTCTCAGTTTATACCCATTACTCCCTGTCCTATCACTACAGTTCCTCAAGAAGGGTCCCTCTCTGCCTTCCCTGCAGGCCCACTTCAGATACTGGGAGGTTGCTATGAAGTCTCCACACAACCTTCTCTTCTCCAGGCTGAACAGCCTCAATTTTCTCAGCCTTTCTTCACAGAAGAGGTGCTCCATTTTCATATTATCTACATATATGTTGATATATTGGTATTTGTCTGATAATTTTATATATATAAATTCATATGAGTATAAATTCATATATATTAATATGCAGTGAACTGGCTCAGTGTTACTGAAGAGAAAGTACTTAACCTTATTTTTGTGAAATCGACATATTTCTTTTTGGGGGCAAGTTCTAGCAGCTAGATGAATATTTCTGAGGTTTGGTTTATACCACAACTGATATTTTTCTAAAAACAACTTCTTCAATATACCCACAGAAAAAAAAAAAGAAGTCTCTTTTTATTCATCTCTGTTCACTCTACATTTCAGAATTTGAACCTTATAATATCCAGAGGTAGTACAGTCAGATAAACTGATCTGTATATGTTTCTTTAAATCTTTATTAATTATTTTTTTTCTACTCCTCCATGATGTGATTTCACTTAGCTCAGACTGTCCTGCAGTTTCATAACAGTTTTATTAATAATAACCTTATGGGAAAGAAGAGTTAAAACTAGCATTTGATTCACTTATCAGATCTGCTTGGAAAGAGACAACACTTATAAGTTCTTATTACAGTTAGTTAGTGGCTTTTTCTGGAGTGGCATTTTGTGGTAGTTACCAAAGCTGTTTTTACAAAAGCAACTTCTCTTTTTCTTGTGGAGGCTTATTTTCCTTAATTAGTCTTCATTAATTTTAAAAAGGAGCTTAATGCAGTGTATGTGAGGCCTCAGCTGTGGTTATAGGAGACAGTTAGAAAAGGATTGGTAATTGCCTACTCTTTTCATTTCACTGCTGCTGAAGGTGAAAAGATATAAAGCTATAACTTCTAATATGTGATTGTAGAAAATTCTTGATTTAGCTGCATGAATCTTCATTAACCTAGTATGTGTTGACATACTGTGAGCCTGGCACAGAAAAATTTGAACATACTTCTTTATCAGGCATCTTAAGCAGTGCTCAAAATCCTTCCTGAGACAGACTGTATCTTTCCTACCTCTGTTAGCTTCCATTTATTTTCAGATTTCTAGAGGAAACTACACAGACGAGACATTTGAAAGACAGAAGTGTGAGCTAGGGGTATATATTTGTAGATTGAGGATAAATTGAAATAGACTCTAAGAAGTCAACTCATGAACTAACGGTGTCAGGACAAATGTTGCAGTTCTAGCTGGAGCACTCAGTGCCTATCATCTTGGTTGTGTCTATGTAAGGTTTGCCAAATTCATCTCTTTGTCACTACGTGCTTTCTTTTTATGTCATGGTAGGTTTTCTATCTCCATTGCCCCTAAATACTGGAATGCATAACAAGAAACACCCAATACCACTTCATAAATGAATTAACTGTCAGCTGAGATGTGAAATCGTGCAATAAAAATGATTGAATTGCAAATTTTGATGCAGTCTCTCTCTGCTTTCCATGCCAGAATCTTTGTTAGGGACTTCTGATTCTCTTTAATTTTCCTCTGGAAGAGGGAGGGAAGTGGGAGGTTGCACTTCAGCTTCTGTTTTGCCATGGGGCTCATAATACTAAAATCAAGTGGGTGATTTCAGTAGAAAGCTTTTTGATTATGCAACGTGAAATAATGTAACAGTACAATTACTTCAAATTCATGGAATTATTTTAATTAACCCACAGTAATACTAGCCTTTAATGTGTCCAAAAACCAGCAATGATTTTATGCAAATTAGGAAAATGACATTGAAAATATTCTTATATATAATCTGATTTTTTCCCCCTAGGCATTCTGGAGTCCATTGTTTCCTGAAATGGCTGTGACTACAGGACGAGCAGAAATGAGAAGTGAGGTTCAGGTTATTTGTCAGGATCAGGCAGAGTACAAAAGAGACAGTGCTGTGATTAAGCTAAGAACAAGTCAAAAAGTGTGAAAAAGGTTATACAGAAACTAGTAGCAATTTTTAGAGGTTTATAGATAATTTCTCAGGTATTTGCTAACTATAGGGAGGTTGGAGTTATAGCCACTCTATGTAAAGCTGGAATTTCATGATGAAACAATAAGATCCAAATTTTTCTGAGAAAATAATAAAAAAGACAAGGATATCCCAGTTGATTAAATAAACCAGCTGTGATATACATCCTGTGGCAAGAGAGAGTCAATTCACCATGAAGACTGTTGTGTTTCTTACATTTCTCTCAAGGAGACCATTCCTTTCTGGAAAGGGAGTGGTGCTACTGCTGGAGCTTGCAGTGCCATGGACATTGAGGTTATCTTAAAGATCCTTGGCGTAGTGGCATAAAAATTATGTACATAGGTAATGCTACTTCTGTGCCAGTATATATATATATATATGTAAACATCATGACATGTAATATAAGAGCACAAAAAGGTACAGAGTGAAACTAATAGCCATTTCTAATTTGGGTAAACATCACAAAGACAGAATATTAGACAGAACAGAAGCCAACTGAAACTACTCAGTACCCATGAGCATCACTATGTATAAAGCTACCACTTTTCTCATACACTGCCATGTGTAAAAAAAAATGCATACATTTTGCAGGCAAGGGAATGAAATCTTGCGATTTCAATGAAGATTATTGGGCAAGGTTTGGTCCATTTCTGTGCACTTCTGGTTGTCCCATTCGCTTTTCAGCTGTTTTGATTTTTTTTTTCAGATTTTTCTCCCTTTGTTTTGTGGCAGTTCATTTCTTGAGTTTCTTGTTCTGTCTCTGTGTTCATTCTTCTGGCTTGTTTCGGATGTTTGATTTGCAATTAATTTGGCAAATTTGGATCCTTTTCACTGCACCACATTTCATCTCAGTCCCTTTGATTGCAGTGACTCCATTTGCAAATATTCCTGTTTTTTTCCCAAGGGAATTTGCTTGGATCATATCTCCTTTGCAGAATGTTGTTCCCCTTTGTTCTCTGATTTGAGGATTTAATTCCCTTTTCTTTTTTAAAAAACATTCCATATGTTGTCAGCCCATTTTTTTTTCCAAGTATTCAAGTTCCTGTTGCACTGCAAAAATGTATTATATTTATAAACCCTTTTACTGTTTCATGCAGAGGACTGTGGAAAGGCTACTGTTTAGCTAGAGGCTACCAAATATTGCTTTCTGTGTTATAATTCACTGTAATGTGAAATAACGACAACATTTACCTTTGGAATGTACATTTTTTTAGGTGACTAGAATTTTTATGTTGTACTTGGCAGATGCTATTATAAGAAAAGAAAAAGCAATGATCACCATGTGATTGATTTTTGCTACTGGTCAACCCTGCAATTTAGTTCTTGTCAGCATGCGAATTAGAGTTGTCTCATGCTATTTAGCTCTGTTAGATAGCACTAATATGATTGCTAATGCACCTTCTGTTTCATGGACTTGAAATACTCATTTGAGGCTCCTCAGCAATAAGCTATCTTTGGTGACAGTTACTGTAAATGTGCTCTTGGGAAACTGATTTAAGAAACTAGAGCTTTTCAAGGTAAATGTTTTGTGGTGTTTGATTCCAATCCTCTGTGAATTCATCAGAATACTATTTAAAGATCACTCTGTGCAAAGTTTGTGGGCTGCTACCTCACAAGTTAATTCTCATCTTGCTGCAAACAAATATGGCCTTGGGAAGAGTGAAAGAAAACATTTGCTAGAGATTCAACCTCTAGTGAAAAAACTCCAAGACTCTGTTAGAGAAGCTCATTTAGACAGCAACAGAAAGATCCATCACTTTGCATTATGAAATCCATTAAATTTAAAATTGTGTTTAAAAATTCCATTTTGGACATTGTTAGGGTTTTCTTACTGAAAGGCAATGAGCTTCTCTCAAGCTTCAGACACTCACCCTTGTAATCAAATGACAATATTTTTACCCATGAGGATAGTTCTCTCTCTCTTTGTCCCTGTTCTTTTCGTTGTACCTTTAGGTCCAAAGCTATGTATGTCCAGGATATCTGTTGGCTTAGCCCTGATGTCTGGGAGGGAAGATGTTCCCCTTGCTCCTCTACATGTTGCTGATGGAATGAATGGAGCTGAACAATTTTTCATTTCATCCAGTGTTAGTCAGTATTCAGAAGATCCTGTTCGTCACAAAATTCTGAAATTCTGAATATTTCCTAACTTTTCAGGAAAAATAAAGTCTATCTTGAAGGGTTTTTTTTTTGTTTGTTTTGTTGGGGTTTTTTTGTTTGTTTGTTTTTAATTAATTTAATATTTAAATCAAATCTTTAAAAGGTAAGACCAAATTTTTGAGCTGGAATTCTAAGGCCACTTAGGGCAGCCTGCTGGTGTTTTCTGTAGGTGGGAGTCCTGAGCAACAACAAATGAGTGAGGGGCCTTGCAACCCACCAGCTTAACCCCAAAGATATTCAGCCTTCTACTGCTTCCTCAAAATGGGAAGGGAAGCCAGCTTGGCCTTGGTTTTGTGAGTCTCCCAGACACCTTGCTACATAGCTCGTCTAATATCCAGCTTCCAAGCCCTGTGGCAGTTGGGATTTTGGCATGAACCCAGCAGAGAGTTGTGATTTCCCACAGGAGGGCATGGCACATTGTGGGACTGCTCTGGAAGCAGGGAAAGCCATGGCAGCCAGAACCTGTGAGGCAATGCACTGAAAGAAGCTGTGAGAGATTTCCAGCCAAACTTTGCGTGTAGTTCAGCAAGAGCTTTTGGGAATCATTGTTTTCAACACAGTAGCCTCTTCCATCCATTACAGGGCAGTGAGGAAATTCTCCACCAGCTGTTGCAGATCAGAGACCTCTCCAGGGTCCCACAGGTTTGGACTTGTCATCTCTTTTGCTTGAGGTTCACCCAGGGTACATGGCTGTGGGAAAAACATTCGGTAGTGCAATATCACCAGTCAGTGGTGGAAAATAAGTGTTTTTATGGGAAAAAAATGAACTTCACCAAAGTGTGACTGGAGAAGATACAAGTGACTGAGCACTTGGAAGGCTGGAACTCTGGCATTTTGAGAATTCTGCTCTCTGCCTCATTTGTTTTGGACCCAGATGGTGTGGCTGATGTTTTCCAGTTTCTAGCCAAGACAGGGACTTAGCAGAAATTTGCCAGTTGTTTAAACTCCAAGGAGAGCAAATGATAAATCGTGTGGAGGGAGAAGCACTTGGCAGGTATTCATCTGTCTCTTTTATTCTGGAATTTACCCACATTGTTTTCCAAGAAAATAGTAGCTTGAGGTGAAGTCAGTCCTTCCTGTTCCTGGAGCTGTAGAAGCTCAAGAACCAAGAGTGGCTCTTAGCTGAGGCACACAGCCAAGTACATGCTTGACCTCTCCTCTGGATGCAGCCAAAACCAGAGCAATGCTTATTTTGGATGCTCCACTGTGTTATGGCAGCAGACAAGCATGTTTGCAGAGTATCTGGAAACTGTGGCTATTTCATTTATCTATATTTGTTAAAGGAGCATATATCATATTGATTTCCTCCCTCATATATATAAAAATTAATATGATAACATCTTTCATATCTTAATTTTTCCTGATGGTAGAGCCTAAGTCACTCCCAATTCATCACAAGGTCAAAGGCAGTGCATAAGATAGGTCTCATCAACAAAATAATAAATCACTAGATTTGGGACACATAATATCCGCAGATACTTCTAAACTACAGTGATAGGATGAAATCTGTGTGACCAAAACTGTCTTTCCTGCATGGCTGGGGACATTTCTCACAAACTGTAGATCTCGTTAGTTTGGCTCCAACAGTCAATGACAGCTTTATGCAAGCTATGGGACAGAAGGCAATATTTGGTCTGAAAGAATTTGTATATCGTTTATAAATAAGAAAAATGTGATTCTTAGACTCTGTCAAATCCAATCCATGCTTTTCTTTCTAAGAGTGTTTGTAGCAGATAAAACCCATATAAAGGACTATGGGATATTGGCTTCAGTTTTGGTAGTAAGGAAACCTGGTTGCTTTAATTTAGCCAGTCCAGTGACAGTAAGGTTTCAGACATTTCATATTTTACAGTGAGCAATCCTAATCAAAATCTTGCAGCCTTTATTCAATTAAACAATCAGTTTCTATGTGGTTGCCTTCAGATTAGCTGCTTCCATACATCCACACAAAAAGATTTCCAAATAAACCACGATTTTTCCAACTGTGAATGCAGTAAAACGTTGTGTAAATGGTAGCCAGAGTAATTTAGCATGTTTGGTTTTTTTTTTTTTTTGAGGGGCCATGAAGATCATACTGCCACATAACTAAAAAATTAATTTCTTAAATGTTAGCACTGAAAACATTGAAGATATTCATGGAGCAATTTAAAGCCAGAAATATAGGCAATGTGAAGTGACCCTTTCTACAGGTGTTCAAGACTCTTTAATAGCACTTCAGATTTAATTTACCTTCGGTATTAAATTTTGAGTTAAAGTTTATTAAAACTGCCAAAAATAATATTAACAAAATACTTTGACATGCTCCTTTCCTCTGGTTTTATAAATTTGAAGCACCAGTGAAAAATCAACTTTTAAAAAAATCAGTTCTACTATCATTTGAGGACCC
The DNA here is from genome assembly GCA_013398075.1 of Notiomystis cincta. Taxonomy (NCBI): domain Eukaryota; kingdom Metazoa; phylum Chordata; class Aves; order Passeriformes; family Notiomystidae; genus Notiomystis; species Notiomystis cincta. Next base: position 152,987 of record VZRX01006142.1, read on the forward strand.
AAACCTAGAAGATTTCCCTTTGGCATGCGCTTTTTGGTTTGGGTTTTTTTTAGGAGGGGCTATACTTGAAGAGGCTTTAAAAGAAATATTAAGGTTGCTGTGAGTATTAAAACACTGACCTATATTGGCAATGACAGCTCCCCCTCAATCAAGTTGAGGAATATGATGTTTATTCACTCCCTGAAAGCTTAAACTCTGCTGGGAGCTCAGCAGATATGACATGTGAGGGGAAGACCCTTTCTGACCACAGAAGGGGTGCAAGGAGGTTACAACACATCACATATGCCATTCCTGTTCATGTCAGCCTAGTGGGAAAACAGATGATGACCATCAAGATGTATGGATTTTAAAATGTATTTCAAACAAATTCAGGCAGACAATAAGCAGCAACTCTGCCTAAGAAGTACATGATTCTGAAGCAAAGGGTCACCCTGTAACAGCTGTAACTTCTCAATAATATAAAAGTAAACTGGCTGGTCAGATGTAGTCAACAGAAACTGAAAAGACATGAAGCCTCAATAGACAGAATCTTTTGTCCTTTCTGTTATACACATCTGATTATGGCTGTACCACGTGAGAACTCAAATTTGGGAGCTTCTAAGTATATATAAGGCTGTGAGAGAGTGACCCTGAATGAGTAGAGTCAATCTGCCTAGAAATTCCAGAAAATACAATCACCCCTCACTTCCCTGATCTTGTCCATGAGTTTTGTTACACTAATTTTGTCCAGACTATTTTTGCAGCTCAGCTGGATGATGTCAATAAAGAATGAAGCCAGTTTAGGTGAGAGAGAGCACTGAGTGCTCCCACTCGCTCGGCAGCAGCTGCTCTGCTCCGAGGTGACAGATGAGGATGCCCTTCGAAAGCACCCTCTGAAACTCTCTTTGGTTGCACAGTGGGCTGTGGAGCAGAGGTTAGTGCAGTCAGAAAGATTGATGGCTTTCACTGAAGAGACTCTTTAAAGTACCTTCCCACACACATTCCTGGTTATATCACAGTGAATTTAACTTGTGACTCTATATAAGTAACTAAGAATAATAGAGTCTGATTTACTGCTGTTTCACTCTAGCTCTGGACTCAATTGAGTTACACAGGCATAAAACTCAATAGTGAAAAAATCTATAATATGTGGCTACCCATATAAATCATTTCCCAAGAAAACATTAGCATCCTCAATATGATCTTCTCTATAAACAAAGCAAAACAACAACAAAAAAAGCAAACTGAAAAAAAACACACAGAAAAATGAGTTTTCCTTATGACAATTGTTATAGGTGCAGAGATACATTTTAAACTGCTTCTCCCCTGCTGCATAGATCCTACTGTGCACAAGCCATGAAGTAACTCCTGTACATGGATAGTGTCTCAAAAAGAGGGATTGCAGACCTATTTCCAATATTTATCTGTTAAAAGGTTTCCACCTAGGATAAAGCAAACGTAACCTAGCTCCTTCTCCTGGCAGTACCCATCATGCTGACTTTAAGCAGATTATGGTAATTAAGATAGAAATTGCAGGAACTTGTGTTCTAATTAAAATGGAAATGGAATTTACAAAACAAATATCTAACAAACTCTGCTTTTTCCTACACTAAAACAAAATACAATAAAATCTGCACAGTATTGCCAGATGCTATTTTGTGCTGACATCATGAGCAGGAAGGGGGGGCCCTTTCATGCTCTTAATCAACAATGGGCAGGCTGACGAGCAACAGGCAGCTCTCCACCTGGAAGAGAGCTTAGCCAGGGGCTAATGGCTTCTGCCTTTCTTTGAAATTGCTGCACTTCTACTAGAAAGGTATTAAATGCTGCCTCACTTATAGGAACTGAAAGGAGAGAAAGCAACCAGCATTAATCTGAAAGGGTATTTTAAGCAACTGAATCAGTATAGCAGGAGCCAAGAAGACTGGAACAGTGGGAAATGCACAGAAAAGAAATCCAGGAATGAGCTGAAGCAAAGCTGTGTGCTAGGAGGGATACTGTGTGTCCTGATTAAATATGTGTGACACTGCAGATGCCGTACTTTGTCCTCGGATGTTTGAAGATGCCAATGTTACAGGGATGTGAACAAACTGCATCTTTCCTTTGTGTTTCCTGCTACAACAGGAGCAGAAATCTGGCTCTGATCTGTCCTGGTGATGATCACTCAAATGTAGAGGAGACATAGGGTTATGTCTCTGGGGATGCAGGAAGAACAAGGAAAATTGAAAAGCAAGGCCTGCTCTTGCTGAAAACTGAGCACACCCCTGCCTCCGGGTGTTATCAGGCATTATATTGATTTGAACTGCCACCTATCAGGCAACCTAAGCTATGACACCAAAATTTTCTTTCTATTTGGAATTGAATTCTGGAGCCCATACCTTGGACCACACTGTGAGAATCTGATTCATCTGCTCACAGATTTACTCACCATCCTTTGCCTCCGGCAAAACTTCTGTACCAGAGTGAGCTCCCTCCGAAAGTGTTACACAAAATAGGTGGCAAAGCGGTGTTAATTTTGTTTGAACTACCTAAAATGTGAACTCACTGGGAAATTTTTATTTGAGGAAACAATTTTCCCTTCATGAACTTCAGATGCCTCTGAAGCCACTCTGATGTAACCCACCTTCTACACCTGTTTCCTGCACTGTGTCCCAGCTTTGATAAAAATAAGGGTGTTGGGCTTGATTGTACTCTCCTGGTCAGAGACATCAGAGAGAGGTTTGAATTCTCTCTGTAGAGAGAGGAGCTTTTTCAGAAGTACCCTAACCTGAAGGCTAATAGAGAAAAATGGAGCACACTGACACATCCAGAAAAGACCTCCATTTTTGTAAAGAGTCACAATTTGTGCTCCAAATACATCTAAAGAACTGATTTCTTAGGAATCCACGTGGATATATTGAATTACTCCTTCATAAAGGGCTCATACAGAGCACAATCTACCCTATTCACCTGTCAACAGCACTGCCACTTCTACTATCAATGAAGCCCAGAATTAGTGTTAGCAATGAAAAAAAAATTGCTTTCTGTCTTGAAAGCAAGCACAATGAAGTACTGAGCACATTCATGGATAGTCTCAATTTGTGACAGATCAAGAAAACCTTGATTTTACTAAATTGTGGTCTTTTTGGCAGACTACCATGCACCGCAATTTGTCTAAGTTCAGTGACACAAATCAAATAATTTAAATTTTACTTTTGTGAATATGTATTACTTAGCAAGGTAAAGTCAGATGCATACTGATTCTACCAACTTCTCACAGACACAAGTGTTAACTCTAAAGCTTGTAATTTTTAGGACAAACCAGCTTGGTTATACTAAATATATGAATCCAAGTTTTTTAGATCAAATTGTTTTATTGATTGTGACATTTTATATGCTTGAAATGTGAATAAAAGTCAGGCTTCATTCAGAAGTTCTGTGTTAAAAGTTAAAGAACAATGGAACAATGGACTGTTTAGTTTAGGGTTTGCATGTTACCTGGAAAATGATTTCTTTTACTGGGGAAAGGTGAAAAATCATGTTACTCTGAAGTATGTTAATACAAATAATTAGTAGGTGGTTAACAGTGGACCAAAGTGCTATCATGCTGCATATTTCTTATTTAATCTTCTATTTGCTGCAGTAATTTTCACTACTTTTCTCTATTTTTCCTGAGATTTTTGTAATATATTTGCCCTATGATTTACACAGGTAATCACTCATCATAGCAGATGACATCTTTAGCTTGCTTTTGTTTCCTTAGCTTAGCACTTAATGCCCCTTTAAGAAACAGTACTTTACTCTAGTTTACTGAAATATCTATAATTTTCTACTCCATGACTCCATGTAGATATTTCTTCTGTCCATCTGTTTCAGTGAAAATACTTGTTAATTCTGATTTTGAAAATGGTATTTCATATTTCATGTACTACTCTAATGTCCTGCATAAAAGAAAATATGTATGGATTAGCAGTGGTCTTTAAATGACTGAGAATGAAAGAAAAAGTAAACTACCTTAGTTAAGAAAGTTTAACAATTAAAACAAATTAAAATAAACAATATTAATACTAAGTAATGCTAAGTAATGCTAAGTAATACTAAGTAATACTAGTCCTACTGCTACTACTACTACTACTACTACATGAAAATAATGCCTAGAATATTGGGAGAAATAGCAGTTAATTGTCTTTGTGGGAAATCTGGGACAAACAGACAGTTTGCCAAGGCACGAGTCTAACTGAGAGCCAAAAGAGGTTCCCAGTGATTTTTCCTGTGAGCATTCAATGAGGCTCCCACTATATCAAATTAATGAAATGTTTAAGTGCTGCAAGACTATATTTAGCTATTCCCATGCAGGTACCCAACACTAACAAGTCCTCAACTGCTCAGTACTGAGAATTTCTGAGTCTGTCCTGTCAATAGCTGGGAGCCCCAACCCACTCTTTTGCCAGTTTGGAGTGACCATCCACTGCTTCCTCAGCAGCTTTGCTGCTCCTTGAGAGTGGTGTCCTCCATCATGCCAGCTTTCCCTCTCCTTGTTATCCACTTAAATATTGTTTTCTCCAGCAGTAGAGTACATGTATATAAAGCAATAAGTACCAACCCATGGAAGGATACTTTATTTCATTTCAAAATGCATTTATAATGTAAAAAGTAATTTCACTCCTCTCCATTTCTACAAGATTTTGATTTCCACATGCATCTCCACAGCTACCCAGACCTGGCTGTAACTCTTGAAGATGTACTGGGGACAGTTTGGGTACCACAGCAGAAGTTCTGGCCCATTAAACATGCAGGTGTAAGCATTAGATCCACTGCTCCTGCTCTTTGCTCAGGTAGACAGAATACTCTTGCCTACCCTCAGATGAATATTTTCTACCTGGCCATACTGCCTATGGCTATTTGAGTGGTAACCTGAATTGCAATAGGAAGATATTTGGAATGAAGAAGATAAGGCCAAAAGCCTCACTCTGTTAATGCTTTTGGCCTTTGTCTATGCAACTTTTGGGAATTAAGGAACTACTTTGCCTTCAGATTGTCTGTACTGCCTTCATACTCTGATTTTAGATTTCTAGTATCAGTGAAAGCAATGAGCTGTGGCCTGAATGCCTGCTCTTGTTCACATGGGGAAGCATGTGTCCTGTATCTTGTCAGCTTCTTCTCCCATGAAGTTAAAGTTACAGAAGTGTTTCTGTACCTGTGCCAAGCCCTCAACAGAAAATGAGGACACTCACAGCATCCTGTTCTGCAGGACACAGAAAGGAAATGAGGAGAGATGATATGTGGCTTGTACAGCACCTTAAATACAAAAGACTGTACCTGCAAGGAATACTGTCAAGATGGATCTGTTGAAATGCCACTCTTCTCTGTTTGACCCTACTGGGTCAACCCCACCCCGCAGGCACAAACATGCAGCCTGAGGTGGGCTTCCCCAGCACCAGAAATGCAAAGAGATTTCTGTCAGCCTTGCTTCTAAAAATAGATGTTGGGAATCCACCTGGGCTCTGAGAAGTTGTTTGTTTGGGTTTTTTTTTTCTTTTTCTTTCCTCTTGCATTTTCTTTACTATAATAGAAATAGCAGCAGATGATGTGGAAAACCAAGATATGAAAGTCAGTGGCAAGTGCTGTTTCCAGAGCAACAACAGGAGCACAGAAAGGTCTGGAAATGCCCCTTTCAAAATCTCTTCCCAGAAGTACATTCTGTTAGGCAATTGAAAAATAAAGACTTCATTGTGGCAAATAAACTCCTGAAATGTTTGTGCTCTTGCCACCTTAAAAAGTAGAATAGTTGTGTTTGTGTAGAGCAAACATAAAAATATTATTCTTTAATTTTGAAAACACACTGAAATTTGTTCATGACAAAATGAAGTTTTTTGCTTTTTGTGATTTTTGAATGCTGGATGTGCAGCCATTCAGCCTTGTGAATTTGTGTCCCTCCCACTGCAGTGATAATACAGTCTGTATATGCTGTGAGCAGATAATTTATTTTTAATCATTTGCTCAAGGATAATTTCTGCTTTCATTAGAGTCAAACTCTATAATTAAAATAAATACAGTCCTTGCAACATTAGGCTCCCATTGTAGACTTTAAAAAATATATTCTTGTTTTGGTCATTAAAAAAAAAAAAAGAATGTTAAATAGCATTCAAAAATTAAGCCCCTTGTGACTTTTCTGAAGAATGCTCACAGCCAAATCATGTCCCTTAGCTAAGCAATAGTCATGAGTATGTGAAAATACAGTGTGATATAAATGTGTAAAATGGGAGAAGTTCCAGCTTCTTTGCCTTGCCTTTTGCCTTTTAGCTTATCCCAATGTTTAAAGGCACAAGAGTTCTAAAAAATATGGATTTTCTCTAAACTATCTTGGAGCTGGGTCTTCACTCGGTTATTTTGTAGCTTCCTAGCTCTGTTCTCACTCCCTTCTTGTCTCATTTTCACTGACATGTCTGGCTGACTGGACCTGCTTCCACTCATCATAAAGGTGGTTCTGCAGAACAGCTCCTCCCTTGCTGCTGCCTTCGAGGAGCAGGGTCAGGCAGAGCTGCCCTCTTTTGTGCTTGGCCTAGATGAAGAGCATTGAGTTGATTGGAACATTTTCAGAGAAATGTATTTCTGCCAGAACATGGGGCTTAACTAAAGCTTTTCATGAGGACACAATTAATTCACCTTTTCTCTTTTGTGAGACTTCTCAGAGCAGCAGTCTATTATCAATTTTTGTTTGAAAGTATGAGAGAGAGAAAGAAGCAGAGGCTGGGGGAAAGAAGGAGAATAATAAAACCCCCTTATCTTTTCAGTCAAAAGATGGATATTTCATGAAAGCACTGAAAAGTATCTGGGTTTTGTTTTGATGTGGAAAGTACCCATGAAATGAAATGGCATTCTCCTGGTTCTGTCCCATTGTGAGGAATCCAGCTGATGAAGAAAACATCCATACTCCTCTCAGAACATTTATTTGGTTACTGTTATTCTCAGAACTGTTTTAGTTCAGCTCCCCACCTTTGTGCCCCTGCTTGTGCACCTCTCAGCAGGCCCTTAATACTGTGTGGCTTTTTGCCTTTAGAGTAAGCTAAAATTGGTCATTTAATGAAGCTCACCAATCTCTACCTTGCCTACCAGATGGAGTGTCTAAAGGCTTTATGCTTTCCCATTGCTTGTATTTCCCATTATCCAATTTATCACTCATTACTGGGAGAAGTTACTCATGGCTAGAGCCTGCTGGCTGTTTATCAGCCATGCAAACCTGGAGACCCCACTGGCCACTGTGCAGGCTGCCCTGTGCTGAGAGCACCATGAACACTGCCTGCAGTCCTCAGAGGACTTTTGCTCTTCCATTGCAACTACATTTTACTCTGGATTTTTTTTTCCTGATTCTAACAGACTGGGAGCTTAATTTTGATATTTAATTTCTGTTTTCTTTACTTTGTGCTAGTAATGTTTTCAGGTCCTGATTTTGCATTTTCTCTTGTGAAAAGATAAGCCTAGATTGGTATTTACGTGGATTAGCAGTCAGGAAAAGCATCTGCTTTCACAGGTTTATGACATCTCCCTTTCACTATTACCATGCAGGTTTCTCAGGGCCTTCCCTAATGACCTGCTGTNATTTTTTTTTCCTGATTCTAACAGACTGGGAGCTTAATTTTGATATTTAATTTCTGTTTTCTTTACTTTGTGCTAGTAATGTTTTCAGGTCCTGATTTTGCATTTTCTCTTGTGAAAAGATAAGCCTAGATTGGTATTTACGTGGATTAGCAGTCAGGAAAAGCATCTGCTTTCACAGGTTTATGACATCTCCCTTTCACTATTACCATGCAGGTTTCTCAGGGCCTTCCCTAATGACCTGCTGTACAGGCAATACCAGACACTGTGCAAAATGTTCCTGCCAAGTGCTCCATGTACTCCATAGAGCTGGAAAATGATGTCAAAGAGAGGAATGAAAGCTGTGTTGAATGATTTGTTGGAAGTCTTTGCCTTCTGTTCAAAAAGGTCAGAAAGGAAAAATCTAAAAACAGTTTGTCTATTTTTAAACTATCTTATCTCCTGGGATTATATAAAAAATTCTTAGGTTTTCTGTGGTAAGAGGTGATTAAATGAGCAGTGAGGTGGTAAATGAGTAATGATGCTTACTTGGCTGCAGAGAGCTGTTGTGCCCATTGAATAAATATTGACATGAAAAGAAAGTCAAAGGTTTGTGTGCAACTGGATTCTATTTGTAGCCTGGTTTCCTAAGAAAATGAGAATAAAAAGAATTATATTCAGTGTCCAGTCATTCATCTGTACCTCAGTTCTTCTGAATAATAGGTTTTGAAACAGTTAATGAAATGTCTGCAGTCTTGTTTGAAAAGAGGATTTGGATATTGAAGGTCTTTTAAGTTTTAGTTGAAAATCAGCACCTGGGTAAGGACTGAGAGAGTCATCCCAGCCCACCTAAAACAAAGGAAGGCAGAAATTCTGCCTTTATGCATGGTGTCTCACTGTGCCAGCCTCAGCATGGCTGCTTCCAGTGGCACCAGTGATGTTTCTTCATGCCAGTATAGGAGCGAGCTGAGGGGTCTGTGCTAGGGGATTCGGAGACGGGAGAAATGCTCTTTCACTTCTGGAACAGTGCTGCTTTGTGGACATTCTGAATCAGAATAAGGGGTTTCAACTTAAATGGTTGGTCTAAAACACTTACCCATGTATTTTGTCCCAGGGGTGAAGTCTAAATCATGAGCTTTGAGCTTCTTCTCTAAGGTTTTCCTTGACTATTTCCCTCAAACAGATACTGCTCATAGAAGGGTAGTGTGATGCATTTAGTGTGGAGGGTTTAGTCTTTTTTGCCTTGAAAGGTATAGAATCTGCCAGAAAACTGACCTGTTTAAAATTGGCCCACTAAGTAACTTTCTAAAATTAATGATGACACTTAAAATAATTACACCATAATCCTCCAGGTCTCCACAGCGTTTCCATAATACTGCAATGCTGCCATCATTTTGAAATGGTTATCCTCACAAAATGTAACTCTGGGATACCACATACCAAATAGTGGCAACACTTAGTGGTCTTTTAACTCTTTAATTGTCGCTCACTTCAGAGGATATGCTATGGTAACCGATTTATTTGACAATTTGTTGTTCCTGAAGTTTCTACATGGCGCCTCTGAGGCTGTCAAAATATTTACCCTACCATATACATTCTCTGACAGTATGCATGCTTCCCTTAACCTCTTTCAACAATAAAAAGTGCAGTGCACCTATCTGGAAAAAAACTCAAACCCAACCTGAAATTATATTATACAACAGTAAATTAAGTAACGGGAGAAATATCTGGGATTTTATTTACTGGTTGGATGGCACAGACTCCTGGGTACTTGTCTAATAGTCTCAGAAACGCTTTCTTATACATATGATGACCCAGAACTCGACTGCAGTAGATATTCAACAACTTTTTCTAAGGATGACTGTAAGATATATGAATTTGTGTAAAGGTATTATATTTGGTCAAGAAATAGAAAAAGTATCAGAGTTGGATCCTAAATCCTAAACCTTTATTTTTCAAGTCTTGTTGCTCCAATCCTGAGGTGGCACTTGCAATGTCACTAAGGTCGTTACTGGGAGCAGGGGTAAGCAGCAAAGTGATATACAAAAGTGCCACTTTTGTGACACCCCTGCTTTTGTTTCTTTTCAGGAGTATAGGAAATGGGTCTGAAAATGGGTGTTAAAAAATAAAGAAATATATTTTTCATCTTTATAATCATATTGAAATAACCCTGAAAGTATTACTACCACCCCCACTGGATCCTGTAGCAGAGTACAACTGAGCTTCCCTTTCCAAAAAAACTCCAACCCAACCAACCCCTCCTTTCCCAAAAACTCTGACTCCAAAACAAAAAACAAAAACCAAGCAAGGAAACAAACAAGCAAACAAAAAACCAAACCCAAAAACAACAAAAAGAACACAAAAAATCAAAACCAAAGCCCCCAAACAAACATGAGAAACAACAGATAGCACTTAGGGATAAAAACATTTTTCCTATAACAAGACACTTGCAGAAAATACCAGAGCAATAACAATAAAAATTATTTATTAAAACTCTCATTTAGTGGCAAAGCTATTGAGAAGAAGAAATTGTCATATTTTGAATGTATAATTCCATTTCAGAAAGAGTCCATAAATAAAACAGCAGTACTGATCCTTCAGTCAGTGCATGAGCACATGGCTATAGTGAGTGAAGAAGAGCAATCAGAGGAGAAGCCAAGAATGCTCAGTGTTTTTAAGATTTGTGTTCTCCCAGAAAAGCTCTGTGTGCATTTAGGAAGTTCACATATCGTCATAAACAAAGAAAGCTCAGGTATTTCCAAGTACTTATGAAAATCAGTCTGTTAATCTTAACTCCAAATTGTTATCAGATGTGAAGGAATGTCTTATAATGCATATAAAAGTGTGTGAAGTTGTCAAAAAGATTAGCTTAACATTTGGAGTATGAAGCAGTTGACAACTAGGATGCTCAGCTAGGATGGAGAAAGCTGTTTGCCTAGGTGCTGAGTGTGGTGGAGAGACAGTCAGGCTGCTTGTCTGAAGATTCTTAGCTATGCCACAGTCCCTGATTTTTGTGGAGTGAGAGTTGGGATGCAGTGTTGCTGGAGGTAACTCTGTGTGCTGTATTTTCTAATGATAAACTCAGGCTTTTTTGCTGTCTGCAAAACAACTAAAAGGTTCTTAGTCACAATACGGGTCAGGAAACTCAGCAACAGTCCTGATGCTCTGCAGATAATGATGCAAAAAGCCAAGAGCTCCAGGGCAGAACCCCTCCCTGCTTACAATAAATTCTTCAGAGTTTATTGAGAGTTAGCTCTGAGCATCAGGTTATTAGTGAGGCTTTCTGATCAGTAGCTGTATTTTAGAGTGGTGGTGCTTGAATTCACTGTTTTCGGAAACTATCAAGAAGAGGAAAACATTGGAAATCATGTTGCAGAGGATGAGGGGTTTACTAATTTAAGCTATTGCAGTGTCATTACCTCCTACACAGCCTATCATGGGCTGCATTCTCTTGGGAAGGGGCACAACATTTCAGCAGTGTTTCAAGGATCCTGAACATCCTCATGTCAGAGGACCCTTCAGGGGCTTGCTCAGCTTTCTTAGCAAACTAAAATGTCTTCTGGCAGTTCCCAGGGCTGACAGACAGAGTCCCTGTGCTGGAGAGGCCGTGTTGACAGCCAGAAGATAGTTCATAGAGAGCTTGTGTGGAAATCAAGGGCACTGAAGTAGATGTTTGAGAGCAAAGCATTGGTTTTGTTTTATGACTGGGGACTAGAGGCTAATGAATTTTATAACACATGGGAGAGACTGTGGTGACTCACACCAGGATTGTGCATTTATGCCTAAATTACACAAACACAGCAGGATGTCCCTATGGCTGTGTAGAAAGAGAGGTTTATAACTGAATGCACAAACAAGGTACCCCTGATGGCAATCTTCAGAGATGATTGTTGTCATCTCATGCCTGATGTCTTGACTGGGTCTCCCATATTGCAGCAAGACCTAAAGGAAAGCATTATATTAAATACTTTCATTTTTATATCCCCAAGATGCAGCACAAACAATATTAACATATTCTTTAGGAACAACACTATTTTTCAGGGCCTTGTCCACTCTCCAACATATCTCCTGGCCAGTGGATGTGGTTCTCATTTCTCCTAGTGTCTGAGTTTGGGATCAGAAAACACTCAGAGGGCTGACTATGGTGGGTGCTGGGCAGTTGTGAAACTTCCAGGTCTTGGGAAAAGTTGTCTAATGAATATTGAATTGACTCCCTTGCACTCTTCCATTTTCTAGTCTGATCTATGATGCATGCAAAGCATTACATATTAATGGTCATCAACATAATGAACAAAAGACTATTAGGACCATTAGAGGTGGTGCTTGGGGACATGATGTCCTCACTCAGCTTCTGTCTCCTGCACTGCTGATCATCAGTGTTTACACAGTTTATGTTGCACCTGGTTAGTCATTTATTCTAATGATTTGTTTGTTCTTTAGAAATGCTATTTGAAGTAGATTACCCTTTCATTTTCCCATTAAAAAATTAATATTAAACTCAATGTAAAAGTGTCATGAAAATTTCAAGCTCCTAATAGTTCCCTTTTATTTTTCAAATGACTTCATCTGGTGAGTGTGCCCACATACTAACGTTAAAAGATGCAAAAGCATGTGGAAGGTTGATATTTTGTACCTTTGCTTCAGTGTAAGCCTGTTTTGGTTTGGTTTGGTTTGTTTTTAATAGAAACATAATTTAATCTCTGGCTGTAATCTTCACTTTCTTAAAAACCACTATTTCTATTGGCTTTTTTCCCTCAATGAAGTTGGAATTTCAAAGGGAATTTACTTTCATTGTGATAATAATTAAGGATTGGGTAGAAAGCTGCTTAAAGGGTTATTTTGGTGTTGTCTCTCTGTAGTAAATTGATGACCAGAATTCAACTACCACAGTATCTTTAGCACATACCAGCTGCTGGAAGATAGTCTTGCCCTTTCAATCTATTGAAGGTGTCACCATCAAACCATTCTCTTCTGGTGAAAAGATGGGTGGATTTCTGATGTGAGTGGTAGGATTTGTAGGAAAGCACACTCAGAAATGACTGTGAAAAGTAAAAAATGTAATTGTACTTCCTGACTTTCCAACTACAAAAATGCCTTTAAAATAGTTTTTTTTTCCAGATTCCACGTAATTTGAACTACAGTGACATTCACCACATCACTTCCTCAGCTCTTCTGAAGTCACTGCAGAAAATGTTCACGAAAAGTGTCCTTGAAGGTAATTTAACAGCTGGAAAAATAGAGGAAGCTCCATTCCCTTGCGAGCAATAAGCTCTCAGCAAAGAGAATTTAAAGCAATTTGCCAGTTCTTCAGTGGCTCAGTTATGAGCATGTTCTGGGGGAGTAATGGGATAATTATATTCATATTATCTAAATGACAGTCATAATGCTTGAGAATACCAGGCTCCCCTGTGGCTGCAGGGAGCTCTGCTGGTCACTTCATGCTGCCAGTCAGCTCTCCCTGAGGGGCACAATGCCCACCATTTTCTGGGCTTTCCCCCTGGGGACAGTGCAGCTCTGGGTCACCTTTCTCTATGGAAACCTATCTGTTCCCAAATCAGCACCAGCTATTTACTGCATAAGGTGAAGAGTCTGAAATAATTTTCCCTGTTTATCTGGGCTTAATTTTATTTTTCATGAAATAGTCTCTTAAATTTTTTGAATAACTTTCCTTCTGAAGTCTTTTTTGTGGACTATTTGCAACCTGATTGCTGATGCAAGGATTTCCATCTAGCAAAATGCTATTTTTTGTTGTTCTAGTTTTGAAATAGAAGAACTGTTAATAAAGTCTTTGTATTTTCACTTCTATTTTTGAAGTTTGAACATGAAATGAATTCCACATAGGTATAAACCTGTGTTTGTATTCCTTACACAAAAGAGAAAGTGTTGAGTTTGGTTGTACAACACAAAAAGAGTTGCCCAAATTAGAAGCATGGCAGAATTACAATAAAAAAAAATATTGTTAGTTATGGTGTTTCTTTGTCAAAAGTGAGGAGTCACTGATAAAGTATCTTGATAAACACAGCAACTACTGAAGTCCTTCTGAGTTGCCTTGTCTTAGTGGGGGGAAGCTCTGTACACCCCACACTGCCCTGGTTAATTATTGTCTGTGACAGAAGGTGCCCACACTACTCCAAAGGGGTTGCATTGCTGGTGTGAAGTGTTAAGGTGCTAGGAATCATTGTAGCCATCCTACTCTACATGGAAGAATTCGATTTATGTAATTTGATCTGACATACAATGGTACTGGTTTGTATATTGTCTGTGGTTCAGGAAGTCTGAATGAAGGCACAGGTCTAAAAGAAAGACTCCATGTTCTGCAGTAGATTTTACAATATTTTCTGAGTTGACTGAGTTTCAGGCAGGACACTAAGACCTCTATAAAGGCAAGTGAAGGACCAAGGAGAATGATGTAACTGAAGCCCCTTCACTATGGATGCCACCCAGAGGTGAACCTGGGGTTCCTTGCCATGTTCTCGAAGGAGGCCCCTTCTGCTCCTCTGTGCAAAACCCTCTTGGTTGTAAAAGCAGTACATGTCCTGGGGAGAATAGAAGGATTGGGGGATGAGAGGATCTACTACCTGTCCTGTGGAATTTTGTGTCATTTATATCAGATGGCCATTGGGAAAACCACAGAAGCATCAGGGAGAGGAGGAGCAATTCTTGTGAGAGAGCCCATTTGTCAAGGTGTGAAATGATGCTTCTGCTGAGATGTCCTCCCTGGTTTTGGTTTCCTTTGTATTCCTGCCTGCCAAGTGGTGCAGCTGCCAGCAAGAGCATTAGAAAGGTGTCCCACTGTCTATTGTGTCACTGAGTAATGAGGAGATTCTCTGCAAACTGACTGCGGGGAGAGGAACAAACTCCCACTTCATGTCTGACCCCAATAAAAATCACCTGCTGTTTCATTTAAATGATGGTGAGTGGGAATGCTGAATCCTCTGCTTCTGCATCAGAATTCAGTATACACCAAGCAATTCTGGACATTCCAGGGACATAACCTTAAGAAACATTTAATTTGTGAATCACAAAATGTTACACAGGAGAAAAGTTTCTTCAGCCTAAGCAACAGATTCTTTTACTATGTGCAAAAGCACAGCTTCACAGACAGAAAGGAGTTTTCACTGAAAAATGCAAATTCACATATTGATTCAAGCATCTGAAAGAGCAAAGTAGAGATTTTCTAGTTTGCTTCTCTGAATTTAGAAATTCAGCAGTAGATGAGACATGTAAGTAATATTTTGGATCCTGTAAGGTGTCTTTGGGTTCTTAAAAAATTACATTATTTATAAATGTTATTTACCTGCTGTGAATCACTTTTTCTATTCAGTTCTCAAGCTGCCTGCAAGATGAACAGTTGACAGCTCTCTATTTTCAATAAATAAGCATTCATATTATTGTTTGGTGTAAGAAGCAAGCAGAAAGGAAATCATTATTGCAAAACTACCAGGAAACACAGAGATGGGCTTGTTGCATCAGCAATTGATGGTTTTAAAATTATATACAAAGAGGTATGGGAGGATGAAAAGGTTAAAAATGGAAGAATTCTGAGGAAAAATGTTGGGTTTTGAATTGTTTTCTTTCAAGATGACCTTGTGGCTGGAGGGATGCTAAGAATATTCAGTCTGGGAAAATTCACATTGTTTTCTGTCTATCTCAAGAAGTCAGCTAACAGAATGATATAAAGGACTTAAAAAGCATTCCTCACAGGTCTAGAAGGGGAGAAGGCAGATAAGAAGACTGGAGATTGTAAAACACAGCCTTGTGAAGATTTGTGCCTGTGCCAGGCCTTTGATATGTAACAGGCAGAGTTCAGGCCTCCCTGCTTTTTGCCCCTGCTAAGATGAAATAAACTTAGCAGTGTATATGTCCCTGTTTTGCCAGAAAAATAATGGAATAAATCTTTTCTTTGCACTTCAGCTTGGTGTTACCTGGGTGTATTCAGTTCACACAAGGTAACAGCTCAGAGAATAATTCACAGTACAGACTGTATTTTGTGTAATATGCTCAGGCCTTACTTGCTTCTGAGATCTTTATAGTTAGAACTAAGTAAGAAATAATGGTGCTGTTCATTAAAGGTCCTTTTATTAAGGGACAGGCATGAAAAAGATAGCATTTTGAAGTTCTAGATTAAAAATAGTCAAGGGCATTTTTAATAACATAAATTTTATGACTGCAAGTATAAACCATAATAAGGTGACAGAAATATCTTGACTTTGATTAGATAATGGTAGCAAATTTATATTTCATTTGGCATGTACTTTAGACACCCAAAGCCTTTTTCTGGGAACAAAACATTATTTTTTGTAATATTGTACTAATTTTAGGTTTTAAAGGTGAACAAAGAACTTAAAAAAAACCCCATTCATTGTTACTATGCAGCAGCTGAGAGAAAATAATTAGTTCTGTGCTTTGCTTTGCATAGTGAGATATGACTTGAAAGAAAAGTCATAGATTTTTTGGAAAGACACATATATGAATGGTGAAAAATATTTTAGGCATGGTATTTAAAAATTTATTTAACAAGAAACAACTCTGCTTTCAGGAGGTAGTTTAATGAGATCATATTCTTCCTTAAATCCACAAAGTCATATAAAAATGGTCATAGAGGAATGGTTATATTTACATCTGTCACTATTGTTGAAATTTCAGTTGTTATTTTACCATTCCATAATTTCAATAACAAATATAGTGACATCTTTTACATCTTATGGAAGAGGTCATTACTAAATAAGCCAAACATGATGGTATAAGTCCAGAGAATGAATTCAGAAATTCTTATATTTTACTAAGATTTATGAGGCTGTGGCTTATAAAATTGTAGAGGAGATTAAAAAAATAAGCATAAAAGTCTTTGTATATGAGGTGATAGATTGGATTTGGTGATGGCCTTGGACTTTAGACCACCAGGATGGCTACTTTAGAGATTTGGAAATTTTTTTCCATGACTGTTAAGCAGTGAAAAATTAGGGTTATATAAAATTAAGACACTTTTGGTATAATCATAAAATAGTATTTTTGGAAACACTCATGGATCTTATGTCACAGAAGAGAGCTGCTCTTATTTCTCACACAGTCTTAGCATGCAGAAAAAAAAATTACCAAAATAGAATAAAATAACATATGCACAGGCAAAATCCCACAAAAGGAAAATGTTTGCATGCCCTTCAAACGTTGGGATATATATTACATACATAGATTAAAAATAAACCATTAATCATGTATAAGCAAAGAAAATGTGTCTTAAAATATACATCTAAAGAACAAACCAGAATAAAGGTAAATGGTACTGAAGAGAAAAAGAGAAAGAAGGAAAACATTCTATCTTTCCTTTTTTTTTCTCCTCCTTCTCTTGTGGATATATACTGTAGGTCCTTTATGCTTCTCAGCTTCCTGAGAGTCATAGTTGAATCTGGAACTAGAACAAGAAATCTGTACTTGGTTTTCCATCAATAACCTTATAAAAGCCATGTTTGCCATTTAAATATCTCCAATACATGTTGGCAGTGGAAAGACATTAATCTTTTAGATAGCATTGTGTGGTTCAACTAGGCACTGGAGGGAGAAGAAAGTACCTCCCTTGGAAGAAATTTATTATTTATATAGTACCACGGGTGCACATGGATCTTATGCACTAAATCAGCAGCACTGGCCAAATTTGTCTTGCCTCAGAGAGCTGCTAAGCCCTTGTGTCTCCAAAGAGCAACTGATTCAGAGAGGGAGAAATTCATCTGTGCCTGGAGGGATCAGGAAATTGCTGGTTGGGGTGGCAGAGGAGGCAGGAGGGAGGGCACAGGAGAGAGGGCACAGGAGGTGCTGGTTAGTGAAGTATGCGCAAACACAGCTCCTGCTTCCGTGTTCAAGGTACACAGAAGAGATGTGGGATCCCACATCCCTTCTGAAGTCTGGAGAAAGCTCAAGAAGGAGAGAATATCTACTGGCATTTCCCCCCTGTAGCTATTGTCAGCTTGGTAGTAATTCACTTAAACCATGACAACAGCTTGGCTTGAAATGTAGGCTAAAAATGTTCATTGATACCATAGTAAAGGAGCAGATGAAAATTAAATAATGAACTAGTCATGCTGTGGCCTTCTGAAAAGGAAGGGTAAAGTCAGTGTGGTTGTGCTCAAGGGAATATAGTTGCACTACCCATATAATTCCAGCAGATTCCCAGCCTCTGTGAGTGATGATACTTCCATGATCCTTCATCCTTTGCATAGGTCCTTTTAAGATCTCAATAGTCAGGGATGCCCAAATTATGGTGCAAATGAGATCATATGGTGAAGTCAATAATATGGATTTTATTTAACAATGAATGTGAGGCAGAGAGATAGAAATAACAGAAAAGTTGGGGGGAAGTGGGGTGTGGGGAGAGAGAGGATATCAAGCAGAAGGTAGTCAATACCCATGGATCCAGTGACATTGTGCTGGTCCTTTCTCACCCTGGGCTTCTTGGTGGTGGGAGTCCCTGTGTCATTCAAAACTTTTCACTATTCATAGATCTTAGCAAACAAAGGAATTGATGCTCATTGGCTACACAATTCTCTTGTTCTATTGGTCAAATTATTCCCTCACTTCTAATGCTAATTAGTCAACATGCTCAGTCTTGAGTTGGTGGGTTTCTTGAGTTGGTGGGTTGTGAGTCAGTGTAATCGTGCATTCTTTGTGTCCACTGTGTATCAGTGATCCATTCTTCTCCCTCAGCTTTGCTTAGCTCCCCCTAGGTCTGGGATAGCACCCAGACAACAGTACCACCTTTACCTTATCTCAACTTCCTGCAGTGGTGGCTGATCTTACTGTCCAACTTCCAGGTATCCACGGAGGCATATTTGTGGGGGTTTTGGTAGTTGTTGATGGTCACAGATGCCACCTGTTCCATAACTTGAGGTGATCATTTTTTGGTTGGTGATATGTGTATGAACAGTTGCTTCTTTACACTGTATGCCACAGCAGGAATTTTTGTCCAGACATGTTAAGCAGGATGTGCTAACCAGGTCTCCCCTCCACTAGCCCTGGAGTTAGTGCTCTCCTGTTGCTCCTTTCTGTGCTTCTCTCATGGCAAAGTCCTTGTGCAGCCTTGTTTGAGACAGGCAACTGTGCTCTTTAGGTTCTTACACTTGCCATTTAGCAGAGGTTGATCAGCCATGGATTTGGCTTCTTGCAGGGAATTTGGAGAATATGCCCTCCACCTGCAAATTTTCACTAGGGCAGATGATACTAAGTGGTGAAGGGCATAAGTAGATAGACCTGACTGGTGAAGACTGATGGTAGATGTTCCCATTTTAGGATGAACTGTGCAGATCTACTCTTCCTAGCTGTGCAGTAGGCCATCTATAATCACTCCAGTTAATCTTTCAATTTAGTCATTTAGAATAGTAAATAACCTGTGTAGCCAGGAATACCTGACCTTTAAACCTGACTTAGTGGCTGATTTTCTGCGAGGTACCTGTAAAATCCCAAGACACTGCCTTTTTAGAGTTGTTGAGCAGACTGAAATTCCCAAAAGCCTGGCTGCATAGTATTGAACTTGCCAAAGTGGTCACTTTCTTCCAAGTGCTGTTTCCTGTACACAGTGACTGAAATAGGCTGATGTAAAATACTGTGTGGGTGTTTTTCAGACCATGGTGGAAGAACAAATGGCTTCCCCAACAGGAACTACAAGTTCTTTATATTTAATCTATCCTCTCAAGTCAGAAGTCTTTGCATCTGTTTTAGAAGGGCTGGTGACCGACACCTCCACTGAATTCGATAAAGGACTACAGATGCTTCTACCTTTTGAAACAGGCTTGAGATATTGTATGTCAGGCAAGAAAACACAGCTACTCTGAAAACACATTTTTACAGATTTTTTTCTTCTTCATAAATATTATCTCACACATGTCCTTCAATAATTGTTAATCCACAGCACAGAAACCTCTTTGAAAACCTCATACCAATATCAGTACTAGTATTGTAACTGTTGCTATATAGTAAATGAATTGATCACTTAATTGGCTATAAATATCTGTAATCTGTGATATTTTATCAGGGTGATAATAATCCTCTCCATTATTTACCATCCTGAACACCACTTGATGCACCAAGTATGCTTAGTAGCGGTGGCAGCTTCCTTACGGCTCACAGTGGTTACAACATCTTTCTTTGTGCTAAGTGTTGAATTTTTCATGATTCACAATGTACTTTGTTACACAGGTATAGTTATACTATGTATATATAGATATAGTTATGCATTTTCTTCATCTCCTTTTTTTTTTTTCTGCAGCTACTGATAGTGTAACTGTTTTGTTTTCAAGTTTCATAAAGTAAAATGTTTGGGAATGATTTAAAGACTCATAAATTACCAATCCCTCTATGAAGCTCAATTTCTATTTCCTTCACATGACAAGAAAGGTAGAAAGTATGTAATTATTTTCCTTCAGATATGCCTTTGGAAATTCCAGCAGCTTGAGATCTCAGTGGTATTATACCATGGCGTAGGCACATGAGCAAGCATCTACTTTGCCTCCCAATGAAGAAAGCATTTTTGTAACAGTTAGCTTTCACAGCTGAAATGTAATTAGAGGCTTGATATCCACTGTATAATGCAGAAAGCTCTTATCGCGTGTGTGTTTACAGCTCTCTCAATGAGTTGCAAAAATCTGCTGGAAAACAAAGTATAGTAAAGGTTTTATCTTGTAAGTGTTTAAGAAGACAATTAGCTTGATTCCCTAGGGAGTCCTTAATAAGGCAGGGTTATGTTCAAAGGCAGAACTAAATGGAGGGCAGATTGAAGCAGCAGTGTGTGGGAAGGGACCTTGCCCCGGCACTCTGAGTGCTGGTGCTTCACCTTTCCTACACAGTCACTGTACTCCACACGTTCAAGTTCCTGGAAACTCTTCTTGAGGCTCAGGTATTTCCTGATGTCCAAAACAGGCTTATACTCTGCTATGTTTTCTTGATGGTTTTACAACTCTCTGGGGTTGCAATCATTTCCATATTGTATAGTATGGAAATGAGGCTAGGGACAAAATCAAGATTTGCAGGTAACTTGTATGTCAATAATACTTTTAAATTTACCAGTAACTAAGAAAATATCATAAAAACCCTGTGTTCAAAGGGAATTTGAGGCCTAAGTCACATCTGTTGCTTAAAGCAGAAGGGAAATACACTGATGACTCCTAACAAAACACCTCTTCCATATCCCATTTCGCTGCTAGTAGTGGAGAAACCTATTGCCCAAATAGAGAGAATGTATAGCCAGCAACTTGTTCTGTGAGCTCCTATAGGATTTTGCATTTGTGCAGGAGAGTAGTCCACTTTGAATTGCCTTAGTAATGGTAATTTGGACATCAACTTTCACATGCTCCCCCTTCACCAGAGTCTGAACAGGTACAATGCAAGGACTCCTAATACTTGCCAACAAGGCAAGCATACCCTTTAAGGGATCTGTCCATCTGTTTGAACGTGCTGGGAGGATTTCACCATGCACTTGCATCTAGAAGTAATAAAGTAAGGAAAGGAAAATTCTTGCAGTATCAAAGAGTGGACACGTGCCACATCTGGGATATGGATAAAGGGAAGAAGGCATTCGTAAGACCCAGGAGAGGATTTATTACTCAGGGGTCTACTACTACATGAGGAAGTGGCCATCATAGATTGCAGCCTAGAGTTTATGAAACAATGCATGAAGGGCAGGAAATCAACATCTATCCCATGATTAGTTCAGTATTACTTGAAGAGAGGTATTAGTAGAAAAGAGCCCTGGTGCTAGCTGTCTTCCAACTGTCAAGAACACATTTACTCTTCTGGGATGAAAATTCCAAGCTGCTCAAATATGCTCATCAAAGGTTGGGGCACATTTGTTTGCCATTCCAATCAATCTGAAATCAGTTAGATGTGTTTTTGTAGAGTGAAGCTGCTCATTATAATTTCCACAGGTGAAAACTGACAGTCTGTGACAGTTTGTTGTGATTAAGAGATACAGTTTGGAGAGAAACCAAGGCTGTAAAATATTTAAAGTCAGCACTAGAACTATGAAAAAGCCTTTAAATGATTTTCAAGAAGTAGTATTAGAGAGTCTCAAACTTTCTTCTGGATTTCAGCACCTGAAGGACTTATCATTAGGGGAAATACCAACTTGGGCTTACATTTTGCAGTATCACAGGTTGTGTTGCTCATTTGTCTTTGTTTTCCTTAAAGCTGTCCTTTGAAGAAAAATATTATCTAATGCTCTCTGCTGTAAAAGGACAGTCTCCAAGGCTCCCAGGTTCTGCCAAATGTGCTACAGGAAAGACTGAGGAAAGGTGTGTAAACTTCAGACTGCAGAGATGTGTGAGACCATGTGTCAGGGTCATACCAATTTACAAAACCCAATTATACTATAAAAATGACACTATATCAATATCATACTAAAAATACTGTTGGTTGGTTCTTTGGGATCAAGCACATGGATTTTCCCACTGATTATCATATGATATCTACTATTTTATTAGAGTTTTTATTTATGCATTAATATTTTCATTTTATTTCAGGTTGTTGTCCTTCACTTACCTATTTCTTCAGCTGAAATGCTGAAAAAGTCTCCTTTTTGCTTTCCTGAAAGTAGAGGACTGTTCAAGTCTTTGATTATATCTTCAGAGTTCTCCATTGCCCTGATGCATTGCTATCTGACCTTCTCCTTCAAAGAAATAATGCCAGTCTTATGTTTCTTTGACATCATGATTTTGTCATATAGGCCTGAAATAGGCAGAGACCACAGTCAGTTACATTGACATGAGCAAATACAAAGATGAGTGCAGTTCCAAGACTCAATTTTAGGTAAGTCAGAGCTCCTCTTTGGGGTGGTGTGCTGTTAAATTTCCCCTAATTTTCCTCTGCCTTTCTGGGAAGTTATGCCAGGCCCCTTTAGGAAGGTTTCCAGGCAGTTTTATCTGCTTGATGCTGGCCATGTATTATCATTGCTATGTGAACTGTCTGCTTGGGGCAGTCAGTGCTGGCAAGGAAAACCTACTTTCACATACTCTGGCATAAAAGTATATTGAAATGAATGGCAAAGCTAAAAAACCCTGAAGAATATTTCCCATGACATTCAGCTGTTTGCTTTAAGCTGGGTCCTGAATTAACTCCTGATTATCGTAAGTGAAATAGTTTATCCACAAAACTATTGATCCCAAGGATTCCATAGTAATCACTTATTCATGAAGGTGCTAATAATGTTTCTATCTGCTAAATCAGGATCTGTGAAATTAATTGATAGGCTGGAACTCAGCTCCTGCAGGAGTATTTGCATTCTTTCCCAGACTGTTTGTTCAGACTTCAGTATTAAACTCTATGAAACTGAG
The DNA here is from genome assembly GCA_013398075.1 of Notiomystis cincta. Lineage (NCBI taxonomy): Eukaryota > Metazoa > Chordata > Aves > Passeriformes > Notiomystidae > Notiomystis > Notiomystis cincta. The sequence continues at coordinate 175,834 of VZRX01006142.1, forward strand.
AGATGGTGTGAAGAAAAGCATGTAGAAACACTTTAGATGAAAAACCTGATGTTTTAAAAAATACATAGCAGGAGGAATAAACTATTTAGAATCCTGCAGCTGAATTACATTCCCTGGAGAGTTACAGAAATAGCTCATGTCTTGAGTTCCCAGTTTATCACTAATTAATTCCACTTCATTTAACTCAGGTGGGAGCTTAGTCATCTTATGTTTTCTGCAAAGTCAATGGAGGGAGGCAGAGATTTTCTGAAAGTGGTTCAGCCTTCCTAAACAGAACTTTGCAAATTTAGGGGACAAGATCTTTTTGAAACAGAAGTTTCTACTTATAATTATTACACTATTAAAATATAATTCACATTAAAATATAATTCACAAAACTCACATGCCTTAGTATTCTGTTAATACACTTGAGTTTATATTTTCAAATCAACCAATGGGTGTTCTACCTAAGTTTGAATTAAAGACATCATTCTCCATTAATTAAGATCAGATGTTTAAAGGTGTTTAAATGTCTCACTACTGTTGGAATCAATAACTTCTGAAGTTCTGGACCCTTATGATAAGGAAGTTCTATAAAAGTCCACCTTTATTTGATGGCCTATTGCACATTATGCTCATATAGGTTATTGTAAAAATCTCAGTCATATAATTTGTATCCTTCCTCTATGACTATGAATCAAATACCATCAGCACAACCATGTTTCTTACCCTTCCATATTCTATTAGAGGCAGGGTTATTGCTCTGAATTATGCCAGCTGAGCAGTCCAGTTATCATCATGCAATATATTTCACCTTCACCAGGTTCTTGTGAAAGCCTCAGCAGGTCATTTGGATGCAGGCAAATGCTATTTTCACAGAATCATAAAGTCCTTTAGGCTGGAAAAAACCTCTAAGATCATTTGGTCTATCCATTAACTCAACACTGCCAAATCCACCACTAAACCATGTCCCCATGTGCCACATCTACATGTCTTTTAAATTCCTCCATGGTTGCTAACTCTCCATTTCCCTTGGCAGCCTGTTCCAGTGCTTGACAACCATTTTGGAGAAGAAATTTTTCTAATAGCCAATTAAGCCTCCTTTGGTCCAACTTGAGGTCATTTCCTCTTGTCCTGTTCCTTGCTACTTCAGAGACTGACAACCTCACTACTGAGTTCCTGCTAAACAATGTATGGCATCTCTGACTTTTGGGTTGCTCTATACAGCATCAGTTTAACTTGTTTATTTTTCTGACTAATCTCTCCACTTTTCTGGCTGAATCTGTCCAAGAATTTGCCTGATTAGGGAGGATATTCTTTTGATTTTTGTTCAAAAGTTTAAAAAAGGTCTTTAGATTTACACTTATGCTGCAAATGAGAGGCAGAGAACAAGTTGCATCAGTTTTCTGTTTTTTTTTCTGTATGACATTCATTTAAGCTTCTCTTACTTTTCTCTACCATAAATCTGCAAAATTCTTAGAAAATAAGGCCTTCCACTAGCTCTGGACTTAAACTCAGGGTCATTCACATATCTACTAAAAGCACAGGTTCCCTTTCAACCATTTATGCAACTCTAACTTACTGTTTCTTACATATTCATTATGTTTATTGTGGTCATAGTGGTCAGCTTTTGTGTCTCTTCCTGAAATATGTCAAGAACTACTTTTATCATACTAGTACTCATGAAAATAGTGCCTATTTACTGTATTTTCTTCACATGCTCTGCCCTTATCCATGAATTACGGCCATTCGAGAAACAACTGTAAGAGGAAATAATTTAATTTTGTTTTATTGATTTGTGTGTCATTCCACAAGATTAATTTCCTATTACATTCTGGGTTGCTGTGTGTTATTCAGACTCTGAGACCTGTCAGTAAATCTACACTTCACAGTGACTCTATGGCCCATTTTGTCTTGGCTGAGCTGTTAACATACAGTGCTGTCATATGTATTCTGCAGCTTTGCCAACTTAATCAAAGGCAGCTTGACTACTTAATAGGAACTGTTCTAAATGTGTCTCATCTGGAAATCACCTCCTCTGACAAGAGAAAATGTCTGAGGTGTAATATCAAAATTTAGTAAAGATTAATAATTTAGTCTGCATTTAGTTTGATTGCAAAATCTGTTCTCTCTGTTCAGAAGTTTTCTGTAAAGGAGCTTCATATTTTGTAGAATCATTACCTAAATACATTCTCAAAATGTGAAAAATGTATGTCACACAGACATGTTCTTTTTTTTTTTTTTTTTTTTTTTTTTTTTTTTTTTTTTTTTTTTTTTTTTTTTTTTGTTTTTGTTTTTGTTTTTGTTTTTTTACCTTGTAGTCTTTCCAGCCATTTTGTAAAAAGTATTCAAAAGTGACTTTTGTTAAAGGAGTGGATGCAATTAGCAACTCAAATCCCCTGTGTGTTACCCAAACAGTATAAAATGGCCTCAGAATATTTAAGGTTCAAACTCAATGTTTTTTGTGAAAACTGATACAGTTTTTATTTATTCTTTTAGCTTTCATGTAAGGCTGTATTTCAGCAGTTGATGGTACTTGAAGTGATTATTATTCTAAGTAGAAACAGCTAATTTTTCTGTTAAAATAATTCCTTGTTGGGATATGACTGCATAGGTGAGGTAGTAGGGTATAAAATTCACCGGGTTTTTTTGTTTACATTTTAATTTAACACATTCCCAAGACACACAGAACCACAAACATGGTGACTCCTCAGTGAAGTCAAAACCTGCAACCATTTGAATATCTTATGTTTCAAAACAGAAAGAAAATTTAATTTTCAAAACTCCTCATGATAAGAATTCTGATATAGTTTCAGAATCTCAATTTCACTGCTGAAACAATTTTTTCCTCCTGAATGGTATTCATAAAAGCTTGTCCTGCTCCAGTCTGAATATAATGTTTAACTAATATTCACATGGAGTGAAAATCATGTTCTACTTTCAAAAGGAAAGAAGAACAACATTGAAGATTGAAATGAATTCAAGTAAAAGCAAAACATCTGCAGGGAGGTTGAAATGACTCTCATGGACAGCACCTGATTTGTAGCTATAATTTATTTTTTTTTGTGGCCTACCACATTGAATGAAGATTAACAAAGTGCTTGTTTTGTGAGAAAATAAAATTACTTATCTCAAAGCACGCTAGCACAGCTGACATGAATCTAAACTGCCAGTTTCAGAATCAAACTTGGTTCAGCCAGTTGAATCTCCTCATTTCACACCCAGAAGTGCCTGTAAATATGTACATACAGGACCATGGATGGACAAAAAATACATTTTAGACTAAAAGAGACTGGAGGTACAACCACCTGTGTTAGACCATGGCCTCCATGGTCCCATCTCTTTCTTCCTCATCAGGAAAATCTTGTTAAGCTGAGGTTTGATCAAATATGTCCAGCAATAGTTCTATGCCATCCTTAGTTATATTCACATTACTCTCATGTCAAAAGGCCAAACATCCCCAAGAAAATGGGAAGAGAATCATGTGGAGGAAAAAAATCAAATTAATACAGCAATTGTTTCTTTACTAGATATTCTATAAATAGAGGGTTTGTGTTGTGGAAAAGTAGATTGCCTGCCATAGCAGAAAGTCTGAACAGAAACCTGAAGGTGTCCTTAGTCTGCAGTTTGTCATTGTGAAGGCTGTATCCTGTACTGAGAGATTTCTTCTCATCTGTGTTGAGTGCTGAGGTACCCAGCACCTAAAGTACTCTGCAGGATCCTTACAGGTGAGGGATTTTCCATGAACTCCTTATCAGGAAATGTATTCCAGCAACCCCAGATTTCATACACACCTAGAGAACACTCAAGAAAGTAAATTCAGGTGGACTCATCTCTTTCTTATCTCACAAATATAACCCAAAGAGGAAAAACTGCTTTAAATGTATCTAAATACACAGGCATTTGCACGTTTCCACCAGCTAGTGTAAAACATTAATGTTAGGCAAGGACCAAATGTGAACCCCTGAGCAAGGCAAAGGCTGTGTCTGTGTGAATGAACCACTCAGCACTGGAGAAGGGTTCCTGGGACACAGCTGGGGCTGTGCCTCTGGGACACCTCCTGCAAGCTGGCCCCTCTCTGGCCCCGTGGACCTTGCTCCATCAGCAGTGGGGGCACAGGGGTGAGCGCTCCTGGTGCATGTCCCTCCCTCTCAGCCCAGTGCAATCTCACTCCTGTGCTCGCCCTCAGAGCACCCCACACAATGAATTGAAGCAGGGTAAATCGATTTCTCACCCTGCTGTAGGTTCTCCCAAAATCTACCACAGCATTAGATGGGGCTTGCTAGAGTAGCAGACAGAAATGTTACATGAAAAATGTGACACTTTGCTATAAGCCTTTTTGCACCAGTGACCACAATCCTTTCCAAAATACTTTTTATAGCCACAATTAATTTCAAAAGAGATCTGTATTTTCACTCAGGCTGTAGCTCATCTTAAGCACTTTAACTTGAGTTGACAACACTGTGTTAGATTGCTGTATATGCTTGTATCAATGTCTTCAGTACATTGTATTAAATTCCTGACATTTTGGCATGGGAGAGGAGACTCTTAGTGATTCTACCTGCCTAACTGCAAGGAGAATAAATATTCCCTCATACTGAGTTTAACAGATATTTAAACTATAGTTGCATGAAGTTAAAGGAGTTCAATTAAATAATTATTCCCAAATTATACAGCCTTTCCAGAGTTTTTTCATGTCCTCTCTTGGAGTTCTTCCTTTCCTAAAGTGTAAAGCATTACAATCTGGTCAAGGTAGTCTCTGTTAGGGATAGGTAAACAGGAATGAAAATTAATTTCATTCTAAAAGGCAGAATCTTTAAAATTAATTTTATCTTCTCTTTGGTTTTTTGAAATACTTGTGTGTGGCAATGTGAGTTGAATCAGATTACCCAAGAAGTCTTATTGAGTTCAGTGGGAAAAGTTTCAGTTTTGGTTGAGTGTTTAGGAAATAATTGAATAAATAAATAAAGCTTCCCTTCTTGTCATAAATCCTTAGGAATTCCATCCCTGTTCCCTTCCTTTCTGTCTTTCTTCTTGAACTATGCAGATTTCCAGTCTATATCTTCAACAGCTTCAAACAGCCAGTGCCTCATAACTAATGGGTGAAGAGAATATTTTTATAGAATTCAGTATTTGTAGGGTTCTAGTTATACATTCTGTGGATTCCTTCTAAATTATAGAGTTTAATCCTTTTTCTTATTAACTTTTTAAACATTCTTTTAACTACAGTACACTTTGCACTAACTGCAAGATGACTGAAAAAGATTCTGACATCTAAGAAATGTTTAATGATAGCCAGACACAGAGAATATCACAGTATGTGGCTACAAAAGGAATTTCTGAAATTAAAAAATTAGCTTTTTCATTTTACAGCAGGTTCTATTTTTTTAAGAAAAATAGATTTTTCAGTCGGTCCTTTATAAACAAATTCTATTATGACAACCAGAAAGAAAAGATAGATTCTACTGAAATTTGAACTATCTGATTTTTAGAAGATTTTCCCAATTACAGAAATTGTGTTCTGCAGGCTTTTATAATACACTCACTGTGTATGACCTATAAAAACTTACTTTTACTGGTAGCTTTTTCTTGAAATGACATAAATATTTTCTAATTTATTTTCCTAAGCAGCTATAATTATTTTTTATATAATTCCTTTTTATATAATTTCATCCTAATTCAGGAAGATTTTCCCTTAATTGAATGTCTATCATCTTTCTAGATCTTGATTTCTTATCTCTTATTTCTTATTTTAAATCTTCTTTCCCTCTTCAGTAAGCTTGACCCTTTCAAGCCTTTGTATTTTCTCAGTCTTCAATAGTGTTTCTTTCCTTCTACGTATGTACTCATGTTTCCTGTTTTAAAAGCTCTCTTTTAGTCCAAAACACAGCTGGATGAATTCACTACTAGGTCAATCTCTGTATATAGGTTAAAATTACTCACAACAAACTTGACCAGCAAAGAATAATATTGCTTTGGGCAAAATAGTATTTATTATTCAGTCATGTTCTATTCCTTTGGTGTTTAGTAAGCACACCCAAACTAGATGCAAATTGCCTAATCTGAGCACGAGTAACAGAATATCAGTAATTCCCAATACTTTTTATATTTAGAATCTCCCTTAGTAGTTCATTTAGCCTACTGGAAACAGGCTTCCTTTTTTAGATGCCTTTTACTGAACAGCTACAGTTTTTCTGTTATTCATGGATTACCATTTGCATGCCACTGACTATTACAGTACTTTTCACATATTTAAATAGTAAACTCTGCACATATTCACTGTTTCATTTTTTCTACAATTAGAACAGCACTGGTTTAGAAACAGATTTTGATAAACTTCCATTGTTGCAGACGTAACACAGACTTCCATATTGCACAGACTTAGAAAAACAACAAAATGGAAACATGAGTGACCCGAAGAACAATCCAGTCAGAAATGGCTGGGGTATTGTTATTCTAACCTTGCAATAAGAATAGAGACTTGGTGATCTACACCCTTGTTTAGTGATTTCAGTTGTTACAATTTTCTCTCTAGGTAGAGGCATGGATATGAAGACCTTTGTAATCACAAGTGCCTATTCCAAAACAGAAGTTCCTAAGCAGTATTTATCTCTCTGCAACTAAGAGAGTTTGCTGGCATTGGCATATCCTAGTAGAGATGTAGTTTATAATACTCAAAATCATTCAAATTTTGGTTGGAAAAGTACCTTTGGATGGTATTTTTCAACATGGTACTTCTCTCTACTTTGGAGCATTCTTCTTAGTGACATTATATATTTATATACGGGAGTAATTGTGTAAAAGGATTAAATATTTTGATAATAACTTTTTCCTATGAGACCCTTTTTTCTTATACCTACCTTTCTGGGGCTTGGGTTATGTGGGGTTTTTTAATACTTAATGAATGTAGGTGAGCCAGCAAGGTGTATAAACAAGGGCCTAGCCTGTCATACCAATACAGAATTCCCTGTGCAGAGAAGCTCTCCAACCAGCAAATGCCATTCATAAGCCCTTTTAAGTTTCTGGTGTAATTAAAGGGACAACCCAGCCATTTTTTCTGAACCTGCCTGAGAAGCCAAACTCCTCAAAGAGGGGCTCTTAAGGCATCTGGGTAGAGTGCATGTAGATATCCCTGATCTCACCCTCCCACAGGCATGGCTACACCTTTTCTCAGCAGTTCTCCTGAGAGCCTCCTCAGCAGGAAATAACGAGCTTGATGTTGTGCCACTTGTGGAGCCCAGCTCCTGCCTGCACCCATCCTTGTGCCTTTGTAGGATGCTGCTCCCAAGGATGCTGCTGTACCCTGGGAGCTGACTGTACTCCATCCCTCTGGGTGCCCTGCAGGCATGCCTTTGGATGTCTTCAGAGCAGCTTTCCCAGCCACAAACCATGAGAGAAGTGAGTGCAATCATAAAGCTTTACAGATCAATCTTTGTAAAGTGTCACATGCAACAGACAGTTACTGGTTTTTTTGCCATGTTTGTAAAGTGAGAGCAGTAAACCTAGCAAAATTACTTCCAAAAATTTTAAGGAATTTTTGTTACATTCCTTTATGCCAAACAAAAATAAATTGCAAAATTATTTACAAACTAAGTCTTATGAACTTAACAGATCAACTTTTTTTTTCTGCTGGCCTGGAAAAAAAACCCAAACAAACTATTAATGGTGTTACTACATATACCTATCTACATATAAATTTAATGTGTTTGCATATATTTACATATATGCACATATATGCTCATGTATATGTACACATCTGTATATTTATATGTGTATATGTGCATGGGTATTTTAAATATGTAAATTGTTTCATTTAGGGAAGGAGCATCTGAAGTGTCATTGCCCAATAGCAAAAATAAGAGACTTCATGGCCTGAAGCAGATAAAATCAAGTGATGGGCAAGTAAGACAAATTATGCAGATCAAAAAGAACATCCTCGAGCCACTATTTATGCTTTATCCTGTGCTAAATATAACCCATCAGGTAAAAAAGACTTGATATCATTCTGAAAATCTTTACTGACAAAAGCAAAATTCTTCAGTGTTCCCTTGTAGCACATAAAAATGACCTTTTTTATTCTTCTTTTTGAGAAGTGCTAAGATGTCCACTGTTTGAAGCAAGGCTTTGAAATTTTGCTGAAAGGAAAAAGAAAAAGTCTTTCTTCCAGGAAATTCTCTTTCAGTTCCATGAAGTTATCACCTGTTAAACCAATCACTGGCCCCTGCAGAACAGGCTGTACTAAGAACCTCTCAGAAGTGTGAGATCAGCAAAGGAAAAGAGTCAGCCCTGTTATTGGTGGTACACCTTTAGCCCATGCAATCAGCCACAGCTCCCCTCCTTATTCCTTCCCCCACTGTGCCTACATATTATAGTACAGACTTCAGCTGCAAGATTGCCTGTTTTCTTTTGTTTTTCCAAGAGACTTTCCATTCACAGAGCAAGATATGCACAAGCTGGAGTTAAATTAGTGTTGCACCTACATGTTATATAAAACTTTGGCTTACTCTAATTCTGAATGTCTGACTTTACAATATACATAACTTATAATTGTTTGCTTGTGGACATATGTAAACATGAGGGTGCCAGAAAATATGAAATAAAATTTTCTGGTATCTTTACAGACTTTGCTGCAATGTTAGCATAAGGTACCAAGGATGTTCAGTTCTCATTATTCTGTTTCAAAAACAACAAAAAGACTGCAGGAGCAGAAGTTCTGAAAGGCAGCTTGTTAAAGTCTGCTATTTTTCTTTCTGCTCTCAAGTCTTTGAACTATTTTATATTTATATGTTCTGGAAATTCTTTTGACTTTTTTCAAATTATGAGCAGTTGTCAAGGCTGGTCTCAGGACTGGAGGAACAATTGCACTTTGAAGGTTTAAGAAGTAATTTATTATTCAACTGGATTTAAAACATGCTGACATGGTTGATTATCAAGATACAGTTTAATAGGATATTTTTCAGTAATACAACTAAAACTTTTATGATAGTTAATCGCATAAATCTGATGTAAATTTTAATCAGTTTAGACTTTCTGCTGTAAGCTGATTCAGAGGTCCTTGGCCATCTGCACAGTTCACTGTAATACAGTAGGTTACACATTTGCATACACAAGCTGCAGTGTCCATGGATTTATACTCATTACTTTTCCCCTAGATATTTGAGTACTTGGATAATACTTCTCATGAAAAGGAGTTCAGAGGTTTTCCTTCAGAGAAAAGATGCACAAAACTTAGAGTAATAGAGAGCTTCAGGGATCCAGGATAACACCCCAGAGGATGATAAAAGCCTCCAGAGAACTCTTTACTAATTGTTGCAAAGGTAATGATATCCAAGGTAAAAACTGGTACATCTCCTTCATTCCTATGCATTTTACAGCCTAAAAGACTTGGGACAGGCACTTGAAGAACTTGTGTAGAATAATGATCCTTATAATATCATCCTTTTAATGATGACTTTTTAATGTGACAAATTATTTTATGATTTATGAGAGGACTTTGGTGTGTAAAATGTAGGCACCTGAATCCTAAACTGGCAGTCAAACAGACTCCAGCCTTCCTTCCAACTGCAAATCTTATGAGGGAAACATGTGGCATGCTGTATGCTGAGCATCCCACTTCTCACATGCTGCCCCAGCCTGAATGCCTTGGGGATTCCTCTGAAGAGTCATTTGATATACTCAGTCTCAAGGAGTGAGACAGATCCTTCCCTACTGAGAGCTCAAAATCCCTAAGAATTACATCTCACAGAAAGGGATTTATAATATCAGTTGAACAATGGGGAACAGCATGTACCCATCACTAGAAAAAGCTTGTCTGTTTTCTAGGTTTAAACATAAATCCATGAATATATTCTGGACTTAAATACTAAGTAAAAGCAGAGCTTTTTAGGTACAGAAAACCTAAAGTGCCCATCTTTGGCTTTCATGCATAAGTAGCCATGCTTGTACTATTAAAGATTTTCAATTCCTCTTTCCCACTCAAATTCCACTTGAGAAGACCCAGATCTGACAGATTATTTGTAACAAATCAAGAACCCATTTTGTTTGGCAGTGCTGAGTTTGAGGAGATGATGTCTATCTACATCTGTAGGGCTTATACCTGCCTGTGCCATAGTTCTCCATGGTTTATAGCACAAACAAAAGGAAAACCTGAGGTTTAGGGGGCAGGATATCCAATCTGACTTTAATATTCTTGGTGTACTTTCTTATAAATTTATGGTGAGTGTGTGTATGTTTCACCATATGCTTGATCTCATGGCTTTGATAGGAATAAACACTGGCAAATTTCATTTGTCACCTTATAAAATTAAGGGTGCACACAGGAGCATTTCTATTGATTTCCATTGTCTTCCTTCTACCCTGTGTTAGAAAAGTACATAGGTTTTCTTCACAAAGTCTTGCCCTGCCTTGCCTACCTTCTGCTGAAGCAAATGACCTCAATTCCTTTTTGTTCTAATCCTAACATAAGGGACAGCAGAAATGATCTTTTCAAGAGAGCTGAGATCCATTGGTTTGCCAGCTTTCAGATCTCTGGAAAACAGATTGTTACTGCAGATTCCCTGCAGGAGGATTATTCCTTAGAAACATTTTTCATCCAGCTGCAAAAGCATTCACTTTTGGTTTCCTTAGATAAGAGAGAGGTTTCCTGAGGTTAAAAAATAAGAATGTAATAAAATAAACCTATATGGCACATAAATTCCTTCCCTATTGGATATTTGTCTCTTCTGATATCTTAGTTGATATTCAGGAAGCAAAGAAAAAAATGTATTATCAATTATTCTGTGGTAATTGTCCTTGATCTTGGTCAGAATTATATTCATGTTATAAGGGGGAAAACAGCCTTGAAAATATTCTGTAAAATTACATGTCTGTGTTAAATTGACAAAGAGCAAAGTGTATGGCAGTCATAAATGAATATAGATATGATTCTTTAGATGCCTTTTACAAGGATTTAAATTAAGTACAGAGTGCACAGAAGCATCTCTTCAGTAGGAAAAAAATTACATACACTTTTCACCTAGCTACATTAATTGTTAATTAGAAAAACAATATGGAGTTTCATGCTTTATCTTTTCTTTCACTTGATAGTCAAAGTACACCTATGCCATGCTCATTTTATTTATTTCCAAAAGATTGACAAAAGTTAACACACATTGCAATTTAAGTGCTTCTTGCACTCAGGCTTAATGAATTTACAGTATTACAATCACATGGAAGAAATGTAACATATCCCAAATGCTTTTGACCATGGAACTAACTGAAACTTAGACCCTTCAGTGAGAAAGAATAAAAGAGGGAAAATTTGTGGAAATCAAAAGATCAGACAGCCTTCTGGGAAAACTTCCAATCATGTAGAGAAAAATTGGCTTATTAACACTGAGTGCTGAGCCAGGATGAACTTGCTCATAGTGCTCTCACTCAGCAGTGTACAAGCATTTCTGGTTGACCTTAAGAAAGTTGCTGGGACATAAAGCATTTCATTATCTTTAAGCTCCAGTTATTTGCAATGAAACTCAGGGAAGGGTGATATCACAATCATCTGTCACACAGACTTATATTCCAAATTAAAGTTAACTACAATATATGTATGATTTAACAGATTGTCTTTACTATATTATAATGTCAGCGCTGGACATTCCATGCTTCATTTGTCTCAAGCTGAAAGACTTAAGGAGTAATAGTGGCTGTAGAGGTCTATAAATCATGCACTTTTTTAATTGGCATTTTTTTCCCATCCTGAGGTAAAATAGAGCTGGAAAATGTACTGTGGCTGACCTGGCCTGACTTCATTCCCCTGTTAAAGGGCATATACTTCTCTTCCCTTACTATGGTCTGTATCAAGAGAAAAATGTAGCTGTACATTATGAATTGAATATATTTGGCTAATCATGCAACCAAAATCTTTCATGGGAGATTTCACTTATTTTTAGTGTTATTTATGAAGAAAACACATCAATAGCTGTTATTGATAGTTATTAAAAAAATACATCAGTAACCCAAGTGATCGTTGTCCTCTGGTAAATATGATTTTGCTCAAAAGATGTTCAAGAAACTGTATAATGTCAGGCAGAAAACAGGCTGTTCTACTAAGGACCTTTAAACTGTATCTCACTTCTCTGTGAGGCACCACTCCCACCTTTGCTCAGTTGGTTTTCATTGCTTCCATCTGAGCCACTCCATGAAAAACAGATATCTTAAGTTAGCAGTTGTCTATCTAGAAAATAGACTAATTCTGCTGAGGCTGAGAGAGGAAAGGGTTATTGAAAATGTTTTATGTGGTGAAGAAGTATACAGTGTCTATAAAGAATGCAAAATCTGCACCATGTCTGCACACCAGAAAAATCTTCACTGGAAAATTAATTTGAACAAGTTTTGGTAGAAACATTGACATTCAGGCAAAGAAGTCTCTCTTGGAATACAAGTAGCAGGTAAAGATCACCCCTTTCAGGGATGGAAGGGCATAAGAGATTGGGTTATGCCAGGGTTCATTTAAACATTTTTTGTAAGTGATCTCGTAGACTCAATTAATTCAATAATTGTATCTACATTACATGGACCCTCAGCTCACAAGGCATACACAAGTCACTGCCACAAGCCATTGGTGAATTTCAGGAAGAATGGAGCCAGGGAAATGCCCAAAATTTTTGGGACCCTGACCAGCTATTTTAGAAAGAAATTTATTCCAAGGGAAATATTCTTTATCATTGTTCAGGCTGAAGTTTTTTATACTTACCCCAGAGACTTTCATCAATGTGCTAGAGATAGGAAAATACCAAGACAAACCACCAGTCTTCTTACATGTGCAGACTAATTTGAGCTATGAGTAGGGAATAAAAAACCCAAATCTATTTTGCTTGGGGAAAAGTTTTCTCAAAGTAGTTATTCTACAGTAGAAAATAATTTGGAAAGGCACTAGGGTAGGCATATTATAATGGTCCAGAAATCTGTTTTCTATAAGAAGGTCATGTCATCCAGAATAGACATATTACTTTGCAATTCCTTTCAGATATTCAAATTCTTGATTATCCACTCCTTTTCAAGGTCCACAGTGACATTTAGAAAGACAAGTTGTGCAGTTACTCCAAAACATGAACACTCAGAACAGATCAAAATTATTCAATACTCAGGGAGGTGTAATAGCACATATTTCACAGAGAATGAAGTGAAAACAGTGATCTTAGTCTAACCACAAAATGCTTAGTGGAATCCAGTTAGCCAGTGGAAATAAACAGCCTTCCTTAAAATTAAAATTTCCCATTTCTAATATAGAAAAATATGACTCACTAGATACTTCCTAAGCTTTCACATTGAAGAACATAGTATTTAACCCCCCAGTAAATTCAAGTAAATTATCATAAGCCAATAACATTTTTTAAGTGCTATCTCACTCTTAAAATAGCTAGTGTTAAAATCTCTAACCTGCAGCACACAGATAAGGTGTAGAGTAGATTAATATAAACCTTCACATGGCAGTAATAGATGATAACTCTAGGTGAAAGTGTTCATAAACAAAAATTCACTCCAAATTAATTCCCATACCTGTGACTAGGACAGGATAATGGCATGTGTCACATTAGGTAAGCTGGTCCTTTGCCAAGGCTTCCAAGGCTTGGCACTGTTATCAGATCTTTGTATTCATTTCCATAGGGTGAGGTTTCTAATTATGATCTATAATGATAAGAAAATGATCACTGACAGTGTCTCCAGTGAAGGGCTTTGATTTTTATGTTCAGGGAGGTATACTGCCAGTCTCCATTTATAAAGAAATAAAACATATAGAACTCTAAGAAAAGATGCTGCTTTCTGCAATCTTGCCTGTATTGCTTCAACAAAGAGCAACTGCAACATTCAGATAGCAAATAAATAATCTTTTAATCTAGTGGATGTGTGATAGATAGATTTAAATTTGGAGTTTAATAGCTAGGAAGCAGAAAAATGCAATTAACTCACTATGTTCTCTAGAATGAAGGATTCCTAATTATTTTTTTGTTTAGTTGAAGTATTGGGCTGTGCTGTTCCAAATACTCACTGGCATGGCCATTTGTTTTTGTACAGATGAAGTCTGAACAGCAACAGTAACTCTATTAACACTAAACTCAAATTGAGTGATTTACTCAAGTGAAAAAAATGCCACTGGTTTTGTTAGAAATTAAATGATTACACGAGATAGATATCCTAAAATATGTGCATTTTCTTGGTCTCTTTAGTTTTTTCTCTCAAGATCCTGTTTTTCATTTCAAAGATACCTATGAAATAGAAGTTGCACTAGAACATGATAATAGCTGCTCCAACAAAATTGCAGCTGAGGCCTGGAGTCAGGGAAAGCCCACGTGGTGATGAGGAGCAGGCACCTGTCTGCCTTAGATGTGCTAGATGCATCCCTATGGAATCTACTGGGGTTAGGGCTTTTTTAAAAACATCTCAACACACTGACTCCCCAGATGGATGTTTTGCTGTGCTCCCAAAAAACTGTGCCTTTCCTCTGCAGTTCTCTGTCCCTCCACTGAGGATATGCCAAAGCAAATTCACTTCTCTCCAGAAGCCTGGGAGACTCTCCTGTGGTCAGTGAAGGCTGGGTGGCAGCTGAAAAGTGATGCTACAGTTTTGGTGCTTAAAATAAGACTGGGTAACTGAGCTTATGTAAATGGAGCTTGGAAACAAGTCTGATCTTATTAAAAGGATTCAGCCTGAACCTTCCCAATGAGGTAGTGGTACCCTTATTTCCAGACTGCCACTCCAGGGGTCCTTTCTCCATCAGTTCTTAGAGACTTCTCTGTGAGATCCTATTCCTCATTCCCCATGTTCCCTGGCTGGAAATTGGTGCAGTGCCCAAAGAACACAACTGCAGAGGGAATGGCATTACAAGACAGTATCAGCTAGAGGCCAAGTTTGTCTGGGTGTTTGTAACAGGGTGAGAAATTACCACAGAAGTTTTCACTTCTTCACAGGTCCCATTAAGCACAATTCTGAGGGCAGGGACCATTAGTTTTGATAGGAAATAAGACAAGTGAACACTATAAGTCTTCAGTATTATTGGTCTAGAACTCCTTGCAGCATCTAAAATCCTTATTTTTCTCTCCATAGAAAAATGCTGATATTTTATTTCTAAAATATGCAGCACTGACTTCAGCTCTTCAACAATTTACCATTTACATTTTTTATTTTGCACACCAGATTCTTAAGAAGGCCAGTGGAAGCACAGTGGTTATAGTTTTTGTCTACAAAAATGTCACTCAACTTTCTTTCAAATTAGTTTGTGTAATGGAGCAGTGTTTTAACACATAGGCCAGAATTCAAGTCTGGATAACTGACTATTGCTGGTTGGTCAAGAATTAATGGAGACAGAAGCAGAGGCACCGATCTTTTTAGCAAAATTATTTACTGGCTGCTTCCACACTGCTAGTGTCTGTTCTGCTGTTGGAGAATGTTTTGGGTCCTTGGGCACATTGGACTGCTCAGACACTAAGTATGGCCTCAAATGAATCTTTAAATCTGTACTGTGTAAACACAGCGAAAACATTTTTTATTCAAAGTGGTCAGAGACAGAAAGTCTCTGAAAAAATAATTCTACCTGCTGTGCCTGAAACTGTATTTTAAGACCATACAGAATCCTTAGCAATGGCATATTTAATTTATTTCCAGAAACAATTCAAGATTTCAGTTTCAACCAATACTTTCTTACAGCTAACTTTTTGAGACTTCATTGTTTGCTTTTGTGTCATGCCAAGTAAATTCTCGAGAGTGCCAGAACCTGAGCTGATAATCATCTCTTTAACATAGAAAATATTTGTTCTAAGTATCTCCCTCAGCTTTTTGTTCTACACCTTACTCTCACTTTGGTTACACACACGTGTTCATTGATGTGAAAATCAATCACAAGGCTTACGTTTTTCAAGGCAATATTCTTTCAGAGGAATATCAATATAGTGACATTTTGAAATGAGTGAAGAGATATTTAGGAATTAAATGCCCATTGGCTTTAAATGCACTCCTGAAAATAAGAGTGAAGATTCTAGTTAATTTTAGTGATTTGGTGAATCTTAACCTAGGTTCTGGGTTTATGTATACCTTTTATAAACCTTTGACAGGCCTGAACAGACAGTTCACTGCACTGGCACTTGCTTTTATTTGCATGGGGTGGTTTTCTGAGGCTCCTCTTCCCTATGAATAAAGAAGAAATACCTGCAGAGGGTGATTCAGAGCAGCAGCCTAACTGTATGTGCTCTGATTCATCTGTTGGAGGAGTGCATCTCTCTCGGGTGACTCCAGATGGAATTCATGGGCCTGCCTTCCCAGTCTAAAGTTAGCTTGCATGGATCTTACCTGCTTACTTTTCTTGTGAGTTCAGTTCTTCTGGGTTCATAAAATATTTAAGACTTTTTTTTCAGAGTATTTCTGGTAAATTCAGTAATGTGGTTCTCTCCTTTTATTGCAGAAAACACAGTAGTCACCTCTCAGACTTGGTCATATGAACAAAGAAATGAAGATTATTGTGTGAAGGCAATGAAACTGTCATACCCAACTCTACTAAATATATATTTAGAACAAAAATTCTATATATTTAGAAACTAAAGTATACAGAGTTGACAGAAAACATACCTTTGTTTTCAAGTAAGTTATAATTTTGAAGGAAGATGATAAAATATTATTAGAGAAAGAAGGGGAAAACAACCTTACGAATTACCAAAATAGGATTTGGTTCTTCAGATTCCTTAATTAGCATTCTTTGCTTGTTTTGTTTTCAGTTCTCTTGTTTCTTGTCCTATGATATATCTGCACTACTGGTAGCAAGGAAAGTAATTGTTCCTGAAGCTTATATGGCAGAAGTTAGAGACAATCTATTTAAATTTAATGAATCCATCACTCAGTTGCTTCTTCTTCTTCTTTCACATATAGTTTTTAATGAATATTTACTCTCCCCATGATTTATCTGTGCTTTTTTGGTATGCAGTCTTCCCTGGGAATCTATAATGAACCATTCAAAATAAAATTTTAGTCCAAAATATTCAGCTTCCTAATTGGTATCTTTTATTGTGTTTTGTCTAACAACTTTATTGTTCTCAGTGAACCACTCTGAACTGTTTTGAAGGGTGTGCTGTGAAGAGCAAGCTTCATTTAGGAAGAAAAAAGTCAAAATGGTATGTGAGAAATGATTATGGCTTATCTGAAAGGATCTCTCTAATTGCACGTTCTCAAGATAAATGGAAATTCTAGGAAATTATGGTATGAAAAAAAATAAAGGTCAGAACAACAGGTGAAGCTGTCACATTCCATCGTCTGCAGTACTAAAATATTAACTATGCCTGCCAGGGTACTTCTCGTGTGTTAATAAATCATTATGTTTGACTCTGGTGAGGTATTCCTGTGCAACAAAACAGACCATATCCTTAGAGGATTTTTCAGATCCATGTGTAATCCCATTTCCTTGGGTTTTCTTAAATATATTTTATATAGAACACTTTGCTATTGTCAGGTATTGGATGGAAATTAATTACTCTGACAGTTCAGTGACAGAAGCCTCTGATACTGTTATACTGGATTCAATTGACTTTCCACAAGATAAGTTGTTTGCTGCATTGTTCTTCTTAGCACCACATGTCCCAGAGATCAAATTGCCATCTAAAATTGCCAGTTTACTAATTTGATTTTTTTCCATTTGCTGCAAAGATAATTGATCTCTTCATTGTTAGATCATTTCCTTCCTGAGCTCAAATTGATGATAATTAGATGCAAGAACTATAGAGAAAAACCAGCTTTAGAGGAAAATCAATTGCAAGTGTATGGGTGGATGATAATTTTAGTTACATCATCACTATAATATGTATCTATTCAAAAGCTCCTTCTAGATGCAGAAACAATTTGAAAAAAGGACATTCTAGAGAAAACTGAGATACTGGGGTTTTGTGGGGTATCTGATAGAAGAAAACTATCCAAACAGGGAGCAACTTTTTTCAGAATAACTCCATTTCAAAGGTAGGTAGGAATGTTTTCGCTTAGCAGCCATAAGACCATTTCCATATTGTCAATTCTATTTGACCATTAAAATTTTGACAACTGCCCCTAATTCCTCAGAGTTGCTGGGGTCATGCCCCATTTTAGAGAGCACTTCTGTCAGCAGATTCCCAGATTCCATTGTCATGTCTTGCATGCTGAGTGTGAGACTCAGTATGATTTACCCTTTTTTCGCACTCCTCAGCAGCAGTGCAGAGACCAAGTGTGTTTTCCATGAAGGTCCCTGGTATCTGCTCCTCCTCAGGGCCTCACAGGTCAGGCAGGGATATTCAGCATGTCCCTGTCTGCCAGACCCCGATGCCCAAACAGGAGTGACTGAACGGGGCTGTGCTACACCTGGGACACAGCACTGACAGAAAGCACCTACCCTCCAGAAGTCAGGTGCTGCAGAACCTGCCCTGCCCTGTGCCTCAGACCCTTCCCATGATTGCTGTGTTCAGCAGCCATTCAACAACTGATGAGGTATCTGTCCCGTGGTCTTGTGGCAAGTGAGTTTCCTGTGTCAGGACCTTTTTCAGCTGAGAAGTCTGAATTAACAGTGTTTATCTGCTTGAAACCGTTTTACTCGTTTGAGCTGACTAGAAAGAGCCAGGTCTAAACTGAGATTGAGAAGAAAATCAACATTTTATCATACTTCATATTATGGAGTAGGTGAAATAGTTCCTTCAGATCATTATAATGTGATATTTTTAAGAGCTAGAAATAGTTTTAATCATATTTCTGAAGGATAGAGCCATTTTAGGACATTTAAAAATAGGCCAAGTAAGCTTTGGTGCCTATATCTAAGAAATTTAAGGACAGACTGGGAAAGACCCTCGTTTCTTAGTGCCATTTCCTAAGTATCTGTGCCTAGCTAATCTCAGAAGGATTTGGGCACTAAATGGTTCTTTAATCTGACACAGCATAGCAGTTCTTGTGCACCCAAGATGGGATGGGATTCACTGTACTTAGTGAAAATTTTCTCTACTCCTTCCCACATTGCCTGGTTAAACTTCTAGAAATGACATTGTGCCCCAAAATCTTGAAATAGAGGAACACTAGCACTAAGGAAGGTGAAACAGAGAACCAGCTATTTTCATACACAAAACACATCCTTTCTTCTAAGGACTTGGAATGGAAATGACTCAAGGAGTTACAGAAATGTCACGTTCTTCCTTTCTGCAGGTGATGTTAATTTCAGTCAATAGCCTTATTTATTTCACAAGTCTTTCCCGTTAATTTTAATTATAATTATAGGTCCTCAAAGGAAGAACAGCTGCTTAATAACCTCCAGAGCTACACAAATTGCAGTGAAAACATAGCAAACTAGCAGCACAGTATATTAAGAAGGAGATTCCAAAATGCTGAATTTTGGTACCTTGTGTTGTTAGTGATAACAAATTCAAAAGTCAGAGTAAAAGTTACTTCCTTGATGCATTAATCCTTTTTCTCCCTCTGGTAAATGACAGGGTTTCTCCTCTTTTTTGTGAAGAAAAAATTCTAATAGGGATCTAATTTGGAGGCATCTCCTTTGGCTCAATTTATCACCAGTGTCCTCACCATTGTCAGCACAACATTGCACATCAGGACTGATAAAATACATTCCCTCTCCTAGCTAGCATACTGTGTCCTGAAAACGAAACCAAATAGATCACAAATAACTAGTGACTATCTTTTTACACTAAAATTTATTATAATGCATATGTATACAACTAAGGATATGTGATTTAGGCTTGTTGTAGTATTCTTCTTGTGCTATTTGTCTATGAAAGATATCTGAATATGATATTTTGGTATGAAGTACTTCCTTCTCCTTCTTTCAGGCAGGGAATATTGTATTAAATAGCTGACAGATCCTTGTCACAGCAGCACTACCATGATTCCCTGTAATTTCAGCTTTGATGTATTTTTTAATTAAGAGAGCACCTTTGTTTTGAAAAAGATCCCAAAGCCTTCTGAAAACTGTTACATATTAAAACACAAATTCGGTATAAAGATATCAATTCTCACGTGGAAACATCTTTCTGTAGATGAAGAGAAACTACTTGTTTGGTTTTAAAAGAAGATTGCAAAAGGAAAAAGGATAGAAAAGGATATGAGGATTTTAGGGAGCTTTAAGTAGCAAGCTGGAATCTCAACATAATTGTTTGGCATTTTACTAGTGAGGATTGGGAGTTTCTGTTTTAGGAAGAATCAGAGTGAACAGCTGTCAGCAGGTCCTTACAGGAAAAGATAAGCCAAAGCTATATATCTTCTAGGTACTTCTCAAACCCTCCCTTGAAATTACACTGTCACCATAGTAACCTTATCGTGGCTAAATGGTGCCTAAGTGTCCCACATTACCAGAGCATCTTCTTGATCCCAAAACTTTGACTTTCTCAGTTATTGAGTTTCCTGCCTTAAGGGGAATTTGATTATTCTCTGAAATGAGCATATATGAGTAAATGTTAGAAAACAGGAAGAAGCAATCAAGCTAAAGTAAAAGGTTTTAAATAACTGATTAGAATAAACTGTCCAGAAAAGGTACAGATATGGAGAGGTCTGTAAAATTCAGCCACAATTTACCAGAAAAATTTCTGCTAAGTGCTGTGAATCCAAAGAGTCTTAAGGTGAAGTACATGATGTGGTTACCTGCCAAAATGGTAATTTCCCTCCTCTGTGTCCAAGGTTACCAAGCCCAGTCTACGTGCTGCAAACTGAAGACCGCCAGCAGAAAAACCAAATTAAATTAATTCTGCGTGTGATTTCTCAGAAACCTCTGGGGACATTCAGAGTACAAGCCTCATAAACCCAGCAGGCAAATTTCTCCTGCCAGTTCTCCCTCAGGACCTCGGAGCCGCTGCTGCTGCCTTGCTGGAAGTGGCTGGACAAGGCTCCGCCGGAACGCAGGCGCGGTTTCGACGGCTGCGAGGCCCCGGCCTGGTCACACGTTCAGCACACTCGTGTGCCAGCACACACACACTCGAGGGGTCGTGCAAGGAGACCTCACAGCACAACTCCAGCACGTGCACATGGATGCAGCTCCAGGTGGAAGTCACAGCCTGATACACAGGTGCAGCCCACGGGGGGACGGGATGCATTTTTCAGGTCATGTGGCAGTGCTCAGTTCATAAATCTCATGTAGCTGGTTCCTGTTCAGCAAAGAGAAGGGACAAGCAGGGTGCCAAAACACTGAATGTCTCTCTCATGCCATATCTGCAACGTGTCTTGCTTTAGTATTTCTGTCTTACTGAACCCTGGCAAATAAGCACTCAAAAGGAAAGTGAATCTTTTCTCCTTCCCTTTCAATCAGTATAAGGAAATATTTCACTGCAGTTTTGAGAGTTTCATCAAGCCTTTGAACAAAACTGAGCCTTGACTTGATGGTATTTCAAAATTTAAAATGCAGAAGAAGTCCCTTTGAAATTTTGCTGATCAAAAACATTAAAAGGCCACAAAACCTCTTAAAATTTTTATTTACAGTTCACATTTAATTCAGGTTATTAGGGGAAGTTATAGATTAGTATACCCTGCTGTTATAAAATACATATTTATAAGGTTTAGATGAATAATTTACAGAACCAATGTACTGCTCTGCTCCTGAAAAAATATTTGCAATCAGATCGTGCTTTGGAGGATTTCTTTGTCACTTGAGATCACTCAAACAATGTATTAGTGATTAAAATTTTTATTCTATGACTGGTTCTCAGAATATTTTATATTCTAGTTGTAGTTATAGGTCAGATAAGTAATGTGCTGCTATTTCCTTGCTCTGATTTTACTGATAAAACAACTTTTCTAAAATAAATTGCTATGTAGGAGGACAGAATATTCAGTTTCTGTGAATGCTTGTGCATATGATTTTGAAAAACATTTCTACCAGTGTGATTTGATAGTATAAATATTTGAACAAAAGAAATATAAGCCAATACCAAACATGCCAAAGCAAAATACAAATGAATATTTTTTAAAACCTTTTTTTCCTCTATTTGTCTCAACTTGAAATTATTAGAAAGAAACTAGAGAATTTTTTTGTATCCTTTTCCATGTAATGATATTAGAAGCCAGCTGCTATTCTGCTCTGACAGAACTATCTGCTAGTCTTTATTTCTTTGGAAAACTGAAAAAAGTGTTTGCACCTGCATGTACCTCACATCAGAAAAATGTGTACATTTTTCTTTGCTGTATGTAGGATAGGTCCAAGAGTATGACTTGCCCTGGTCATTTCACAAGGAGGAAAAGGGCCATTAATAACATCTCTTCCAAATTAATAGTTAAGTCAGGACTGCAAATATTTTTTTTTCCTCTCATTGCTGAAACTTAGGGAACAAATTTCTATCAATGATAATTGACAAGATTAACAATATTTCTTCAATTTTATTGCCCAAAGGATGATATAATATGGCACACCAAACTGAAGAATTATTTTCTGGGTTTGAGAGTGTTGTTCTACAGATCCTGCTCTGTCTTTTCTGTTTGTGCCTTTTTTTTATCCTTGGCTGTGAGTTCTGGCAGCTGGTTACAGACCATTGGAAGATGATACATTCAGCTTTCCAGAGAGAGGAACATCATTCTAAGATGGAGAATGTATGTCCAGCAGATGAGAGACTGAGCCAGAGCTCAGCATCTCTGGTTTCTGTCCATAGCCCCATCTCAAATCTCTGTGTTGATTTAGGCATATCACTTTCTTTACTCTTGTTTGTCTATAAAACAGTTAAAATAATGCTTCCCTATTTTCTGCAAGAACAACCTCATGTTAATGTGGTGGTTTTGTAAGTGGTACAAAAGGGACTGTGAAATGGATCCAGCTGATAAACACAAACAAAAGCCTCTGTGCAGATGTCATTGTCTGACTCGGAGGATCAGTCATACCATCAATCTCTAAATGTCAAACTGTCAGTATAGCACGAAACGAGAATTTCAGAGTGTTGTAGAGCACAGTACATTTTTCTAGATAAATATTTTTATGGAATCTTCCTTTATACTAGCTGACATTCTAATAAAAGCCACTTAAACGTGAAGGGTTGTGCTCTAGTCATGTAACAAAGGCAGGTGGTACAAAGAGCCATTTCTCTCTTTTGTGACTCATCGTTACAAATTGTTCTTCTGCCTTTGAATGATAAACATCCATTATGAGCTTTCAGGAGGAAGATCAGCCTTCCTCAGGCAACCTAGGCTTGGAGTACTGCAGAGAACTCTCTCTACAGATGGGAGAACACACTGAAAACTTTTGAAAAGGACAGCAGAGTGGTTGTCCTCCCCAAGGCTCTGCAAATTGCTGTGGGAAGGATGGGAAAGAGGCTCTTTGTGACACCCCCTGTGTACAATACCCTTCTCTGTGACAGTCACCTAGCTAAGAAAAATAGAACATGAAGAGCTGGATCTGTCATGTGAAGTTGCATAAAGTACCAGGCTATTTTCATGAAAACTTGATTCAGCTGCTTGCCTGAAGAAAATTGACAGAATGAGAGCATTAAAAATGGGTATGTTTTAGAAAAGACAGTAAAAGCTCAATAGTAAGAGCCTTATATTTTATACTGAATTATGAAGGTGGCAATAATGTTAACTGATAGCAGGTAGCATTTTTCATAACACAGTCATGAGATGGTTTACTACTGGAAATCACTACTATATTCAAAATCAAGTGTGTGCATGTCTTCATCCTTATGACTTTGAGCACTTTAGAGAAATACATAGATGTGCATATATGCATATACATATCTGTGATGTGCATGTATATGTTACATTTGGTGAATAAAACAGAAATGTAGAAGCCCTGATGTGTGCTGATTTTCATCCATTTCCTCTTTGGAAAAGAGCCAGTATATATCTGGGAGGTAAATAGAGTGTAGTGGTCTATTTTTGCATGTGTGTGTGCATGTGTGTGTGGAATACATAAAAATAATCATCCTCAGACTCACTCCTATATATGTGTGGGAACATACCCCAGATGTTCACCTCTAAGCCTTTAGGCTGACTGTTCCCACTCTGTGGGAGAAAGGATGATGGAATATGTATGAGCTTTTCCCCCATTGTGTTTGTTACCATGTCAAAGCACTGGCAGCTGTCCTAGTGGAGATAGGAGTAAATCTGGCAGACCATAGTCTAAAATTAGTTCTTCCTACATGTAATTGTCCTATTTTAAATTTTTTAAAATATTTTTTGCATTCATCCCAGCCACACCAAGCTTGTATATGTATCATGTAACCACCACAGCTTTGCAGGCTGCTGAACTTATTTTCTTTGGTGAGGTGGACAATTAGAAGCCCACAGTTTGGTTTTTTTAATTTCATAGATTTACTAGGCAAGCACTTCTATTTTTTAATTAAATTTAAGGATGTTTATTATATTAGCACAAAAAAGTGTGTTGCCCTCAAGGAACTCTGAAATTTTGCTTCTGCATTTAGTGACTTAAAACAGAATGAAGGCTGTGAGGAGTGTTGGCTCTCAGTCCATCAGTGGTACAATAGAATGATTCATGTCAGACTCCTGCATTATACTTATAAATCATTCTTGCCCATCTCTACTTTGGGGCTTCTTCTTGTTAATTCTCTACCTGAAAAAGATACCTTCAGCTTGAAATTATTTGTTCTTCCAGTAACAGTAAACCTTGATGTTTTCAGACTGTTTGGAACATAAAAATAGTCTGCTTCTCTGTCTGTATATTCTCTACTAGTCTGCAGAGACTACCTGCTCAAAAATCAGGGATCAGACTTAAAAATTATTATATTTCAGATGAGAGGGGAAAAGGAAAGATCACATTGGTTTTCATTTGCCATGACTTTATTTGATTTGTCAGGGTTTACTGGATTTCTCAGCCCATCATTAGGTGCATGTGCACACACTCACACCTACACATATATGCAAACCTACCTCTTTTGTAGCTGGTGGAGGTTCCAGTGAGACAGCAGTGAGGCTGCCTACAGTCTTGCACATTGAAGACCTGAAACTACTTCATTAAATTCGGTCTTGTAAGTGAATCTCAAAAGGAAAATAGGAGGAAAAGTGTAAGCACCTTTCCTAGTGCCTGTACAAGGAGAAGTTAGTACCTCCCATCTATTAGTTATGCTTGCAGTCCCTAAAAGAGCACTTGAGATTCTCCATTTCTGTAGAATGCTGCTTGCCAGAGAAATGACCATAGCTTTTTGGCTTCTGTGTGCAATATCTAAGGAACCTCCAGACAGTCCACATATCTAGTGGGTAGCTGTCTACTGAACTTCAAGAGAAGCTTGGTTTGTCTTTGCTTATCTGATACAGAAAAAAAGTTTTTATGGAACTTCAAGTGGTGTGTTTCACTTTCACAGCTTTCACAGTCAATGAAGTATCCTGAAGTCTATAAAGTTGATGGAAAAATCAAAGGTAAAACAAGGCAAATAACTCTCTTCTTCATTCAGATTTGCAGGAAAAAAAACATTAAAATCTAATAAATGTTGTTTACATAGTATTACAGTAATGAAAGAATAATATAGAAAGGCAAACTGTTTTCATTAATGATAAATTTTAGAGTGAATTGGAAAGTCAGATTACCTGGATTTATTGTCAGCTTGTTTTAGCAAGTAACATGAAAAATTAACAAGGAGATATGTAGCTAATAAAATTGGTGGGTCATATTTGCACATACATTTTTTCCTCATGTTATCCAACTGAAGTTTATTTACAGATAACTTGTGATTTCTATGCCATTTACTCACTTATCCTTTTGCTCAGTGTAAACTTAACTGTTATAAATAGCTACACCAATACACCCTTTTCCTCCAAACAGCTTAAGTGTGTGCTAGTTTAGTGAGGTTCAGAATGTACTTCCTTTCTTTAGTGTATAGCAAGGGTTGTACCTTGTGCTTATGTTTAAAACCATGCAAATTTTTCATTGCATAAAGGAATTGGGTACCAAAAGGTCATTTGTGATTTTGGTGCTTTCTTTCCTTAATACCAAATTTCTGTTGTTTCTTAGTTGTTCATTAGAAAAAATAAATCATCACTGGGAGAAAATAAGCAGCCCCAATTTTTTACAATTAGAAAAGAGTAACTGTGTAGGTAGTCTTAATTTGCAGGCAGGTGAATTAATAATAGCATGATACTCAGATTTTTGTTTTTATGCTTTCCATACTCAGAAAGTGACTGTCTCTAGTCTGTTTATTTCTACATCTGAGCAACTCTCATCCTAGTATTTCACACAAGATCTTCCCACACTTTAACACATTCTGTGTTAGGATTTAAGGTCCAAAATATTGCAGAATGTCAGCAAATAAGATCGTTATCTGTCTAATATATATGCAAAAAATTCCACAAGAAGAGTTGCCACTGTCTAACCAGGAAAAGGTTTTGAGCTCTGCTTCATTTTATCTGGGCACTAACTGGAAAGTTAAACCATACATGATTGATTCAGAAGATAAGCTTTGCACAAGAATCCAAAATTTTATCCATATGATAACATAACAATACAGGCTGAGATTTCCTTATGTGTATGCAGAGGTGCCTTAAGGTTCTGCCTCCCCTAGCAGTTCCTAAAGGATCACGAAATTATTTAACTGTCAAACATTTAAAGGTGATCTTATTATTATTTACCTCTGTCAGGTCCCTGTCCAGGTGGCTTTTGAGTTCAAAAAGCACAAACAGCTGCATAAATTAATAATTTTATATTTTTTTCCCCTCACAGATGGTCACCATACAGTTATTTTTGACTCTTGTTTTTTTCTCCTTTTTTTTTTTTTTTCAAATTTGCCTTGTGGACCATTAAATATCCACCGCTGTGCACAGCCTTCTCGTCTCAGCACTCAGTCCAGTGGCTGATGGATGTTTGGGTGGTTTGCCTAAAGCAAAAGCAGAAATAAGGATTGATCACAGGCTAAGCAAAACGAACCTGCTTGCCTCACTGTGCAGCCCCTTCCAGCCCCTCGCCCTCCGGTGTAAATTGCTCCGAGCTGCGGAGGGCTCAGACTCTGATTTCGGGGCGGAGCGGCGGTCCCGGATACTGCGGGGAGGGCCGAGCATCCTCAGCGCCACGGGGCCGCCTCATGGCACAGCTGGGCAGCTGCGACAGGCGGCACCTGAACCTGCAGAGGCACCTCTTCCTTCTCGGTGCTCATCACTGTCCCTCCGACTCACGGCCTAGACCAACAAAACACACTTGGGGGGCCGGGAAGAAGCTCCTGTCTCGCTGAGTCTCTTTAAGTTAGAAAGTTGGAAATTTGAGGTTGATGGACACTGGACATCCTGATCATAATGTTTGCCTGAAGTTTCCATTTGTCAATGAAATATTAGGCTTTTATAAATCTGATGGCACTGTCAGCAAGGACCCTTCCTTCTTGTAGTTGCAGAACAATACTTAGGCATTGCAATGGATTGATTATATACTTGCATCTCAGAATAACAGAGAAATTTGGCCTTGCAGGGTTTTTCCTGAGAAATTGTTAATATGGAGTGCATAGCTCAAAGTAATAAGCCTTTGGTCTCACAATTTTTAAAAAAAGAGATCTTATGTATCATGCAAGCCCATGAAAATATACAGTACAGGCTACCTAGCCTTTTTGTCTTTTGTGGGGGTCAAGAGGGTTTGTTTGGTTTTTTTTTTTTGTTTGTTTGTTTGTTTGTTTGTTTGTTTGTTTGTTTGTTTTGTTTGTTTGGGTTTTTCTTAGGTTGTGTTGTGTTGGGCTGGGTTGTTTTTTTTTTTAGTGGTTGTTGTTGTTGATTTGGGCTTATTTTGTTTTTGTTATTCTTTTCTCTGTACCTTTTTTTAAAAAAAATCCCCCTGTTCCATTAAACTCATCTAGTAACTAAAAATGTGCACCAAACTGGATGCAATACCATTTGAAGATAATAAACATATTTCTTAAGTAAGAAAGCTCTCCTTTGATAGCTCTAGAATCCAGGTTTTACTTTTGCATCCTCCACTTCCTCCTCTTCAGGCTTTGATGCTGCCAATAGCAGACTCTCTTCCTGGCCACTTCTAGCAGGAGAAGGTGGAGGATAAGGATTGCTTCCAGCACACTCTTTCCCCTCATGGCAGCAGAAGCTTCTCATTGATTTAGCTGTTAAATAATTCAGAGGCAACAACCATCTGTTTAAGTGAATGTCCTGTTTCATGTCTCCCCAGGGAAAAGGCAGCAATCTGGAAAGAAACATCAAATATGACTGGCTGACTTTCTTACATAAAGACTAACAATTAAGATATTTTGCTCCTACATTTTCTTTCCCTTGAGCTGGAACTTGCTAACTCGGACTTTGGTACACCAGGGACTAATTATAATTGGGAGACAGTGGTCTTTCAAGGAAACAACCTCTTGGAAAAACAGCTCTAAAGATCAAAAAGGTTCAGTTCCACAAACATTTTTGAGAGTTTAAAGAAAAAAAGCAGATGTGGGAGATTTGATTTCAGGGACTTTTATATACCCACTGCATGTGTGCACTTTGGATTTTCCATGTCTACTGGTTTATTTCTTCTGAATCTGTGTCAAATTTAAACCACTTGGACATCTGATTCACTTTCACAATTAAAAAGCAGCTTTTAAAAGCTAATTAATGATTAATGATCCAAAATTTCATAGAATAATAGCAATCTGACTCCACACTCAGATTAATTACTCAGTTTAGTAATTCTGTGTTCTTTAAAACAGAAGACTGTGTGAAAAAATTATTTAATGTGTTCTTTAGGGCTGATAGTAGGCAGCTGTATAATCTGAGAAGCAAACATGTAAAATGTGTCTACTCCCCTGATATTCAAGTTACTTTCTATTTGGTTTTGGCAGGACCACTTCTTAATTATGAGATGGATCCATGTCAGGGCTCTCCTCTGTTTCTGACACTCCAAAAAATTAACTTCACAAATAAACTTGGAGTTATTCCTAAGGAGGTAATGTTCTGGACTGCCACACGATAGTACTGGTAGATATGGGTTGTTGTCCCTGTGTAACCTTATATTTACCACCCCCCAGTGATAAGACTTTTCAGTTCAGTTGTAACAGATCTTCAAGATTTCAAAGTAGGTGTCATCAGCTTATTCTATGGTATAGCTAAGCATGAGCTTGAACAAAGATGTCATTTGGGTTAAATCAATATTAAGACTTTTTACAAGACCAATTTGTCCTTTATATTTTCTGATTGATATTCTAAAATAAGACAAATTTTAAATACATGCTGTATTATAACACAGCTAATGAGCATTAGTGCTGGTGCTGACCTCAACATTTTCTGGCTTACTCATAATTTTGGCATTCCTTCTCTGTCTGCAGATACCAATTACTTTCTTAATGTAGTCTCTATTTTGGCAGTCAAGTGATTGTTGCAGATTAGTAATCTAAATATAATGAAAAGTTAAGTGGTTTTGGTTTCCATGAGAATGGTTTTAGTCAAATTTGTCATCTGGCAGTTATTTGTGAAGTTAAAAAGTGCTATCTTCCTTGATTGTACTGTATAACAACTGACAGCCAAAAATCAACAAAACCAATCAATCAATCAATCAATCAATCAATCAATAAACCCAGCAATTTATTTGTGCATTTTTTTCCCCTTGGATATGCCTGCCTACATCCTTATCACTCTATAAAGTCTCATATGCTAAATACCTTTTTACGTAACAAAAAATAAATATTTACTGCTTCCTTCCTCAAGGTTGCAATCTAGGAGTGATGTGTTGTAAACAGAAATGACACATTTTGAAGTGTGATGCTCTGTAAACTCGTTGAAAAGAAGTGCATTTGAGGTTAGCACAGAATTTTGTTTGTCTTCTTTCTGCAGCATGTTGCATGATTCCCATACTTGCAAATCTTTTCATTAATAACAAAATCATCAGATTTCTTTTACACATTTCATTGCTGTTAATTCAAGCCTTTTTTTTATCTCAAATTTTCATTATAATTTACAGTTAAATCTAGCTGTATAACATTGTCTTTATTCCCTCTCTTTCCTGCTGTGTGAGTTTTGTTGTATTACAAAGCTTAATCTGCTTCTGGGAAGGTTTTGCTTACTGTTGGCATGTCAGAGGTAGAAAGATCCATGAGTCAGTGCAAGACACCTATACAGAGAGAAGGAGAGTGCTCAGGGTAAGAAAGGGTAGTAAAACTTGACTTACTATTAGCAAAAACTAGGCAAAACCACAAATAGCCTTAAGTTTTATTCTTTAAGTATAAAAGAGGCTTCTCAGCTTCCATGGAAGTGAAAAAAGGCTCTATTAGAAATTGCTCTGAAACAAAAGGACTCATGGAGAAAATGTTTTCTTTGTGTAGGATTTATAACCACTTTAGAGAATGTTGCAATAGGAGCTTACTGTGATTTGTTATAATTCACTAGGTCCAAACTAACTCTGGTATCAACATGCTTTTAATAGGAAGAGGATATAGTGGATGAATGGAAGTTTGCATTTGCTGGACAGAATAATAAAATCAAAATACTGGGAGAAAGGAGAGGGTTTCCCAAACTCCTCTTGTAGAGAATATGCACCTTATGGCTTAATGAGAATGAAGGTTAATCTGGAATTGGTTTAATTTAGTTTATACTGTCTGTAGAGTTTG
Source organism: Notiomystis cincta (assembly GCA_013398075.1). Classification (NCBI taxonomy): domain Eukaryota; kingdom Metazoa; phylum Chordata; class Aves; order Passeriformes; family Notiomystidae; genus Notiomystis; species Notiomystis cincta. The sequence goes on from VZRX01006142.1 coordinate 206,286, forward strand.
AGGAATATTATTTTAAAATACAGACTGCTAGAGTTACATATAAGGCTACTGTGGGTGAAGACACAGAATGAGATACATTAGGTGAAAAGGTCTCTGAGAAGACCTTGTGTTGTTACAAATGATGTATGGAAAGACAAAAAGAGGACTCAAGAAGAAAAAAACTTTTGGAAGAAGGAAAGAGTTGGATAAAACCTAAAGAAATGCACTGTCAATTTAATTCTTTCTGTCTCTTATATCTAAAATTGAAGGAACACTGTTACCCTATCAATCCCACTAAGCATCTGCTTTCATACTCTTCACAGGAAGTTTTCTGATCAGAACTGAATTATTTCAGCTGCACCTGAAATTTCAGTTTCTAATCAACATTTTTGTGGAGAGTTGAAGTTTCATTCCTAGATTTGGCCCTTTTCCACCAAGTTTGTCAATCTGTGTTAAGGAAATACAGCTGTTCCCCATAACCTGAAATGTGGTACACTTCCTTCTTTATTAATTAATATAGGAGACTCTGAAAGACCTTTCAGAAAGTCTCTGGTGGATCATGGCACAACATTTTCTGTGCCACAGCTACTTCCTCTGTCTGAAAGCAATCAGTAAGTAATTTTTGGTACTGGTTCTAGATAAGGCTATGGACCTAGATGGACAAATTAATTTCCATTTCTAAAACTACAGCTGATGTAAATTAAAATTGCTTTAAAATTATAGGTTAATTACATATATGTGGGATATTTTACTTCCTTATGGAATTTCATAGAAAGACATAATTTTTGTTGAATGCAAAGGCATAGCTCAAAAATTATTTTCTAATGTAAAACTGTATAGGATATTTTCATAATCCTCTGTGACAAATGAAATACATCTTCCAGATCAATCAGACATAGTACTGTGTAAAAATCAGGACATATTATCCTTTATTATTGCTTGTCTGGATTAGCTCTGTATTCAAAGATACCAGCTATATACTTAGACTGTGCTCCTCTATCACTTAAAATCTAAGTGAAAGACATGCATGCAGCTTTGTTTTTTCATGTGATGTTTTTGTAATTACAAATAAATAAGTGGTTTGGTTTTTTTATATTTAAATGAATAAATGCTTTTATTCAGATTTCTGTATTTTACTGACATGCCTATAATATGCATAATGCATATACAGCATGAATTGTAATCTATATTTGAGTGGGAGATGTTTTATGATATTAATCTACTTTCTATGGGTAAGAAGACTTGCAATGTTTACTGTGCATAATCAAGCAACTGTTTATCCTGCTGTGCATATTCTCAGCAGTTTTAAAAGTTGCCAGTCAAGAGGGTTTTCATTTGCCTCAAATATTTCATCTGCCTATGTAGCCAGGGAAGAAAAGGAATGGAATATTCTGAGCATCTCCCTGAGTTTCCCTGTTCCTCTCACCCCACTTTTCAGCAGACAGATGGAATGGAAGTATTCTTTGTCTAGTTATATTGTGAAAAAGGCAGGACAGGCTTGACACTGGGCTGAGGGAGCTATGACCTTTCTAGCATTGCACTTATGAATGGATTGTGGTGGCAGGGAATAGGAGAATGTTAGCACTCCCACCCTTCACTTTGTACTGCCAGAGGGATGGTGCACAGCTCTCGAAACTGCTCACAACGCGCTGAGGCTTGCAGATCCAGACTGAAAATATTAAGTTGGTTTTTTTTACATCTAGATGATTCCATAAATCTTGATGTGATTTCATTTGCATAAAAATTCTAAAAAATAATCTAAATTATTTGCTATCAAATATATCCAGTTGCACTCTGCTAGCTTGAATTTTGTGCTGTCACTCCAAGGCGAAGTCACCAGCCCCAGCACCCCTGCAGCCAAGCATCCTTGCAAAGATCACCAGCTACACTTTTCTACCAGGAGGCCAAGAGTGCTCATGGACACAGCACACCACTGAGGCACTGACTCTGGTGAGAAACCTGTCATTAAGTGTTACTGAGTCAGATTATGACAGAGTAGTTGTACCAGAAGACAATTGCAGTTTGTGCTTCAGCATTCAGAGGATCAGCACATGGTTGGATGATGTTTCTGTCCTAGATATCTGAATACTTATTTTGTAAATAAGAATTTCGGTATTTTTGTTTTGTTTTCACTTAGTGCCTTCTTATCATCATTAAAAATACTGTAAACAAGTGATTTGCCTTTAAATAAAAATGAATGTTGGAGTTGAGGCATTTAGGAACACTGCCAGGAGTGAAAACCACAGTTCTAGCCTGTATGGTTTTGATAGTTATGGTTATGCTCCTATAATCTCATATCATGTAATTCTCCATAGAAAGTTCTTGCTGAAAATTCTGAACTACAATATTGTCAGTTTAAATTTCACTCATTTTTTTTAAAAGAAAAAAGATCTTCCCCATGAGAAAATTGTGAATTTCTGCAGATGAGAAATAAATCCCAAACTCTTTATAACAGTAAGCCTTTATTTTATATTCCTCAAGAACATCAACACTTTCTGGCACCTTTTAAAGTTAATGTTTGAAATGGTACTAAATTTTCTTTTCTTTAGATTTTTTTTTCAGCCTAGATGTAGATAAACAGCTTTTGCAATATCTTCTTTATCAGTACCTACATATCCTGGTGGATTTGACCCTTCTGCCAAGTGTGTTCCCTGGTGTAGAAAATTCTGTTTATTTGTACCATTACAATAGCCAGGAAATTAATGGAATTCAGATCTCATATGTTCATCTTCTAAGCCTACAATACCAGCTGTACCATACTCAATAATAATACAAAAAAGACAACCTATTTATCATCCTCTGAGGTTTCTTTTTAGCAACCAAGTTCCTATATTAACAAATACAGCAAAATTAATTTGTTTCATGCCAGAGCTTCCATAATACAATTGTTTTTCTGAGCACATAGTGCAGCTTGCACACTGACTGGGCCTTAGGTTCCTATTGCATTTCATGTCTGTCTTCATTGTTATCCAGTGCTGAGCTCTATAGACAAACATGGTGTTTTCTCCAAAGAAAAAAAGCTCTAAGGACTTGAATGACAAGCCACAGTTTGCTTTCAAATTATTTCTTCATACTCCATCTCTATTATAGATGTACAGAGGATTCAGTCTTAGCTCTGATTGCCCCTGGAGTTCCTAGTGTAGGTCCAAGTGCCTGTTCAGGGAGCAGGTCACTCTGATCAGATGACTTACAAGTGGAGCAAAGCATGCACAGATTTATCCTGGAGCACCTATCCTGCCCTGGGGTTTTCCTAAGCCAAATACACTGAAAATCAATTCCAGCAAACAGGTAGTTATAGAGAGGGAAAATGACTGGGATATAGTGATACACTTTAGTGACGGTTTTTAATTTTGTGGAGACAAGGTCAACTTGTCAGTGCTTCAAAGCATGTTTGAATATCAAGGTGTTGATATTCAGCACTCCTCCCTCTGTCATGACAAGACCAAACAAGGGAATTTTGCATGTCAAGGTCTTAGATTCAGAGAATGATTTTCATTCTTCCTAAAGAACTCCAGGACTTGAATCATCTGCTTGGAAAACTTTCATGAGCTCTCATGGTAATTTTGGTGATTCTGCTGAAGGTAAATAGATCATGAGGACTGTTAAACCAACCTTTCTTATTAAGAAGAGGTATGCTGGGGAGTCCTCATTGATTGCTGAGTAGTGTTATAATGACATTCTGTCTAAGAAAGTGAGTACATTTTCGACTGGCTGAAGCTTTTGGAAGGTTAGAATACCCACTCTCAAATTCAATAAACTTCAATAATTCAGGTGTCTATCATAGAATGCCAGTTTGGCAAAAATTATGCCTGGTCCATTATGCAAACAAACCCAATTTTTTGGAAAGGTGAAAAAACCATTCATGATGAATACCCTAAAAAAATGAACTGTTGAAAAGCTGTCATGACAAAAAGCAGTCTGCCCTTTTTTTACCAGCTAGTCTAGCAAGGGGTAAAGGCTATGTTTAATGATGTGGAAAGTAGTTCTTAGTATGTCAGCATCACTGCCTTGGCTGTCAAAATAACCATTCAATTCTGTGGCTTGAAATGGACTCAATACAGCTTTTTATGAAAATGCTTTGAAATCCAAGCTTTGTTGCCTTGTAAGTTTATGGAATTCACATGGTAGCTTCAAAGAAGAATTACATGAATTTGAACTGCATGGAGCCCTAACTGGAATGAACATGATGATTCAGATAATTCCTGATGATGCTCTCCTATAGAAAGTTGGACATTGCATACATTCTTGTACAACAAAACCACCGAGTTACTTCTATTCTTCGAGCACTAATGTGCAGCAGGGCAGTTTTTGCTTTAAGCACTGCTGTACTCTAGGGCTGACAATTTGGCTGTGATTACAATGTACTGGTCTTTAATGCTATAATTGTCACATGGTACTTTGTGCTCCTGTAGCAGGCCTGCATGATACTGGCAGTGAATAGAGACAATGAATATCCCATGGATACTGAGTAACCCACCTATGTTATGCTGCTCTACCGAATTCAGTGGTAGTGTTTTCAATTATATCACTGTGTGCAGTATTGTGCCTGTCTGTGTGGGAATAAAAATGAGAGGCAAAGAAGAAAAGATCTGCATGAATCACAGACAAATTAGCTTCTCAGTGTTTGATTTTAATAAAAGGTTGTTGGGAAAAGGGAAGAAAGGTAAGACTAGGAATGTAATTTAGCTGCGGTTAAACTGTTCTTGTCAATATAATTGCATCGCATGAACTTCCTTTTGTATTAAAACATTAACGATTGTCCTGCCTGAGGTCCCCCTTCCTCTCCCTCTGGAGCAGCTGGCTCATCAGCTTAGGGATTGTGTCCTTTAGTGTCTGGCTTTGTGAAAAGCTACCTGGTGCTTCTATGTTTGTTATTACTGCTGTGTGAGCTGGACCTGTGATCAACTTCCACCCCGTCCTGAGAAATGCCCTTTTCTCCACCTGTTATCCTCATTACCAGAGATCTGCCAGGTCAGCCTTTCCTCATTAAGATACATCCCTTTCTTCCCCCCTCTCTTCAAATTTTTCTCTCCTCAGATTCACAAATCCGTGTACTGTATCATGCAGACAATTTTTTTATGTTTTCATATTTTGATTCCTATTCTTTTACTACAGTGATCTGCTATCTGTTTAATTTTTTTATCTGCCTTCCATCTGGGTGAACTATTTTTAATGAAGTACCTTTCAGGAATACAGAAGAGCTTAGGTATAGGACAGGAATATTTGTAAACCTATAGTTTTCCATACTTACGATAAGCTGCTCTATATAACGTGTCAAATTCTTATCTCATGCTAAATTAATGCAAAATGTAACTAAAAAGTAAAAATCAAGTCAGTGTTAGCATTCAAGCCACACTCATGTTTTTGCATCTCTACTTTCAGAATTCCTTAACAGCAAAATACCATGAAGAGAAGTTCAAAAATCAAAGATGGCAGAAGTACATGGATGTGGGAACTTGAAAAAGATGAGATTTTAATGAAGAAAAAGACACAATTCAAAAGTGATTCTAATTCATCAAAATGGAAATTGCAACTCAACAAGAATAGGCCAAAAGATCAGAAAATCATAGAGTCTGTTTTCTTACCTTCCTACTTGTTGAGGTGTAGCACTTTAGAAATTTTTATAACTTTTGGATATGAAGTATTAGAAAAGTACAAAACAAGAATTTAATCCAATTTTATTAACTTTTAAGTGTTGATACGGTACAGTAGACTCAAGAACATACTGAATATGAAATATAGGATAATTTTTAAAAGACAATGTAATAGTATGTGTAATTATTTTTATTACATAATAGGTTCCTAAATTTTATTATAAGTTTTATATAGTGTCCTTAGTAATTCACATATTTGACTATCAAACTGAAAAATGAAGAAAAAAGAAAGGGAGAAATGGGAATGATTTATTTTATCTGTAGTGTAAGAAACTTCCATTTAAAAATATTAATTATAATAAAAATTAAAATAAAACAAAATAAAAATTTTAGACTTTTTTGTACTTATTAAAAAAATACAGATTAAGGCAACTTCAGTAAACTCACTATGTTTAACATCATTTATGCGACACTGTGTTATAATAAAACCAGTTATGTTTCTTTATGAAATTAAATTAAAAGAAACATTTTTCAAACCCACAAAGGTCCATGTCCTTGTTCAAATCAAAGTCATGAACAGACAAAGGATTTTCCTGCATACTTGTTTGTGGAGGGTTTTGCCTTATCTTAGGAGTGTCTATTTTTGCAATTACATAATTTGACTCTGGGATTAATTTCTCATGTTTTTTCTGAATTCCCTGTGATAGCCTTTTCTGTGGAAGACAAGTAGAAATGCCAACAAAGGCATGTTTGCAGCAGTAGAATGGGAGTTTGGAGCAGGGTGAACAGTAGTGAACAAGGAACTGTCTAACTCTTGTAGGTGATGCTGTGAGGGAGAGAACAATGCAAAATGAAACACAAGAAGGGCAGAGAGCTGATAATAGGGACAATGAATGAAAAAACCAGGAGTGTGAGGACTGGGGCCTCAGACATGTGTGTCAGAGGAACTGGTGAATGATACTTGGCAAAACATGTCTGAGAACACCCACCTGTCCTAGAAGGCGTCCATGGAGCTGCGGACATGGTACTGCTTGAAGGCACGATTAGCAAGGGAGAAGAGATTTTTTTAGAAAACCCCCTTCTGCATTGTGTTTCCTCCTCCAGGTGGCAGGAATGGTCAGCATAGACAGATCCAGGATGAGAAGATGGATTGAGTTGGTTGGGCCTCTGACAGAGGAAGAAAGAGGTGAGAAGATGCGTGCAGCCCAAGTCTCAGCATGAGGATCTGGAGCAGTTGGAAGAGCAACAGTGACCTGGAGCACTCAGAGTACAAGTCTGTCATGGTCCACCTTTTGCCACAGAAGGCTCATGAGTCCATGGAGAGGGGGATGTGCCCATGCCACCCACCTATGAAGGAAATTCCTGTATGTGCCATCTATGGCCTGAGGTGCAAGTAGAGGATGTCTCTGAGAGGTTCATCACGCACACCCCATGAGTCTCTTCACCTCCTCAGATGACAAGATGCCCCATCTTCTGGTGACTGGCATGAGAAAATGGAGGGACTGGAGGACAGACATGAACAGATGACTATGGAGCCCAGGTTTGGGATGGTTGGGCTCTAAGTGAGACTGACAACTTGAGGAATATGGAGGAACAGTGGACGGAGGAGAACGTCTGGACAACAGGGGATGCCCTCCAGCAGGGCACCCAGGACAGGGGGAAGCACAGGAGGCTCCTACAGCAGCAAACAAGGTGGGTGAGCTACCCTGTGCACCAGTGGGAGGGAGAGAAGCAAATGCACTCTTTATCAAGATGAAAGAAGAGATGAAGTTATTAGGAAGACAAGGCTGCCAAAGCTATCAAAAAATGTAGGATAGAGAGGAACTGAAATTCAGGATAGGTCTAGTGGGGATCTTTCAAGTATCACAACTTTCCTCCTGATCAAGGATTGTGATTGAGCAGGACTTGGCTGTTTTTTGTTGCGAGAGAAAACCAAGTGAGCCCAGTGGTGTAACCTGATATCAAAACAGTCTTCAGCTCTTACAGATGGGCTGCCTTTGTTCCAATGTTTTGTCTGAACATGAAACACAATCAAAATTCAAATTAAACAGAGTCCCACAAGCCTGCAAGGCTAATCTCATGCTTTGACAATGTCCAGAGCCAATTCCCCCAGACAATTGACATGTTACCTCTCTGATTTAGTGACAAGACATAATCAGCAGGATCCCCTCTGCTCCAGAATTAAATCCAAACAGTGCAGAAATCTTCCATCCCCTACAAGGATCAGAGAATTGGCTGATGGCAAAATCCCTTTGAAGCAGAAGTTGGATGCAGCTACACTGTGGACAGAGGAAGGAAAATTGTAGTGATACAGCATATTCATTAGCTTGTAAAAGAAAATGTAGGCCATGTTCTGAAACACTTTGGTAAAGTCCAAGCATTATCCATATTGGAGTTTCAAATTTCAGATCTCCTCATGATTCACTGATGTTGCACTGCTAGATAGGTGCTTCTACAAAGAGGCTGCATCTGTATCTATTCTCTCTCCCATGAATATATCTAGCTGCCACCACATGCATTAACTTTCTCTATTTTCTTATTATACTGAGAACATAAAATAATACAGAGTATACTCTGCCACTGACAAGTGGTTTTCAGCCTTCAGTTGACAAAACCTGGCATTTATTTCCCATAAAAACCACTTTTGTATAATAGCAAGAACACTTGGAAACCATGACATGCTTCCCATCGTTACCTGCTTTTCTTTCAAAGTGCCAAAAATCTGTTGTGATTTTTGGTGGAATTGCAGTATTTTGGGAAGACAGACCCTGTAACATGATGTGCCTGGCACTTAGTCTTGTGCACTGAACTGGATCTTTCATGGGAATCAGTTTTAGGTGACATGCAAAACTGGGTGCCTCATTTGTTTGGTGGGAGCTGTAATACCCTCAAAATGCTCAGGGAGCTTGTGGGTGCAAGGAGAACTTCCCTGTGCTTTTAGGTAGGACACTGAGGACTGCTGTTTTCAATCTAACATCTGAGATAGGATTGTGATTTTGGAGTTGATAGCCAAGTTGTGATAAATTCTACCTTAACTTTAGCCATCTATAAGTTGTCTAGTCTAATGTTTCTTAAGACTCACTTTTACCAGGCCCAGTTCTTCATGCACGGAACACACTGTGTAATGCAGTTTAACTGCTTGGCTACAGCTCTGCTGCTTCTAGATCTAAATTCCTCTATGTTTCTCTGGGATAGATCTTGCACAATCTGGAATAAAAATGCTCTGCAGAAAACTACCAAGCTAATATAAAAAAATATCCTGAAAAGTCTCACATACAAACTAGATAGGAGTCTTGCAATGCTTTGTAAAGAATATATTGACAACCATTCTTAGGCCCCTGATTTTATCTCTGTGATACCTCAAGGAATCTAGAAACCTCACTTCAGGCTCCAGATGATGAAAGATGTTATATTTCTGTTCATGTGGATTCATTTCTTTGATTTACAGCATTATCTTTTTACCTCAAAGTTAGCATTAAAACAATTCCTCCTGCTCACTTAACATCTAGAGTCTGAGAACAGCAATAATGAAAGTTTGATAGGGTTTTAATGAACTAAATTGACCAAGGTTGCTTCTTAATGAAACAGCTCTGCAACTCATTTTATCTTCAGTTTGCAGAAGCTATTAAACTAACTTGCAGACAGAGAAGACAGCTCCAAAATTCAAAGAGAGACGTGATTGTTCCCAGAGGAGAAGAGAGAAAATTCACAATATCTTCAGCCAAAATCTGGTGATATTCAGAGTTAGGCTTTGATTCAGACCCACCTAGTTATTTCCAGAAAGTCTCTACTGGAATACTGATGAAGGTATCCCTTTGTAAAAAGCTCAGTATTTTTCACTTAATTCCTTAGCAATTGATTAGCATTGTAGAAACTGTACACAAAGTAACAATGGCTTCACAGAAGGGTAACTTATTTTATTGTGTATTACTTCCTTGAATCGAATGTTCCAGTTGTGTGGGCCATGTCAGGCTAACAATACCTCCATTTTCTGAATTCAGTATTTTTATTTACCATAATTGCCTCACAAGTAATTGATTTCTGTCAAGAACAGATGTGAGCTTCAGAAATCCTTCAGTTGTCGTTGGTAGCCATTTCCTCAGAGTAGTCATTAGCTTAGCAATAATGGTGCTTAGCTCTTGGAAGAAAATGGAAAGCTTTCTATGCATGTCAGAAAATTCATCAAACCCCTTTGTGAGTGATGAATAGTGTAGCTATTAAATCAACATTTTTGCATAATATCGAAGCTTTCACATGTTGACATAACAAGTAACACCTCCTTCTAAAAATTACTTTTGAGGAAATTACCTCAGGCCATTCCTTTACATAAAAAGGAAAGAACATTTTGACGACTCCAGAGTGCTTCTTTTTGGCACATTTGTGACACCACATGCAAAGTGAGTGATGGATGCCTTTGCTTTCTGTCTCTTAGAGATCCCAGATTCATTAAAATGTTAATTTAATACATGTTTATTTTGTAATCCTATGCACAGCACACAGTAAACTTAAATGCTGAGTAGGTAGGAAGGGAAGGTGGTATTTTGGATCCACCCCAAGCAGTCTTCCATGACAAAGTCCTGTGATTAGCCTGAATAAGAAAATTCAGTAGCACTTATAAAACAAGTAACCACAGCTTTCTCCAGGAGAAAATACACTCTGAATTTGTGCATGTCTTGCTTTCTGAGTCTCTTTGCACACAGTTCAGCTGGCTCCTTCAAGATCCTTTGAGCCTGAGCAAAGCTACCCAAGAGAGGGTTGCAGAGGTGCAAAGGGAAACATTGAGCTATGTCCATCAAATCTAGTTAATCACTTGAAAGGATGTATGTAAAGAGGAGACAAACATTTTTGGGATTATAGGTTGCTTCAAGTTTCTGCCATTACTCCTTTCCTCTCTATTATTATGATTGACTGCTCCTCAAAAATGTTTGCTTCAAACATTCTTCTCCCCCTGAGATATGCATAAGGAGGAGTTAAGCTATGAGAGCTGGTAATGGGGTAATTTAGGTTGGAGAACTAGAAACTCTTGTGAATGTAGTTCAGATGTTAAAATGCTGCAGGCCAAAATGTCAAGTCAGAGTTTGCTACCGTTGTGACTGGGTCTTAGAGACTTCAGTCTCCTCCTGATCATCCATCTAGTTCTTACACAGGAGACACCTGCTGGTATGAGCTTTGTGGAGCAGGAAAAATCCTTATATACTGAGATGTGACAAAATGGATTTCAGAAACACAGAGGCAGTAAAGCAGCAATCTTCCCCTCTCTTTCTCTTCAGGAGTGCTCCTAGGTATTTGCACAGCACCAACACAGAAGACAAGGCAAAATCTGCAAGCAAAGACATGTTGTTTTCCAAATATGGAAAATATTCATGGCTTTTAACTTCATGCTTTTTTAGTATCATTTAGTACATGACAGCCACATCCAGTAAATCTCTTGATAATTATTCTTATTTTATTTCAGTTCCATTTACATAAATTAAACGCATGACATGACAAAGTCATATATTTGGAAGGTTTTTCAAGCTAAGTATTGTTAGCAATGGGAGGTTGTTGATTATATTCCCACTGCTCAGCTAGGTCTAATTAGAGGGTTTTTCTGTTATGAGTATTCAGTCATATGTCATTTGGTGAACCTCTGCTGTCTTGAGCATTTTTCAACTTCTACTAGCTAAAGAGCTTCTGATTTTTCACTTATTATTTATGAATTTCTATGACATTGCAAGTGGCATTCAGTGGCAATTAGAAGAAGCTCATGGATCAAAAATTATGACAAATGTAGACAAATTAGACATTGTGTAGAATTTAAAAAATAAAACCCACCAATATTGGTCCAGTCAATATTGTTTATAGAAAAATGACTGGCATACTACAAAAGTCCCAGCTTACAATAAGAGATGTTTCCCTGGGGCAAATGTGTTCTGTATCAGTAGACAAAATACCTGCATATAAAATAGGCCACCAAACAGCATTTTCAATATGTGAGAATGATTCAAGTGCAAACAATTCTCATAGAAATCTTAATAGCAGTAGTTCATTATAATCAGCAATTCAATCACTCAATTAGCATCACTGATGCTGACAATTACTCTTTTGTCTCTTTTGCATCTGGTGCTTTTAGCAAGATTCATTTAATCATGAAGTTTATCTAGATACTAATTTATTTTCCCTCTTGCATTATTTTGCAACTTGCATTCATGGTCAAAAGATCCTAATTCTTTCATTTTTAAGAAATTCTAATTAATATTGGATGATTTAAATAAGTACATGGGTATATAAAAAATATACATAAATAAAAATTATATGTTTCTTTACACTAACTTTAAAGTAGGTGATATTAGGAATGTATCTCAGGATGTGATTTTAAATTATTTTTGCCAGAGACCTGAGTAAAATTCAATGCAGATTTGCATGAACAAAACAAGGTAGGTCTTGATTAAGTACCAGGTGTTGCTCTCCTTCATTATTCTGGGAAATAGCATGACTATGAGTGATAGACTTAGGCTCATTATCAGTCACAGTATTGTAAAATTTTATTTTCTTTTTAAGCAATGACAAAGCAGAAGAACAATCCTTTAACATAAAGAGGTTATAAATTTGCTCTTTTGCTTATAAATTATCTCTTCTCCCTGCTCCTTGAAAAATAATGATCAGTTTGAAAATTAGTTGTCCGTGGTAGATTAATCAAAATATCTTTTGAATTTTTCATAGTTGTATCTAATTATATTTAATCAAATATGACTTTTAAATGCACTGTCAAAAATATTGAATAAAATGTTTTGACTCTAATTCTTTTCCTACAGATTAAGAGAACTCAAATATTGATGTTGATTGTATTTTTTGTCCAGTGCATTTTGCCAGTTCATAATCTGCAAAGCTTTTCAAAATTGCTAATTCTCACATCTGTTATTCTTCTAGCAGTTCTCCCTCACTGCCACATGGCATCACCTCTTCAGTAAGGCTGTAAAAACATTTTCTGCACTTGGTCAAATTGCTTATTGCAGATGCCCAACAATGGTGGTAACCTGGGCATCTCAAAATGTAACTTTTGAGTTTATGTTATTTATCTCCACACAAATAACTACCTTTCATGATCAAAAGTGTTGTTGTTTCCTTTGTATGAACTCAATTTATGCAATTCAGGGAGCTCAAGCAAAAATAACCTTCTTTTAAAAGAAACATGTTGTCTGTAGGCCACAAAAGAAATAGAAATTGAAAGACAATCTTGTTTTTTTTGGTGAAATGTCATTGGTGCCTTTTTTGCTAGCAACTGGAATTGTGGACTGAGATAGGAAATAAAAAAAGTGGAAAGAAATAGTTTCTGAATAAGTCATGTCTCTCCAAATCCTACTGTTTCTGTGTCAGAATTAACAGACACAGAAACAGTAGGATTCCAGACACACTCCATCTTTCTTCTGTTGTGTGATTCTTAGGCATATTGGACAGAATAGGTGATATTTTGATTTTATTTTCACCTGAAGAGGTATAGAGTTCTCAAAGGACAGAACAAAACCCATATAGGGAAAAAGAAAAAAAAAAAAAACCAACAACAAAAAAGACCAAACAAAAAACCAACTCACTTTGGAAATGCTGTACTTGATTACACTCCTCAGCCATGAAGAAAGGTAGATGGAAAGTACTTTTCTTTCCCTTTTAGAGCTGGAAGTCCCTATTGGGAGTTCTGACAACAGAAGTATTATTGTGAAACCAGCTCATATAACAGCTGCTATTTTTAAGGGTCCAGAAGATAGAGCCTTGTCTCTCTTCTTAAAAAGATAAGAAAAGGGAAAATAATATTAGTTTTGTACTGATTAGCAGCTGACAGCTCAAGGGTAACATTTCATTACTAGGTAATATAACTTACTCTTCCAAAAAAATAATGTAGCCATCTAATTCTTGTGTCTGTAAAGTTTGCATTTGGTATTTCATGGCATTCTTTTCTCAGGCATGTTTTTTATGTCAAAGAGGAAATACTTCATATATCTTGTGGCTATGGAAATGTGTGCTATTTCTTAGTCATGTTTAGGCTAGACACATATCCCACATTTAAAATTTAATTCCCCCAACACTGGCATAAACAAATGTGGGAAATGTATCCTGGGTGATATAAGGAGATATTCTTTTCAGGATTATTCCCTTAAGAAGCTAATATGTGTTACATGAGACAGAAGAGGGTGTATGAAATGACTCATTTTCAGAGTTTGAAGGTTTAAAAATAAAATTACCTGGATTCATGAATAAAGACAAGTATCTTGTAAAGTAGCAAAGTTTCAGAAGAGCAACTCCATTCCTTTAAATAGTTCAGTGAAGTGCAATGAACTGACTTACTTCACAATAAATAGAATTTGTAAATTGTAACCTGACAAATGAACTTATAGAAGCCAGAGGAAGATTTAAATATCACCTAATGAAATAATGTCTGTTACAGTATCTCATATTGCATGAAAGCAATAGCCCAACATTTATAATTTTTTAGGTAATGACAGCTTATTAAGGGAAAAACTGGCATTCTCTTTATCTTCACTTGCTTCAACAGTGTTACAAAAGGAGCTAGTATAATACTGACAAAAAGCAGCTAAAATAAATCACAGGAGATAAGCCTATCTTTGGCTGGACAGGACTGGGATTTTGAATGAACTTATCTTGCATAGCTGATACACATCGTGGGAGTACAAGAATTAATAACCATAATTTTAGACAAAGAATCTTCTATTTGATCAATTCCTCTACTATTTAATGGCTCTTGATTGCTTTTTGCAGTAGTTTATGTCATGATATACCAGAATAAATGCAGTCCAACCTGCATGCTGATTTAACTCACTGTAAGAGCAACCAGCACAGGAGTGATGGAGGGTTTTCCTCCTCCTCTGCTGCCACCAGGTCTATCATGGTGCCAGGCATTTCCTACCAGATGGGAAATAACTACGGATCTCACTCTAAAAGTGCTATTTTCCTTCTTTTCCCCTTCTCTCCGTGAGTGTGGGTGGTGATTTGCAGATACTCAAGCAGGTTAAGAAGAGATGGCTGTGAGCTGTGCCTGTTTGCTCAGCAGCCCTCTCTTGGACATGCCACCTCTCTGGCAACAAGTGAACCACGGGTGTGGCGCCCGACTGGCGCCCACACAACCAAAGCAAAGCTTCTCATGGGCTGCGTGAACATGCCATTCTGGAGGCTGGAGAGCTTCAGGAGGGGCTCTGCATATGATGAGATGCTCCTGCTGAAAGGTAACAGTCCAGGAGCTCCTGGACAGCTCCTCCCAGCATTATCTGAAGCCCTTTAGAAGCAGGTTCTCCATCCTGTTGGTACTCAGAGGTATCACAAATGTCAGTGGCATTTGTTTAACAGTTTGACAGGTCTGGTGATCTGACTGGAAGAACTTTGGTGGCAGATATAAGTTTTCTGGCTTCATTTCTCACTTTTTACAGGACTGACATCCAAATATATTTTGTGTTGGCACAGCAATGCATTACTTGAGAGCAAACCTGCTCCCACTGAGACCATTAAAAATTCTGAGTTGTGGGGAATAACTCAGGAATGACATTTACTCCTTCAATAGTATGCTAAAGAAATTGAAATATGAAGGCTGAAAATAACTTTCAAAAAGTCAAAGAAATGGCTATGGAATTGCTTAGGTATTTTTGGCCAATGTTGCAGGTTCTCCATCTAGAAAAAAATACTGATTGTTTTTTAAGTCTTTTGGATAGTTTAAGGAAATGAGATTTCAGTTTTAACAGCATAATATTTCAGAATAATTCCTGTATGGCTCCCTTCACAATTTATTTTTGCAAGAATTAATTTTGACATGAAAATAATATACAGAGAAGGTGTCTCTGATATGTTTTGGGAGATGTTTATTGTACTCTGTAATGTGAAAATTGCTCATGAAGTGATCCAATAGCATCACATATAACAGCAATGCAAAAACACTTCAAAGGGGTAAACTATGTGTTGGTGAAGAGTAAGAGGTAAAAATCAGATCTGGTGACAAATATGAGCCTACTCTCTTGTTTTGTGGTCTGGTTTCTTTTTATACCATTTGATGTGTGCCTGCTATTCCAAATTATGTTATTTTAATTAAGCAGAACTGTTCTGTCAGAAAGCAGAGGGTCCTTAGCCTGTCTCACAATCGTCAGACCTAAAATAACTGAGGACATCATGAGGACAGCAGGATGCTCTTCTAAAAATACCCTCATGAATGACTTTCCTTCGGTGAGATTTTTCAATCATTACTATATTACAGCACTAAGCATATGGAGATGTCTTAGTGAGAAATTTGCTCTTGTGAAGGAGACTTGAGCAAATATATTCAGTTTCAGGTCTGGTCTGGGTGTAATGAATAATCTGACCGGAAAAAAGCTCCAGCCAGCGTGGGAAGTATGCAAAGATGACCTTATCTTTTTATATATTTTCTTTTTTTTTAAATTCAGTTGTTCTGAAGTCACATCACATGAAATCTCTAGACTACTCCTTGTTTCCTCTGAGGAAATTCAGTTTCCATATCTCATCAGATCACTTAAATATGAGCCACCTTGACAAACAGGACAGAGAAGGAGGTTCCTCATCTCTTTTGTTAACTGCATCCCATTTCAAATAGAGTAATTGAAGCTTTAATAAATGAAAGGAGAACAGTTAGACAACAACTAGGATATTGACCTGGAAACTATGAGAAATTATTCTCAATTCCTACCTCCCAGGCCAGAGGAAATATTTTAACAACTTCTCTACATTCCAACCATAGAAGACTGTGTGCTTGTCTTTCACATGCCTTGTGGGAAAACTGCTATAGGCATCCAAGTCTGAAATTCAGAGACTCATGGTTATGAACCCAAACCTTCAAATGGAGGAGAAGGGGTGAGAAGGGAAAAGTCTTCTTGGTCTTTTCTGTGGTTCCTGAGTCTCCCTACCAACCCTGTCTACCCATCTGTCCTTTTCAAGGCACTGAACAGCAAACCCTGATTGGAAAAAGGCTGTAGTTTTTTCTGATGCTAGCAGAGAACCCCAATAAAGTACTGTCTTTTTCTGGCTTGGCTCATGGCATCTGCATGTCTTTTAATTGAAAGAGAATGTGTGTGTGTTTCCAGTACTATTTTCAAAATGAGACTGAAGACAAACCTTTTTGTTATACTGCTTGTTTTATGGACAGGGAGAGTAAGGGTTACTAGACCTGTGCCTGCAGTGTGCCACTTTTGTGCCACACTCAGTTTCCAAAAGATTAAGAAGACTGCCAAGGAGGAATAGAGCTCTGTAAACACAACTCTGGCTTTTGCAGTGCCCCCAGGGAAGATACACAAAGGAGCCAAACAAGTCAAGGGTGATAATGGATTTCTTGTAACAACTTACACTCGTCAAGAGCACTCCAAATTGAGCTCTCACCTGAGCACAGCTGCTGCCATGGACCATGTCCTGAATCCAGGAGCAGCTATCCAAAACCACTCCAGACAGCCCTAGCCCAGCTCAACATCCACATCCACAGCCACAGCCACACCCACTCCCACCTCCGTGTGGCACTGTGCAGCCAGATAGATTTCAGCCAGATTTCAGCTGTCCATGCCAGCTGGCTGTTCTTGCCACTGAAGATGATGTTCTGGGATGCAGAGCCAGTGCTACACATTTGTGGTGTTTGCCTGGTCTCTGCTAACACATGGTCTGCTGTCCTGCCCTGCAGCTTGGTGTGGGCAAGGACATCAAGAGGGGGTGCTGGGAGCTAACCCCACCTGAAGAGACACAGTGATGGCTCTTAGTGTGGGAGACAAACTGAGCACAGCTTAGATTAAAGGCAAACTATCCCATGCTATGTGTCAGCCCAAGCATTACACTGCTGTCCATGGTGTGAATTAAGAGAAGTGTTTAAAAGATAGGCCTCACACTAGTCCTGAGGCTTTTAAGACTGAATACAATCAAATATACTTTAAACTTTATGCATTACTTAATTTCTCATTTTATATTCTCATACAATTATGAGAATGGTCTCATGGTCAATGGTCTTTTTCAACCACTGATAATTCTGTGATTCTATGCTCCCTGACAAGTAAATCTATATGTTAAATACCAAAATATTGTGGTGAAAAAGGTGTTGTATGGAAAGACACTATAGAAGGCTGTCGAGATCACCAAACTTGCCAAGACATTTTAAATATCACCAGTGAGCACTCTGGGGAGATAAAAATCAGAGGTATTTAAGAGCTCATTAACCTACCCTAAGGAAAACTAATATCTGGAAGTTGAGCTGTGTTTCAGCTAGAGCTTAAGTATTGCTAGAACCTAGGAAGCCATTTCAGGGATGAACTGGAAATTAGAAACCCCAACCAAAGAGCAGGCAGTTCTCCCTCTCCTGCCATCTCCACATCACATCCAGATGCTGTCATCTGCTCTGTCTGAATATGATTATTGGTCTCCATACCGAGACAGGAAAGATAAATCAGGTTTCCTGTATATGGTTTGTCTCATGGGGTGAATAGGAAAAACAAGAGCAGTCCTGAGCCTCACAGCTGCAGCCTCAGTGGCTGAGATTTACTGGAATGAGGTGCAGTTGTGGGAGGAAACTGTGAGAACCGACTCCAGCCAGGTGTGATGATGGGCACGGTTAATGGTGCACAACACAGAGATAGACACTCAAGCCTACAGTCAGCCTTGCTGAGAGAAATTTGGCAGCTGCCTCTGACTCCCTGGGTCAGACTGCTGTACTTACACTGTTTCAGGGTCAAGGTAGCACTTTTGGGAAGTACTCATGTGCCTGGTGACTGGCTTCTTTAAAAAGGTCTTCAAATTCCCCCTATAGTGCAAAAAAAAAAAAGGATAAAACTAATCCTTAATTTATATTGTTTATCGCATGTAAATAGAGACTAGAAAACCAATTTGTGTAGCAAAATGTGAAAGTCTTCTGATTATTTTCATATTCAGCTGAGGACTAAATTTCACCCACAATCCCACATGCATTTTTAAAGGTGTTACAAGTAAGGTGGGCAAGGGGAGAAAGAGGCTGGATGTTTTTGTTTCCAGTGCAGTTTAGAGCCATCTTCCTCTCTTTGCAATAGGTTACAACCAATGGATGCACACAGAACATGCATTTTAACTAGAAGGGATGTATTCTTGACTCAGTACATTTGTATGTGATTATTTTTTCAATTCAAGCTGTAGTGTATGCCTAAGAGATTAATCAAAAAGATAAAGTAATTCTAGTATCAATTCAGGAAATGCTACATTAATCACATATTTTTATTTACATTACAAAAAGAAATTGTCTGAGACCTGACTTCAGGCATTCAGTTAGAATTTCATATATTTGTTGCCAACAGTCTAATAAAAAGACCAAAATTGGTTCTTTGTTTTTTGTCCCATATCAGTTTATTTCCTCAAGGCAGTACCTGGTTCATATACTTAATACTTTGTATTTAAATCAATATTTTTGTTCCACTTTCATTTGAAATCAAATATTTGGAGACTTGACCTATTCTGGGCAAAATGACTGCTTCAGAAGTCTGTATTAAAATATTAATGAAAATATAACATTTTCTTATAACTGTGACTTTTGTCTGCACTTTTGATTCTAATTAAAAACAGTAAATCTGTCAGAAAAATCTTATTGTGTAACTCCAGAATAGTCATAAAATGAGAACATTTCATACCTCAATATTGTTTTCCAGAAATTCAGCTTTAAAATAGGAAATAAAATAGTTTAAAAAGACATCATCATAAAGAATTCATGTTAGTCCTGTTCTTAAGAGTTCATTAATAGTAGTTTTGTATACTAAATCACCCATGGGTTTTATTTGAAACTTTTTCCATTAAGTTTGTCTATCCAAGAGTCCAATGAATTGAGGCAAAGGGGAAAAAGCCCAATGTGTCCACAGTAGCCATATTCAGTGAGGCTTTAGATAATACTTTCAACAAAACTTGAAGCAAACCACTCATTTTAGGGTGCCAGAAGGGATTAAACATTATAGCTGCTTCTCCTGATACCTTGTTTTTTATTCATATTAATTGTTGCTGCTATCATCTGTCACTCTGGTGAGTTTTTCAAAGCCAGAGGAGTAGGTGTGGAGCAATACTTTCCTGAAACTTCACATAGAATCAATGAATCATAGAATCATGGAATTATTAAGGTTGGAAAAGACCTCCAAGATGATCAGGTCCAACCTTTGACAGAACATCACCATGTCAACTAAACCATATAACTAAGTGTCACATCCAGTAATTTTTTTAACATCCTCAGGGATGGTCACTTCACCACTTCCATGGGCAGCCTTTTCCAATGCTTAATCACCCTTTCAGTGAAAAAATTCTTCTTGCTGAGTTCAAGTGAGTTATATCTACTTTTGAGGCACATCCACATATTGCAGCTTTGCCATCCAGACTACACCTCCTGAGTTTGGCTACAAGGAATTTTGCATTCTCCACATAAGGAAGTCTGGCTTCAAGAGAAAAAATGGAAATTGCTTCTTTTCTCCATTAATTTCTCATTTTTCTTTTTGTCTTTAGTGCAGATCTCATACTGTGGGTGAGTGTTGTAGCCTCCCAGTCTGATATAAAAGGTGATGGGCAAAATAGTTTTTTGCTCTAATTTTTGAAGGAAAGAGACTCTAATTCTGTGCTGTTGCTGTAAATCCAGGGAGGTCTAAGTACACTTACAGTAGTAAAGACATCTGCTCACTGTGCTATATTTGAGCTACATTGAGGCTCTCCCACGCCTTGAACATGGCTTTGATGCTGAGGTATGTTCTCTCTCTGATAATTTATGTCTATGTGTGGCTTCCTACTGTGCTACAAACACATTGGACAACCCATGCTCTTGTCTTCAGCATGTTTCAGTTTTTCATCAACCCTCTTTCTTCACTTTTTTCAGAAATAGAAGGAGGAGTCTACTCTGGAAAAGTGGACTTTGTGCTACAATGCAAGTGCAGACCTCAGTGATTTCCCTAAGAAAATTATTTAACAAGTTTTCCAGCAGAAGACCACCACAGCTAGTAATTTGGGATTTGACCATCCAGATTGGAGGTCTGCCTGGAACCTACTTTTTTTTCCCTTCCCCCTGAATCTGGGTTTTATTTCCACAGGAGGAAGGAGTGAGATGAGAGCGAAAGATTGTGATACACACCCAAGTCAAAAGGCCAATACACACACCAGGATTGACTGTTACAAGCACAATTAATACTAAGGCACGGGAATGTTCTGCAGATAATACCATGTTTTGTTTTCCTCAGTTTTAGCAGGGGACTTTACACAAGATATGTGGCCTACCTGATGGAGATTGCTCCTGTAAGCAATCAATCAATCCAGTATTTATGCAGTTATAAACTAGTTATGAAACTTGTTCCCAGCAGCTGAAGAGAGATCAAGTTTCGTATCTTTGAATTCTACCATATTCTTCCACATTTTTCAAAACAGACAATAATCCAATGCTCTAATCAGATCATTCAAAGTTGAATTCCAGAGGCATTTAGGACCCACTGCCCAGGATGTTCTAGGGCACTGGCTTGTGCTGTAAGAATGGGAAATGTATTTGAACCAGGATTTTTCCTTCTGGTGTTCTGTGATCTGAAGGAGTGTGTAGGGGTACCAAGTGTTCTGTTGAGGTATGGTTAAACTAAAGGATGAAGCCCTGTTGATAGGGAAGATACTCCAAACTGGTTTCAGCATCAGTGAAAGGTTTTGCAGCTCTGTCCTTCCTGGGTTTTCATGGTCTGCATGTACCCACTGTAAGGAACTTAAACTGACTGTGAAAATTCAGTAGTGAAATTGATGTGCTGAAGACATTTTACCTCATAGAATGGATGAGAAGATCTGCTACAGCAATTTGGGTCCCAAATCCTCTTTGTGTTTTTGAACCTCCAAAAAGCCTCTCTTCCCATCATTATTTTATGTGGAGAAACTAACATGACTGAAGACTGTTTATATTTCTTCTACTGCTGACAATGTACATATATTGTACCCTTCTAATTCCCAACATGCTGCTGGACTTGCTGAATGTAAATTGCAGTAATTTCAATAATTAAACCACAGAATTATTAAACAACTTGAGAGACTCCAGCAGGAATATTGTAATTTTAATGCCTTAGGATAAAAAGCACTCTTAAATAAGATTGTGAAATAGCAAGAGTTGTGCTCATGAGTGCAAGTTGAACAAGTCAAGTGTAGAACTGTTTGAAAAGGAAAAAGCCAGACTTTATTTTTATGTTGATTTGCATTAAAATCAGGGCTTTTGGGTACAGTGTACTGTGTTCAGCCTGTTTTACTGGTTTATTGCTGTTTTCATTATGCCAGTTTTTCTGCTGTTGCTTTTTTCCTTTCTTTTTTTTCTTTTTCTTTTTTTTTTTTTTTTTGCCAAGGCTAGTTTGTATCTAATTTTTTTTTTATCCTATTTAATTTTTTATGTATTTCTTGAAGAAGATTTAGGAAAAAGTTGCCAGTTACAAATGTAATTATGAGGCTGGCAGTCAGGTTGTTCTGACTGGACATTCCTCTCTGTCAGTTTATTTTCTATACCCGATTTAATGTTGGCTTTTCCATCACAGCATAACAATCATATAGAAAAGTCACAGTGTACTTGGTGTGACCACACACGCTTAATCTCATCTTCTTACTTTAATTTCCCTTTGGTGGAAGCTTTTCTATAAAGCTAATATTCATGGCTTTGCTTTTGTTCCATTAATGTTCACACATAAAAGAGCATTATGAGAAAAAATCAGTGTTGCTCTAACCTTGTTTTTCTTCGCGTCACGAACAAGACTATAGTGTGAAGTTCAAAGAAGCACTAAGAATCATGAAAAATTCATATTTGTCATGTTTTCACATGGTGTCTTTAACTGAGTAAATGTGATGCTAAAGCCAGAAGGAAAATATGTGTGCTGCATATGTTGTTGGAAACTCTCAGCTGGTGAGGGGAACGGGTGACACAGCTCCGTGCCTGAAAGCAGAGTTTTCATTCATTCTGTGTTTTGCAAGCTGACCTTTGCACAGGAAGAATTGCTGTGAATTCAACAAGTACTGGGGTGCAGAAAAGGTCAGACACTGGTCTGACAGCCAAAGAGAGGGTCCTGATCCTTTTTTTTCCCTCACCATCCCTCGCCTTCTGTTCTCACTGCTGCATGGCACGAGAGATGCCCTCCATACAGAAGAGCAAGCACAGCCTGAGACATGCTGTTGATGCCTTTCTTCCAGGCTCTGTTCCGTGGACAACGTGCAAGAAGTGCAGAAATCTAGGAAAGGCATTTTTCAGGCCCATGCAGCTTCATTCTTGCAGCTTTCCATCAACTCATGCCTATTTTAATAACATTCATTCTTGTGGCACGTCTGGTCTAAGTGAAATGCATAATAGCTCAAGCCAGTTGAAGAAATTCCTTCATGCAATAGAACTGCATTTGCTTCACTTGCCTTGAATGAAAATCAGGGACTTCTGCAAATCAAACATCCATTGTTTTTGTCTCTGTTTTACAATGACTCAACAACAATTTCATTTGATATTATATTAAAAGATTTTAATTTCTCCAAATGGAGGTCTATTTCTATTCTTTCTTTCCCTTTACTTTTATGTTAATACTGTAAAGAGAGTTCAAAGAGTGGGATCATTCTCTGAAAATGCCTAAAAATAAAAGGAATTTCTTCACAGTGCTTTCTTTTGCCTATTATGTTGCAGAATATAAAAGCTATTTTGTTTTTGTATCTGCCTGAAAAAGAAGGGATGGAGATACAGATGCATCTCATTTTCTATTACTGTAAAGGCAGTAAATCAACCCATTTCTCCCATTTTGCCCTTTTCCAGAAAGGACTAATCCTTCCTCTCCATTTACAATGCCTTTCCTGTGAAGCTGCATGAACCTCCCATGCATCTCCAACTACATTAGCTCCACATCTTCCTGCTGAGCTGGCTCTTTCCCGAAACATTTTCCTGCTACTCTGCTCTCAGGCATTTTTCTTTTTTCATAAAAGTGGCGAATTTTTAGGGGAGTTTGGAGAGCCATGTCACAAGTCAGAGCAGGCACAGCTTCAGGAGTGCCCCAGGAAGCCGCTCTCCTCCTGGCAGAGTCTCCCCTGTGTTTCCCCTAGCAAGGTGCTCACCCGTGGCTGCCGTGGCTGAGCACCGCTGCTCTTGCTGCTTCCAGGCTTGATTTTAATTGTACAGCTCCGGCAGCTCTCCAAAGGGCTACTCAGTGGAGCTGCTCTCAACCTGACTGACATGAGGAGATGTGCTCTCTTTGGCTCAGCTGGAAGTGTTTTTTCCCATGTCTTTTAAGATACTTTCACAAAGCTCATGGCTTGTTCATTAGGAAAGCATTATGGCTCATAGGCACAGTTAATTAGTACTTATGAATAAAAGAAAAGTAGGAAGGAAAATTAGAGCAGTAAGAACAACAAAAACAAAATTTAAAAAAAAAAGCAAAACAATGACAGTATGTTGGCACTCAAAAATTAATAAAAAACATACTGATGTTGTAGATTTTACAGTGATTTTTCATTCCCAGTCTAACATAAAGCAAATACATGTGGCACATGGTGCAGCTGAACTGGCACACACTCATAAGTCTGTCAGAGAGGTGACTCTCTGGTGCCAAACAGCCAGGAAACATAGGAGTGCTTCAATAGGAAGAACAGGGCAACTGTGCAGAGCTGTCACTGATGCTATCAAGAAACTTTTAAAATCCAGCTGAGGAAGGACCACTAGTTTCATTTTACTTTGCTCCCTGTGGCTGCAACTCAGCTAGATGTTTTTGAACAACGGTATTATGAAAGGCTTAAAAGCATGAACTGTGCTGGAAAGAGGCTGCCCTCTTGATGGCTAAATACAGGCACCAAAAATCTTCCTGGAAAAAGACACAGTCTTTCAAAAAAACCATCCATGATTGGAAGATAAATACATTCCAAGTCGGGCTGCTAGAAGGTAAAGGTGAAGCCTGTAATTAAAGATTATACCATCATATGAAAAATACACAAATGGGCTGAATAGAGCTAAGTATCACGTTGGGCATTACTGGAATTTGAGCCTTTTGAGTGCTTGACTTTGCCATTCTGTTTGTATTCTTTCAAGAAGCAGCATTGTTTCCATGACTGTTCAAACATGATTAGTAGGCTCACTACAGCCAATGCATGCTATTTATCCAGAAACCAACACACTTTACATTGAGAGAATGAATCAGTGATCAGAAGAAATCTACATCACCTAGTGTGGCATCTTGAGGATTCTGGGATAAATCAGGGCAGACAGAACAAGGAGTTGTGGCAAACTTTGCTCTTTCTGTCAGAGCAGAAAGCTGTGGCTCTCTACTGACTTTTTTATTGCCTTTGAATAGCGCCAGTGAGTCATTTCAGGGAAGAAAATCTTCCCTTGAGCCAACAGTTGGCCACTCTTGTCTCTTTCTATCTGTTTATGCTGGCATTCACACCAAGCCTAACCTTCTTGTGCTGCTCTTTATTACCAACAGCCATGTCCCAAGACATGTTACCCTGGTGTGCTGGTTTGAAAACAA
>VZRX01006143.1:0-27424 GCA_013398075.1 Notiomystis cincta
GAGCTCTGAGATCAGGCTTCTATACAGTAGAATGAAAAAAAACCACTGAAAGTAAATAAATAAATATATACATATATATATATATATATGCATATTATATATTATAATATTATGGCTAAATTCACACCTTGCAGGCTACTCTGAGTTTTCAGAGTAAGTAATCGTCTGCCATTTTTCCCTAAGTCCTTTGGAGTTGGATTTGAACAGCAGTGCAGCTGCTGGCTCTCTCCCTGCTCTGGGGCCAGGGGAGTAGGTATAAGCAGAGCTGCCAGAGGCAGGCCATGGCCCATCCCCTGCAGCTCCAGGCCCTTTGTCACTCCAGGGAAACTCAAATGCCACTTCTCTGCTACTCCTCCTCAGCCCGCCGGCTGAACGCCTCTGCCCAACCTCCCAGGCTAAGCTGGGACAATTAATACACTCTTCTGAAATATTATACAAGACATCAGCTGTGAACGAATCCCCATTCACTTCCTGACCCCTGACTTCGTGCCCCAGCGTGAACCCAGATGAAAGACCCGCTAATGAGTCACCTCTCACCCTCCCTCTGAAGTTTTTACTGGGATTCTTATGTCCCAGCTCATTTTCTTCCTATCTTTTGCCAATATTACAGGAAGACAAACACAGGAAAAACAAACCCTGAGACTATTGAAAATTATTAAGGGAAATAGAATTTCCAGGAGCTACCCAAAGCGATATAAAGCCGATTTTAATTGTGTGCTATCATAATTACGCAGCAGAGCCATTATCTGCAAAGAACATCAAACTCCATTTAGGACTTCCACGCTGCACAGTATTGTCAAGGCTGCCCACAATGGGAGTTAAAAGCATCTGGCACACGCTGAAAATGGGTTATTTTGTTAATTCAGCAGCCCAACCCAAACACACAGAGAATACACCAAGAGCCCTCTATTTAGCTGTCACCTATGTGCAGGCAGGATGCCAACATAGTCTAAGACCACAGCTTTCTGCAGTGGGCTGTGAAGAAAGACTTGGAAGAGAGACTGTGAGCTAGCAAGGCCCTCAACAACCTGCTTTCTTGGGATATGCACTGCAAGGAAAAAGGCCTTCAAATCTAGTGATAACTAGGAGAATAATGACAGGCTGAATGTCTCCTCAGTCTCCATCAACCTTCTGGGCATAGGCAGAAGATGGACAGAAACAAAGAGAGGGCAGAGAGCTATGGCATGAACATGGCTCCATGCTACACACTCCTCCTAAACTAGGGGTACCCCCTGCACTCAGTATTTCACCTATATTGTCATCCAACTTCTTCTCTAAGCTCATCCTCCCACAATATCCAAGGCAGAAGCTTTGAAATAAACAGTGCTTGAACGGCTGCCTCCTGACCTGTCTGCATGTAACCTCTCAACATGAAAAACACCTACATTGCCATCCCAGAGGTAGAAAGCAAGAATTAAGTAAGAATGAGAAAAGAAGTTAAGAAACAATGAAGAAAACAACACTGAAGTATTCCACTGACCTTTCACAAATTATGATGTAGATTTACACGTGAGCCTTCAAATAGCACACAAAATGAGCCCAGCTAGCACAGCCCTGTCCCAATGCCTCAGAGGGATCATTTAGGTCTGATTAAATCAAATATAAAATCAAGATTACCAGCACTGCAAAGAGATAAGGAACTTTCACTACAAGTGCTCAGTAGCAAGCTGTTCACTGACAAAGAACTTGTGTAGTGTGAATATGTACATGCAACTGTGCAGAAAAACAGAAGCTATGGTAGAACAGGATTTTTGGACTTCTGGGCTTTTTTAGCATCCTGCACAATTCAACTTGACACACAGTCTTTCTAGAAGATATGATTTCCAGAAATCTCTAGTGAAGGAAAAAAACTCCCAGGGTTTAGTCTAGGGAGAACAGAAGAACAATCACATGTTGTGGACTCCGAGGAACATTTAATTTGCACCTTCCCCATTAGGATTCCCAGTTCTCCAAAAATGTATCATGTTTGAACCCTACCATCATGGGTTTAGTGGTGGATTTGGCAGTGCTTGTTAATGGTTGGACACAATGAACTTAAAGGTCAGTCTCAATGATTCCACAATTCAGTGATGCTATCTTCCCTCTGCAGGCAGCTGCTTCTGCACCTCGACCTCACACTGCTGGCTCTGCCCAAGCCATGATGAGCAGCTACAGCCACAACTCAGCAAGATTCATTTAAAGACAGCAGAGCTCTCCCAGATGCCAAAGTGCCAAAAATCTACATCCTCTATTACCTCTAACCAATGATTTACAGATTCACTGTCTTCACCTCACTGACTCTGCAGCAGTGTGATATCTTTGAAAAGGCTTCTGTGCAGTGATTTATTCTGAGTATGCCTGAACACTGCCATAGTTATATTTTTCAGAACAACCATTACCTCATAACCTAACACACATTATCACGGTGAGACATCAATGGGCATCAGCTTAATTAGAGAACTCAAAACTAGGAAAGAAGCAAACAACAAGATTAATCATCTGACCCTATGAAAACAAGGAAGCTTGCCAGAGCAGATACAATAGCACTGTAAAGAACATACAAAATGTCCATCTTTATGTCCTTTTTTTGCAGTAAAACCCACACCCTATTAGCCTTTGTTGGATTAACATGAATCTAACAGGTTCTTCATGTATCATTTATCCCTGACAAAACTCTGTGCATTGCAAAACAATAAATACTTAGCTCTGTTCAAATGTGATGTTTCCACTTAAACATCACAACCCAGGGAAATGAAGAATCAACAAGTAAAACAAGTACTTTAGGAAGCCACACACTTCCAGAGTGCAAGTCTTTGAAGTACCAAATCACAAAATGTTGTATTCCACAACACCCAAAGTCCTGTAATTAACTAAGAAACTCACCTGCAAGTCAAGGCTATATGCAATAGATACCATAACACATGGAAACACAGACATGCACTACTAAGCCATCTGAAAAAAAAGACCTTCATTCTAGCCTGCATACATAACCGTGCAATTAAAACTCCAGCCTTTTCCTCTTTCATCTGAGGCATTTTTTAGGTTACCTACAGCCCAACCTCATAGCCCTGTCTTGCTTCCAGATGCACATGTGCTGTCTGAGAGAACACATTCTGCAATGCCACATCTTAACATTCTTAGACTTAGAAGAGAT
Source organism: Notiomystis cincta (assembly GCA_013398075.1). Lineage (NCBI taxonomy): Eukaryota > Metazoa > Chordata > Aves > Passeriformes > Notiomystidae > Notiomystis > Notiomystis cincta. The sequence continues at coordinate 3,134 of VZRX01006143.1, forward strand.
CTGAACATACAGTTAATTGCACTGCTAAAACAAATATATCCTAGACACTGTGAATGGTCTGGATAGCATTCTTGAGGGAGAAAAAAAAGCCCCCTGTGTGAGCAGGGCACAAAGAAGAAACAAACAGGAGAAAGCTTAGCATGAGGCATTTTGGGCATGAGATACGAGTGCTGGCACAGGTGGTGGCAATCTGAGCGTCTGCTGGTGCGTACTTTGCATTTAGTTCTGGCTACACTTGCTACACAGACCCTTGGGATCAGGCTTTTCCCAGCTCTCATTACATACCCAAGAGCCAGTGCCCTGCCTTCCCTGGCCATTCATTGCTGAAGACCAGGCCTGTGCATAATGTTCAGAGATCAGCTATCATACTGGACAGCTTAGACATCTTAACTTTTTGGTATCTGTGATAAAGTGAGAGTCCAGTGCCATCATTTTAAATATTATTACATCCACAGGAATTAGTGCCTTGTTGCTTGTTAGTTCATGAACAGTCAGTTGCAATGCCAAAGACCTTTGAGTACAAAAATATGTATTTACTTAAATATTGCATTTGCTTTGCTCATGCTTTACTAAGAAATATATTTGCAATAATACAGAAGGCATATTCCAGAAACAGTACTGCAAGATCCACTATTAGGGTAAAGGCAGATCCTTATTGTCCAGCAGAACTGCTTCAATGTACCACTGAGCTTGTGGACCTGAGTCTTGCAAGGGGAGAGCTTGGTTCTTCCCTGCTCATCTCACCAGGGACAGATCCTGGAGCCACTGAGCATTTTTCACTCTGGGAAAAGCAAACATCCTCCTCTTTCCCCCCTCCCTGCCACCATGACTGGGCACAGCCTCTTCCTGTTACTGGGCACTGGGTTTCTGCTTGTAGCAGAGGGTTAGATCATTCTCCTCTCTCTCTGTTGAGGTCCCTTGCTTAGCATAGCTTACAGCAATTGGCTCATTCCCAGTCTGAGGTTACTCTCTCCTGGTACAGACCTCTATTAAAAATTTAAATGTTTTCAAAAACCAGTTTACTCCACTGCGAACATTTAGTTCTGCATGGCGGAAGACCAGCTACAGACTGAACACCACAATTCAGCCTATCCCAGGTGCACGAAGATTAAAGGGTGACATTTAAGAGAAGCCTCAACTACAAGTAAGCAAGTGTTGCAGGAATTCTCGTAACACTGCTAACAACATTTGGCTGTGTAGCTGTATCACTGCTCTCTGTTAAAGTATGGTGGGTACAGCCGTGTCCAATATTCAGAGAAGCTGGCCAAGAAGCCTCCCCACCTGTTTTCACAACAGAGAGCACCCAGCAACCACCTAATGAACATTTCATTGCCTTGGCAATTGCAGCCTACATCTGCAGGCTGGGGAAATGCCTTTCCCGGGATCAATACGCCCCCAAGAGCATTCATGGCAACTGGCAGAGGCCAGAGGCTTGGAAGCATCCCCCTAACTCTCTGCTGAAAACAGCCTCTGCCCAGGGCAGTAATTACTGGAGAACTGAATTTTTGTGGGTGCCAACAAGTTGGCTGGCTAGGAAATACTCAGCAATGGGATACCAGTCTTCAATCAGTTTTTGGGGGGAGAAAATCCCCAAAAATTCTTCAAAGAATTTGGACAACGGCCTTAACAAGATGCTTTAACTTTTGGTCACCTCTGAAGTGGTCAGGCTGTTGGACTGGAGGATCCTTGCAGGTCCCTTCCAGCTGCAATATTTTATTCTATTTTATTCTAAAAGCAGAATCATTAACACATTAAAAGTGAGGAAAATTGCCAGAGCAGTGTGTTAGACTGAGGGTACTGATACTTTACATCATCAGAATGATAAAATAGCATCTCACAGTGACAAAGCTGGCCAACAACAGTTTAGGGGACTGCTATTAGAATGCAGCAGAAGACACAAATTTCACTTTTTCTGTATTCCCCTGTCTTGGTTTCCTCATGCTGAGCCAGAAGGATCAGAGGCAGCAGATCTGGCAGATGCAAGAGCAGGCAGCCTCCTTAAAGCACCACTGATTGCTGTACCAAATAACCTCAGTGATGATTCCTGACTTGTTCAGTCTCTCCCCAGCACACTCAAAAAATATGTTGTATTCATGTTATGCAATGAGAGTAGAGTTTGGCTGATCAACCCCAATGTTTGCAGTTATCCACTTCAAATGTGGATTGGGCTCTCAATTTGATCTAATCTATAGTGCATATAAGCAAATAAATAGATAAAACAATCATTAAAGCAAAATAATCAGCAATTAACTGTAATTGCAAACCCATCTCCTGGTAAAGATGATTAATTGAGAATGGGGTTACACCCTGACCTTACAGGAAGTCTGGAGGATCTGAGTTACCCAGCTCTCCCCATCACAAACAAACAACACAACATTAGGCCATGGTGACTTTATATAACCTGTACATTACTTCAGACATCTATACACACAGGAGGTGGGAGCAAAAGATCTAAAAATAAGAGTAAAGTCCCAGGACAGGTAGCCTTGATAGCACATCTCCCTCCTCCTCTTGTGAGGCTCAGGGGAGGCAGGGATGGCTTCCATAATCCCAGATTTGATGAAGGACCTCCTCTTGTCAACAGCTTTACTAAAAAAGCATTTAGAAGGGCATAAAGCACCACTCAACATTATCAAATCTTCCTAGCAGTCAAAACTGGCTGCCCAAGGTCTCTGTCTCCAAAGGCCTGGGAAGCACAGGAGCAAACCACAGCAACCAGACCTGAAAAACACCTGGCATGGGACCCTAAGCTGATGTGGTGGTTGGGTCTTTGAAAGCTGAGGTGTGGTACACTGATTTAGTCTGAAATTACTTAGAATGATTTCCAGGGTCTGGAAGAGCAGTGTTCTGGCTATAACTGTAGCCATGCTAAATACAAACTTAGAAAGACCTTTGGATGGCAAAGGCCATGACCATAGATGCAAAAATGTATTTAATTCTTCTTTAGCAGAGACTCTTTTTCTGTGTGTGTTGGTGTTTAATTTCTTTATATACATGCACTTTTAAAACAGCTTTAGAAAGAAAAAACACTAAGCCAATGCAGAAATGGATATATTTGATTTTAAAGGCTCTGCCTATCTGCGTGGAACAAATCAATCACATTACCATTTCCCTAGGGTGAATTGTTATATGGGTAGAACCTATGCAGATATAAGACTTTTAGCTTTTCTGGTCTCCCCCTCCCTTTCTCTTCTCAAAATCTCTGCACTTCCACCAGCAGCATTTAGAGACAAAGGATCTGTGACTTTTTTCGGAGTTGTGTTACTGTCTAGTCCTCCCTCAGTCGGAGGACTTTTTTTGATAACATAAAACAAGGCACTTTGTCATCTGACTCAGTGGCAATTTTAAAGCTCTGCAATGAATTGCAATGAATTTGCAGCTCATTAGCAATGAATTAAGTTGATGAAAGGTCACAAGGAACCAAGGACAATTTTTACAAAGCATCTCCAGGCAGTTTTTCCAGACCATCAGCTCTCTTTTGCTAACCCAGGAACACATCTCGCACTCTTTAGAAAGTCAACCATCTCTTTCCCTGTAAAAAAATCCCCAAGTATTGCCTAATGAAACACACAAAGAGTCCTTCTCATGCTATGGGAACACACTTCAGGATTCTGCTCACATGTTTTTTACTCGGGCATGCTTTGATGTAATAGCAGGGGAGAGAAATTTTGAAGGATTTACAGATTAATCAGTCAGAGCATGGATGTAGGTTAGGACTACGAGAACCATGCTCCTCTGGGATATTATCTGCAGCTCAGCTTACCAAAGATGAAATGAAACGTGCTTTGGGAATGCAAATGAATTAGGATGTCACGAAAAGTAATTCAATTTGCAGCACTGGGGTTTTGGATTTGGTTAGTTACCTACAAGATCTTTATTTAAATGTAAACCTGGCACAATGCTTACTATGATTTCCAATTTGAAATTCATTTTACTGCGATTTTAAAAATCAGGCCTGATAACTTCTGACAGATTCTCAGGTCATGTCTCTTTTATATGTATGTATATCTCTATGCAACTGCCCACTTAGGGATGCTCTGTAACAGATCTGCACAACAGTGGGATCTCACACACATTAAAAACAAAGGAAGACTTTCATTCATTTCACCACTGTGGAAGAGGTAAGTGGAACAAGACAGCTAATTAGTCATTCTCCACTTCAATCCTCAATAACCACAAAGAGAGCTTGTTTTTTTACTGCAGGCATTGTCTTACATCAAACAATTTGTAGATAAGAAAAACCAGTTCTCTTCCTGAAGGCATATAAGCAAGTATTTTGATAGAAAAGATGAAACAGCATTAGAAATTAACTGTAACACTACTTCCCTTCCCCAGCCACTAGAGTATGTCCATCAGGACACATTGCTAATATACAACTGTATTATCCAGACTGACAAATTTTGCATAGTCTGCTGTTTTGGTACTACAGAGCACAAGCCATTAATAGCTGACTGCCTCATTCAAATGAAACAAGACAATTATCAGCTGTAACTTACACAATTAATAATACTGCTGCCAGCATTTTCAGCAGAGATTTGATTCTTTTATAGCTCATTTGAAGTCTCTAGGGAACGTGTTATTAGTACATCTGTCCTGCTGTAAACATAATTATCATGCAAAATTCCATTTATCATGCTGATCAGGAAGCATTTTCTATCAGCCTTTCAGCCTGGGAACATTGATAAACAGGCAGGGGAATTTGACTGCCCCAGCTGGATGGGAGCATGCTCACTGCCAGGACCAGTGACTACCAGGACTGCCATTGCCCTTTCCAGCTGAGCCTGTGGCAATCTTCTGAATAAGCACAAGACTTGTGCTGACCTCTGATTTTGTGGTACATCGTGTTTGAACATGGGTTACATCCTAATGGACACAGCCTGTTTGTATGATTAGTTGATTTTATGTTCTCCTGTAATTCCATGCTCCTTGCTTCTCTCCAAGACCACACTTGTAGGTAGTTCAGGCTTATGGAGCTGCTGCACAGAGAGCAGGCAGCAACTGGATTCACCATGATCATGACCCTTCATCAGCAGCATAAATCAAGCCCATGTCACAGACAACAGGCAACATCTGCTTCAACAGAGCATCATTTCTAAAAACTGGGCTTGGGCCAGGTGTAAGCAGACATCAGTTAAGCAGATGTCAACAAACACAGTGCTGAATTTTGGCTAAAATGGGTGTGAGGTCTTAAAAAGTGTGTGAGGTCTTAAAAAGTGAATACCATCAAGACTTACCAAACTCTGATACTTTATGTGCAGAACAGTCCATAGCTGCAGGCTTGATTGCAGATAAACTGGACAACTTAACCTCAGAGACCTACAGAACATCCTGACATCAAAGCAAAATTAAACAAAGTAAAGGTCAGCCCCTGCACAGGCCTCCTGCAAACTACAGCTTCAAATTGGTTTAAAACAGACTCATTTATACTAACAAGCTGATGCTGTGACCAGAAGGCACCGTGCTGCTTCAGCCTCCTACCACCTCCTGCATCACACCAGCAGAAAGTCTCCTGCAGCCAGCCAGGTAAGGGAGGCACACAAATGATTAGTGATCAGCTTCTATTGGGTTTTGTGAGGGAGGACAAGATCTGTCCTCAATGGGATCAGCCCAAAACAATCCTCAAATCACAAGAGCTGTTCCTGCACCCCAAGAAGCTGCTCCCATAGCTGCTGGCTGTTCCCAAGCCTTCTTCCACTGCAGCTATGGGTATCTCCTTCAACTCAGCCAGTGAGCAGCATATAGAACAATTACAGGGAATAGGCTGTACTCCTTCAAGTCAACAGACAGAGATGCCAAACAGGCCTGTGACTAATATTGATCTCTTCCAGTCTTTAGAATTTAACAGTTTTTCTCTATTGGTTGAAACATTCTTTTTTTTCCCCCAGTGTTTAAAAATTGCCTGACAGGACGTAAGGGACCTGTGGATGCCCTGAGGTTGATGGAATCACGCTGCTGCAGCAAAGGGCAAAGGAGGAGGAGACCAACTCCTGATGATAACAGAAAGCAAATGTTGTTTCAAAGAGAATTTATTTGACTGCTGATAAATATGTGATAAAGTTATGGGTTTTTTTCTAAATGTGGGAGAAATTCATAAATCTAACTCAAGAAAATTGCTATTGGAGGCTGACATTGGTACATGCTGAACAGCTGCAAGACCACAGAAACTCATAAATTCACTATGTTAATGCATTCAGCCATTATGGATTATATTTTAGGCAATTTATTCCCAGATCATTCTGATGTTTCATTTAATTGTTTTAAGACAGGGCGACTGTGGGAAATGAGTAGCACAGTGGTTACATCAATTACTCTCTTTAAATTCAAGAATCGTGCATATCCAGATTGCTTAATTTCTCACATACATCTGCATTTGCATATCTTTCTTCTCTGAAGAGCTTTCAAAAGCTCAAGTTTTAATCAGAGGACTATTTTTGATCCTAATTTTCCAAGCTGCAGTAAAGCTGCTTCATGACCTAATCTGATAGCAAATGTACCATCATTATACAGTGGTTTCTAGCAAGTTGTACAATAACTTGTCATAATATTTCTTATTTTTAATCACTGATACAGCAGGTGCCTTGTGTCTAACTAGAGCTATCGATCTGCAGACATCACTTTAACTCAGACTGGCAGATGATTTGCTGGAGCAAGGGCTGCCTGGGTGAATAAAACACCCTGCAGGACAGTGTGTGCACATCAGCCCCCTCAGGCAGAGCCCAGCACACCACAGCTGCGAGCCCAGGCAGCCCTGCCTCCCCAGCACCCAGCTCAGACTCTCGCTACAGCACCGAGCAGGACAAACGGACACAACGAGGTTTGTAACACGAGCTGAGCACGGCTCTAGGGGCTGACAAAGCCACACAGCTCCAGCAACCAGGAGCCACAGGCACTGCTACTCATCGGGTGCAGGGGTACGACTCAATTGCAAACTCCCCCTTCCAGCAGGGCTGCTTTACTTTCAACACTATCCTCAGCAAAATCAAAAAATCTCCTATTTCATAGGGAACAGAGCATTTTGATTTGCCTGAAGCCAATGTTTCACTTCGATTTTTTTTTTCCTTCTGACATACACACAAACATACATATTCATCTGCATCTATGATATAAAATACACACACTCAGGAAGACAAAGGAATGTTTCCCACTGTTTGAACATGCCCCCTGTCTGAAGAATTTTGCTTCCTGAAAAAAAGTTCACAGAGTTTCCTCTGGTTTGGTTTAACAGCTTTAAATGCTGTGCTTCCAGACAGACAGAAAATCTGGCTTACCCACAGCTTCCCCCCCTGTGTTCCACATTTAACAGGTCGCTGTTGTGACCACAAGAAAGACGGCAACCGCTGCTAAAACTTTAATCTCCCCCAAAAGTCGTAATCTTTATATAGCAAATATAATGAGCTTTCTCAGTGACACACTTCAACAATGTTTAACAGGATTGCATAAGCAAAGTTATATTTAAATCCACTGAAAATACAGCCCAATTCTCCACAGTCTGCTCTGGTGATAATTAATGACAGATTTCATTAATATTCACTTATCCATTTTTTTTTTTCTTGTAGGATTGCATCCCGCTAACACAAGGACAGTGGAGAAGAACTGTCTTCTATTAAAGAAGCTCTGTTAGGCATCACAGATAACATATGAAGCGTGGCCAGGCTGTTCTCTATCCTCTATTACCCCTCAATTTTATTCTCTAGAAATGGTTTCAGCTGCTAGTTCCAGGCTGTAACTAGAGGAGGAGCAGGACGTATTCTGCCACTTCTCTCTGGCAAGCCAGAGGAGGACAGAAAAGGAAAAAAAAAATTCAAAGTATTCTGCAAAGTAGTCAAACACTTGGAGGTGGCAAGGTTTCACCAGAGAACACCAAATTATCTATCCTATTCTTAAACAGGAACAGTAAAGAGACACTTCTTTATGTCAATGAAATTGCAGTTTCCCAGGGCAACACAAGGATGACACCACAACAGCCTGCCTCTCTAGGGCAAGCTGCAGGAATGTTGCCCCCAGCTCTGCACTTAATGCAAATGCAGGAAAAATCACATGAAGCCCTATCCCCCAACCACTCTCACAATTCACATCTCACTACAAAACAAGCCTTGAGCCCAAATCCCTGTAGCATTTTGAGAACCGCCCAGCAATGGAGGAGGACAGAGAAGTGAAGAGGAAAATGGGAGGAAGAAGGAAAAAGCTGCTTCCCCTTCCCAGCCTGGTATTTCTTCTGAAAGCTTTGATCTCCACTTTATACATAGAACTTTCTTTTCCTCTGTCTGGGAAAAAAATGGACAAAAAAGCTTTACTCTCCTTTATTCCTGCAAATCTTGTCCCTGTCACTTTTGCTGGGGAGCTGAAGCAGCATCTTTTGCTGGGCTGCAGAATCCTTTACAAAGACAACTGTCACTCCCAACATTTATTTTTAATTCCCATTTGAAGCCCAGTGAACCACTGCAAGAGCATAACAAAATGCCTATTAAGCTTTCCACAGAACCAAGTCTTCAATTTCAAAAATACTTATCTTGATCTCAGAGATGCTCACTCTAACTTCTGACTCCTTGGGCAAATGATTTGACAGACCATACACACCTAAAAAAATCAGAAACTGAAAGGAAATTCAGTAATGCCAACCTCCCAAGCTATGGACTGGGAAGCTGGCCACGGAATTGCCTAATTTAATGAATATTCGGAAGGAGGTACAACTTTATTTCAACCCACAGACTACAGCAGCAACTGGAGAGAAATTCTTAAAAACAAGGCTCACAAGGACAGGGGAAAGCTGTTTGTCCCACCCCAACATTACACGCTGGCTCAATTCTGCAGCGTCGCTGCTCAGTTTTCAAGGTACTTTTACTACTGTCAGTAAATGTGTTATTGTCAAAGACTGGTAGGCCAACCACACCCAGGCACAGCTGGATTCCTACCCCAAAGCCAGGACTGTGAGCAGCTGTCAGCCCCACAGCCACTGCAACCCAAGCGAGCAGCTGCTGTTGGGACAAGTTTCAGCAAGAGCAGGCGGTGAGCAACTCGCAGACACCGCTGTCAGTCTGACCACAAAACAGGGAATTCTGAAAAAGCTCCAAGCTGGAGATGAACATCTCAATCCAGCAGGAGATGACACCCCACCTCACGACAGGTTAACAACCTGTTGGGGATTTGGCACGCCCCAGAGCAACTGGCTGGTTTTGCTGAGACAGGCAATGGTGCCCCTGGGTCACATCCACAGAAGAGAGGCATTTCTGAAACAGGAGGCAATTTCCTTGCTGAAGAAGTAATAATAAGAAGAAATAAAACCAGAAGTCCCTCCTGACGGACTTCAGTATCACAAGTTTCTGGGAGAAAAGAACAAAAGCTGACCACACATCCAGACCCTAACCTCAAATACCACTGGATGGGTGGAGGATGCGAGAACAAAGTCAGGCAGCCAGAAGGATGCACAGGTCCCCTTGCATTTCTCTACTCCTCCACCCAACAACTCAGGAACCACACTGCTGACCATCAGGTGTAGGGGCTTGTTTTCCAGTTTCACATCTACCTTAGCCTGGCTCCTGCTGTGGGAGATGCCTGGGCAGGGCCAACTCCTCTGACAGCCCTCCCTACCCCTGGGGCACACTTTGGTACCTGAGCTGCCTCAACCCATCTGCACGGTACCCACATCTGCCTCAGCAGCTGCATCTCCTCTGACAGAGGACCAAGGCAGACACTGAAAGCAGCTCTGTGATGGGCACAGTTGCTACCACTTCCTCAGCATTTTCCAGAGAGCCTCATCCCCATGAAAAGGTATATACAAGGACTCTGCATGTGTGTATGCTTCATTCAGTATTCATTGCTGCTTCTCTGAAAGGGGAAGGCATGAGAGACCTGTGACTCTGTTTAAACAACAAAAACCAAGCTAAAACATATTAAACATTCATGAATTTCTCTGAATCCTTAATGAATCTTATTTTTTGCCTTTCGTTATGTACCTCTTTAGGGCTATATCTTTTTTAATCTTTTTTTGATCTTGAGAGCTAGAAACTTTGTCAAAAAGGTAGAATGCAAGGGGATTAGACTGAGTATCTCCACCTCTTCTCATGAACTTTAAAAATCCTCTACTACAGATTACAAGACTTTGGAGCTGGAAATACTGGAATAACTTCCTCTGCCACAAAGATGGAGAAGAGACATGGGACCCTTTATCAGGTCATATGACTCAAATGCTGCTAACACTTCCAACTGTAATGAAAAAACACATTAAAATCTTACGGAGAAAGAAAAGAAATAAAGTTTGAGTCCCTGAAAATGGATAATATCAATCTGGCTGTCCTATTTCATTCAATCAATAAAGCTGTGGGCTTCTGAAAGCTGAGAAACCTAAACGTGGGGTAATATGAGAGCGGAGGCAGACTTCTGTGCTGGCTTAAACCAGCAGCTATTTGAGTTTAAGGTGATACTTTGGGTTGTGAAATAAAATCTTGAAATTGTGAACATATTTGCTTCAGTGAGCCTCTGCTTTGGGGCCAGTAATCCCTTTAATTGCCCCAAATCACCTAGAGGCACCTTCAGGCAGAAAAATATTTGTTCCATAAGCAGCGTTACACAGACAACAAAACCCTTAAATGTAAAAGCAGCTGGGGGAAAGTTTGACAGCAGCTCATCATGTCTTCCTAGACAAAGTATAGTAAAAAGAACATAAAGCATGAAGTGCTTTGAAAAAAAATTCTCATTTTGACCCCACTTAGGATAAAAATGATTTTTTTGTCACAGACTTCACTGATTTAATGTCCAGTATTCTCACAGGCTACATCCAGCTGTCAGTATTAGAAGGACTAACTGCACACATCCATTCACAAGAAGACATCAAACTTTCCCTCTAAGATTTTAAAATATACCAGCCTAGTAGTGCAAGGAAGTCACTCAGACCAATCAATTGATCCTATCCTGTAAAACCTCACGCACTTCAGTACTCTTGATGAAGGTGCTAACTGCATGACTAATGATGCACTTCTGCAGAAACCTCAGCTGACCAGACTCAAGCTCAAATGAAACTACAAAACTACTCTTTTTGACTATTTTAGGCATTGTCTTTATGAGTCAAAGGCAACAAGTTACCTGGAAAAGTAAGACTGAACATATCTGCAAGTGTTTGCAGGATCAGGCTCTATTTTTATACAGCCTTTTATCAATGACAAAAGCTAATTTAAAAAATCACCTCTTTCAAGAGATGGCACTAAATATAATGCAAGGAAGATTTACTTTATAACAGCCTTGAGGGTGTGTTAAAACACACAAAAATCTATCTTTTAAGAAGGATTAAGACATATTTAGATGGCACAGACATGAAATGCAGACCAAACAACTCCGGTACAGATACTAATCATGTGAAATGGATAACCTCATAATATCACACATCTTAGATCATCTGACTTGTGTGTCTGTCTACATATTCAGCACCACAGCCCCAAGCTGAAAAAACACAGACAGAGAAGAAAGAGATTCTTGTTTCCTGGTAAAGCTTCTTGCATTAAAGAACTGAAAGCAGGGCAAAAGGCCCATTCAAAAATGTGTCACAAAACACTTCACCACAGACCTAGGAGCTTTGTTGTGAGAGGAGAAAGGAAAAAAAAAGGATTTTGAACAACAATATTGACTAATGGGATTATGTATATACAACAGTTTCCCATTCACAACACCCTCCCGGGGAGCTGAACACAAGCTCAATTTTACCTGTGCCAGTAACAGTTACATCATTTTATGACAGATATTAAGCCAACAGGGTACAGACCACAAAGCTGCTACCAAAAATACTTAAACTTCCAACGAGGATATCAGACAGGCAATTAAAGAAACAATAATCCTCGCCCAAACATTATGTTTTATCATCTGTAAATGTACATCTGTAAATGTCTCTCTTTGCTTTAAGTAGGAGCTCATGAAACATGAGGAAACATGCACTTTTGTAGCATATTTTGGTAACTTAAAGCTTTCAAATTATATATAATGTAATGCCTGCATAAGTAATACATAGAAAATAGTATCCTGATGACGATATAGCAACACATGAAGACAAATTGTTTAGCATCTTTTTGAACTTGCTTGCATATAAAATCTTTTCTGTATTCATATGAGACAGAAGGGTTATAGAGAAAGACGCCTTAGGACTGAGTATTCCTTCCCCTTTTTAAATATATGAACTAATTTTTTACCTAACCACAAAAGCATGCATGCTTTGAAGCTTTTTAAGAAAAAGAAATTAGAAAACAAACTTAGAACTGCTGCAGTTCTGGACAGGAAAATCTGTGCTTTAGCAACCAGAAAAACTTATTCATGCACCTCATAAAGAATAAATACAGCTATGAATACAGAATAAACATCCTTGATTGTACTAATAAGAACAAATATAATGTAGACACACAGCTATTGTTTGAAGAAAAGCACATTCAAAGCCTTCCCAGTGACAGCTCCAGCCCCCTGCCACGCTCCAACAGGCGCTGCACAGCCTTGCAGACTGCCAGGACAAAGTAAGCAAGGAAAAGGATGGTCAAGTAACACGATGGTCACCACCAAGTGCCTGTGGTGAAGCTTTCCAGGGCAAGAAGGTGTCAGGAGCTGCAGCACTGGGGAGGGGAGAGACATGGGGTTTGCAGCCAGTGCTGAGGTTCCCTCACAGGCATTGTTGTGGGGCAGTGAGTAGCACTACCAGCAGTGGTAGTTGGGATACTCGATCCCGACAGCAGGGAACCATCTCCCCAAATTCAACAAGCAAAGTGATGGATCCGAGTGTTAACAGAGCAGCATCCAGCTACCTGTGACAGAGCAACAATGAGAACTGTGAAGACTTCCTCTCCTGGAAGGATCTGCCAACTGCTGTTTGGAAAACAAGAGATTCATAGGCCTTTATCTTTCGTTCTGAAGCAGTGGGACCTTAATAATCTGTACAGATACGGAACCGAAACCGCACTTCTGTTGCCGTCTCTTCAGCTGCCCAAGAACCTGCAGCATTTTCCCTCCTTCCCACAACTCTCTGCAAAGGAAGAAGGCTGAACAAAGTGCCACTATATGAGGGCCATGGCCCCCACAGCAGCAGGAAAAAAAAACAAATTATGCAAAACTTGTACTGTTTTGCTTCTGTCACCCTTTGCCTCCTCAGACCTGAACAATAATGAGCTTGTCTAACATAGAGGAAAGAGCAGAATGGCTTTGAGCTTGGATGGGTCAGAGCAGCTAAATGCAGAGATGTGCTTGCCAAACACACTTGCACCTGGCTGGGATAAGGAGGAAACACAAAGGTGTTTCTCACAAGGCTGAGAAGCTGCAGACAGCAGCACCAAGAGAAGACCACAACCCTCCCTCTCATGCAAAACCTCATGGTGGCTCCCCCTGCCAAATCACTGGAGGGATCCAAAATGAAGGCTCATTTTGTAGCTACTTACATAGAAGTGACAGGCAAAATTTTGCCTTATTGCTTCCACTGAAAGTGAAATCAGCTATACTTTGTATAAAAGTGGGTCTTTAATCAAAAGAAAATAAAAACAAATGAGCCCTCCTTGCCAGACCACACAAACAGAAACCACTACTTCCTCAGTCATGTTCACATCTAAAAAAAGCCCAAGACAAGGGTAAAACCATGCTGGGTGTGACATCAGACCTCTACATTGGTCAAGCTCACAAACTGCCACCAACATGTGACACACAATTTTGAAATTTTGGTTTTCCTGTTTCACCTTTCCACTAAACAGACAGGAAATATGTCTGTTAATGTGAACAACTGAATTAAAGTAATATCCATTTTTGCAGAATCTACTACGTTACGAAAAAACATCTAGAATGCCCAAAACTGACCAGTAAAAAGAAAACAGATCCCTCCCCAGTTCACCAGGGACGTGAAGTCAAGTCTTCACTACCATAACCCCTCATCTTGGGAAACTGGATGTGAGGGTCAAGAGCCTCTCAAAAGATAGTTTCTTCTAACATATGAAAATGACACAAAAAAAACCCAAAACAAACACACAGAAACCCAGACAAGACCAAGTTGAAATATTCCTGGGGAATTATACAAAACCAAGAACTGCAACAACTGCAAGACAAGTGCCTGTTACACGAAAGACCGTGCCACCCTCGACTGCTGCTATCACATTCATTTATCCAGTGAGATATTCAAGATATGCAATCGCTCGACAGGTTGGAAATATTACCTCTGCACTTAAAATAGAAAAGACAGGCCTAATCCTGTTCTCATTTGTACCTGAGCAGCCCTGCAATTAATTCAGAGGTTGTTCGTTTTCAGATGCCTTGATCTTTGCAAACAGGCAGTGGCTTACAAGGGCTTTTTCACGCCAGCCTCTTTTGCTCTCAGCCCATCCTCCCCAAGGGAGTGAATTCCAATTGCAACCCACACCCTTCTGCAGAGCCCTATTGCACTAAACAGGTCTTGGGCTTGGGGCTTAGCTCCTGAGGAATATGGAGGAGTAATGGCATTTTGTACAGCACTGAGCACAGCACCGGTACCGCGCTGTAAAAAAAATCCTCGCTCCTGCTGCAACGCCACATCTTCCAGGAGAAGGAAGCCTGCAAGTTCACAAACACACTGTGAGAAAATACACATTTCCATTCACATCATCCATTCAACCTTCCCACAGAGCGTGAGGACAGCAGCAGAAAATACTGCCTTGAAACTGCCTATTTAAGGGTGCTGGCAAATTCATACAACTCGAGTTTTTTATTTTCAAGTGCATCTGCTCAAAGTTGCTCTCTGTTACACCCAAGCACTGTCTTTGACTTGACTAGCCTTACATCATCAATAAGGAAACTAATGAACAAACAAGAAATGAATATTTATAATAATCTCTTGAAAACAAACAGAAGCAAAAAGCCTCGGACAATGAAGTCTGTTCCTGAAAACAAATGTGTGCAGACACTTGCTACTTGCGAGGCTGCTCTCGAGTTCTGCAGTACCTGGAGTGCCTTCTAAAACAGAGGAATATTTTATCTTGAGGCGAGTCATGCACATGGAAAAATATGGATTTTCCAAATAAATCCCAGAGGTCACAATGCAGGTACTTGACAGTGGAACTTTGTGTTCCGCTGTAAATAATTCTGCCTTTTTAAGCAACCACCTCTGAGCTGCCACTTCTTCTGGATCAGCTTATGTTAAAAGATGGGATTCTACAAAGCAGTGAACACCACCAACAAAAAAATCAAACCCAGTTTTGCTTTAGGAAAACAGCCTCATAAAATTATGGAGGTTCCTAAGATGCACAATGGGCTGAACACAGAGGGTTATGTGAACTCCGTTTTTAAAAATACAAACACAACCCTTGGTGCTTTAAAGGCTGCACTTCCAAGGCTATTAATAGCAGAGGGAGAGCTTTCCACACCTTTTTACATAACCTGATGCAGCACCTGAACAACTCACCTACCTAAGCAATTAAACTGTACTTTGCACTGGAGCACCTGAAAGCTGTTTTGCCTCTCTTTCTATTATTCAAAAAAACCTCCATGTTTTACAGTCAGAAACAATGTCATTCACTTAACTAAATTCAGGGGAACTACAGAGCATGATTGTAACTACCAAACCTCCTTGACTGTGCCCACGTCCCAAGTATCAAGATGGGTGTCTTCATTTTCATGTAGCTGTCACCTAACGAGGACTTCACTCCCTGTTGTGCACATCCACCACACCCCATGGACATGTGGGCAATACTTCTGTCACCCTGCATTTGTCTGGGTGTAGCTGACTGCAACCTCGACTGGAAAAGGAGGAAACTCATCTCCTTTTCTGCTGGATCTGCCGGTACTTACACAGGTGCAGAAGCAACAGGCAAATAAAAGTTTGTCCGTGACTGACAAAATGCAGGAATAAAGTTGGTGAGTTAAAAAACCAGAAAGGTATTTTCAAGACACATTTCAGACCACAGCTGACACCTAGCTTCTGCTTTATGCTACACCCTTCACACAGGCTTCACAGAGGGCTGAGAGGTTCCTAGCACATGGGAACAGGGAGCACAGAGAGCTTTGTAAACTGTAGGTATGGGCTGCATTTGTACACACACAAATGTATGTACATGATCCCAGCAGGCCTGAAGGCAAAGGGCCTTATGTGGCATTTACCTCCTGGCTCCCTCTTTCTCCATCCCTACATGTGCTGGGGGTATGGATGAAACCAGACAAGCCTCCAGCTGACTGTGGTCCTTCCTGAGTGCCAGAGGCATCCTGTCTCCTTGGGGCAGTGAGGCTCTGCTCTCCCCTGCTCCAGCACCATGCAGCCAGCAAACTCAAATTCAGCAGACCTCTTTGTGAAGCAGGCTGGCACCCTCAAAGGGCACATCATCAGGCTAGGGACAGAATCCATGTCTCTGCTAGCAGCTGCAGTGGGCAACAGACTGCTCCAGTGCTGTGAGTTACCTCTGTAAAAAGCAATGGTAATATCTGATCCTTCAATTGTGATGAAACTAAATCCATGCCACCATGCCAGCATGTACACCTCCTGTCAAAAAGGGAGAGAGCTCAGCTGGGAGTCTCCTGCCTTCTCCTCTCCCCTTCCTGGAATGTGAACCTCTGTGTCATCCGGCCTCATTGAAAGGCTGGGACCTCTCCTGGCAGTTCCACCCATGGCAGACCCACCAGAAACAATGATACTGGGAATGCTGGAGCCTCCCACATTTGTCCATTCACTTTCCTTACTGGGACTTACTAACCCTGTTAGCCACCTAGAGAGGCTCTTTCTACATCCTGAAATGGGAAAGGAAACGATGCCCCACAGAGAGGAGAGGACAGAGAGAAACCTGTCACCAGCCACCCCACACTGCAGAAGACACAAGCAACAAGGACAGCAACAATGCCTGTGGTTGGTACCTACTGAGGCTGCAGTGGCACCACCAGTATCACTTCTCTGTCCCTTGTGTACACAAAAAAATCTGCAGGTATGACCTGCACGGTCAGGGGTGAAGCCACACACAGCAGACAGCACATGGATGGCTGAAAAAAACAGCTTAGTGCAAGCAGGCTGCAAACCCAGTGGCACTGATGAATTCTTGGTGCTCAGCATCCTACCCAAAACCCAGAGAAAAGGAAAAGCAAGCTCAAGAGCTTCATCCCTGTTTGTTTCATACAGCTCAGTTCCAGCTACATGGTGCAGAAAGAAGTCATCATAATGTCGCCTTACAGATTTTTTCCTGTTACACAATAAGGGGATTTTTTTTTTCTGCAGGAAAATTTATGCTTCTTTTTAATGCCTTTACCTATAAACTGATGTGCCTATGTCTGATTTGCCTTGACAGCATGTAGATTTGAAAACCTAATCATGTTTACCTTGGTAATATGATTATCTCTAGGAGCACCAAAATGCAATCCATTGTTGACTGAAAAATTATGATAAACTTCTCTAGCTTTCTATTTTTCAATCCCACCAATATTATAGAGTCAAATCCCTGATATTGCAGAGATTTACTTTACATCATATACTGGTGCTTGATTTAACTGAGCAATTTTATACATAAGTAAACATACAGCCCAGGGTTTTCAGGATCCCTTGTCAGAGAGGACATACCTTCCTCTTATCCAAGACAATGAGTGGAAAACACATTTCAGTTCTGGTGAGTGAATCTTTCCCCAAACCTCAATTTCACAAAACTGCTAGCCTGATCTATAACAACACAGGAGGAAACATAACTGCTTGCTAAGAACATGCAATTGTGCTTTATATTCAGAGATGAGGTGAAAGGTTATTTTTTTAAAAAAATACTTCTTCTAGAAAAGAAGACAGCCTTTGTTTCACTTCTCAATTTTCCACAACAGAAAACCTTCCTTAGGCAAACGCCTGAAACCTTGCTCCTAAAAGCAGTGCTGGCTTTGAAATACATAATGAGAACAGAAAATACATTTAGCATTGATGACAGAAAGCAGTTGCTACGAACATAACACAGTAGCCCTTCTAAAAGAACCTCACAGTTCCTTAAATATGTATCCCCCTAAATTTGCATATTGCACACCGAAAAGCAAATCCTGAGAGTCCTAGAAGTCTCCCACTGGCACATCATATTTTCTCCAACTACCATTAAATTTTCTTCTCCTAAGTGCTCTACCAAGCTCTCTATCCTACCCTTGCAGGGAAAAAAAAAAAAACCAAACAGAAAAACCCAACCTTTTGAAAGCCCTTCTTATGAAAACAAATACCATTCCTTAAATTTCTCAGCATGTTATTTGCAAACGACAGGCCAGCAAGCAGATACTCTCCATATGCCAAATTATGTCATTTCCATTTTCTAGAAAGAATACTTCTCACAGCAAACTGGCAAGGGTTTTTTCAGTTGGGTTGTGAAAAGAGCCAGCTCTGTGTCTTGCTGCACCTGCTGCATTGCTAAGCCTGGTGTCTGGTGGCAGCCCCACAGCCATCCACAGCAATTCTGGGTCCAGAAAACAGTTTGTCATAAAGGCTGAGTACACCCTCAGAGGTACTGGCACACATTCAGGGGTGAATTCTGTGGATATTTGCATATAGATTTCTGTAGACACCAGCCTGCCCCATCTGCAAACAGAATCTGCTTTCCCACGCTTCTCAGGCGACATGCTACAGAAGTTTCAGCACACCCAAGTCCCAACTGACAAAACAAAACTTCTGCATTTTTAGGTTAAATTTTAAAGAGCAGCCTGTAGTGGAGAACCTGCACTACAACAGTAGTGCAGCTGAAATCAGAGGGAGAAAAAAATTAAAGAAAATAAATAAATCAAGATTTGGTTCTGCTTCTCATCTTTACATTCCACCACACTCACTGCACTACTGAGTCTCCAGACAGCCCACCTGACAGTTACTTTTTGAAACAAGGAAATCACAGAATTACTAGAGAATTGGGTTGTTTCTTCTTTTCAGAGAGCGCACTTGGCAATCTCATATTTGTGTTTCAGGTGTTTTGAACTGTTCCAAGCTAAGCAGTATGTTCCTCCAGAAGAGTTCTCAAAGTCCATAATAATTGCAGACTAAAGCATACTTCATATCCAAAAGCTATCATCAAACTATGATCTGTCATTATCCTCTCTATCTACCATGGAACTCTGTTTCTGTGATGGTCTGGAGGGCTGGTGACTCACATGGTTGCTAATGATCTTCATCATTTCAAGGTGCTTTCAACAGTGTTATGGTGCAGAGGAAAGCTGTGTAGCAGGCTTCTAAGGAAAAGATCCACTCTGGCTGCCTGCACAGGCTGCCTTTGCTGGTAAAGAAAAGGGTGAAAAGAAAGATCAATGCACTTGCCACATAAGCAAACCTGCTGAAATTTGCTCCTTTGCTCTCCCAACAGACACTGATGGGTCACTGCACACCAGCCAAGCAGCTGTGTGGTATAATCACAGCACTTCCCATGGCAGGGCTGCACCCAGAAAGCTTTGAATTGGCAGCCAGTGAAGGCAGCCAACGCAAACATGACTTTTCATGCGTTACCAGCTCAGGTTTCCTCACAGGGGTTAATGTGCACTCATCCAGGTAGATCCCTCTCACCTGTCCAGCTCTAAGGCTGCCTCACTCTGAAACCTGCAGAGTCCTGAGGCTCTGGCAGACACAGCTGCATCTGTCCCTCTGTGAACCTCTCTTATTAATTCCCTAGTACTCATGAACACCATGTTCTGTCCCACTGTTCTACTCTTCAGAATTGACAGAAAAGGGTTTTTTCCTTGTCTGATGAATATTAACCTTTTCTATCTGACAGAGATGCTCACTAAATAGTATAATAAGAGCCTAAAATATGCCAGAGCAAATTTCTGTGGGATATGTTTTTAAAAGATTGTGTACTAAGGGAACAAGGCTGCTGCATCTATGGTGTCCATCCATCTGTGTGCCATCATACTCCAATGACTTCTCAGCCACTTCAAGTAACACCTGGAAGATGACCCCCATTTCCACCAGCTTCACAGGAAGCAACAGAGGGAGCCACAAACCTCTGTGCCCTGAACAAGGGAAAAGGCTGGCAGAGACCAGTGGTGGTGAAAGCTCATCCATGTGATGTGGGGCTGGCCCTGCTCAGCACGTGCACAGCTCAGAACACCCACCAGCATCAGTGACTGCCCCTGCACAGCTCCTGGTGAGCCTGAGGACTCTCAGTGTGTTCCTGCTGAAGGATGTGGGCACACCCAGAGCTCCTTACAGGACTCTTGAAGGAGCTTGTACACTGTGTGCTACTACTGAAACAGCCCTTACGACCTGAGTCTTAACCCTGCTGTTGAGCATTCCCCCTTCAGGGTGGCACAGGATGGCCATTTAGCCTCCTGAAGCAACAGCCATTCTTTAGGGGTGGAATACAGGGTAACACACCTAAGAAAAGACTTAATTTACCATGTGCACTTCCCTTGACTTCTCAGACCATTAAATCACTGTTTTCATGCCATGCTTGTATAGTCGTTCTGAAATTCAGGCTGCCCGAGGGGCTTCAGGTTCACTGAATAGCAGAGTGTCCATCACACACAAAAGGGCTGATGTGCTTCCAGAGGCTCACAAGCCAACTCCTGATGCTGGGATGACCCCACAGGGTGGAGGGTGCCCCCAGCTCTTTGCTCTGCTCCCCTTTCAGGACTCTGCCTGTAAGACACTTGTTTGAGAGACTCTTCTTTTGTGTCCTCCGTGTTCAGTTTGGAGGCATCTTCTGTTGTGGGCTGAAACTGCACTGCCTACCTGCCCAAGGCTATGGAGAACTGGATTCTGACCTCTCAGCCCTTCACCACAAATACTAAATGGCAGGATTCAGCCCCTGAACTACATCCCAGAGGCTTCCTGCAGCACTAACAACCCATGGAACTTTGCAAGCCCTACAAAAGTCAACCATTCCAGATTCTCCCTTCATTGCATCTCTCCAGAAGATAAATACTGAGGCCAAATGCAGCTCTGTCCTTTCTAATAGGTAAAAACAAATTGAATTTTCACAAGCTTTACTAACCGCAAATTCATTTTAGAATTACTCAGGAAATGAGATTTATTGTCGGTCAGTAAATTCTGAAGAAAAATCTGTTTGGACCATGATAACCTCAGTGTCCTTCTGAGTGGACCTCTCCCCAGGGATTACTCAGCAGATACTCTCTCCTTGCTTCCCAGCATCTGGTGCTCCCAGAAGGAAATCTCCTGCCCATCTGCCTTCAAACCTGACATGGTGACACAGACAAATGCAACTGTAAGCAATGTTTAAACTCCAAATCCAATCACCAATTTGCTTTCTTAGCAAAACAGGAAAAAAAACCCGAAAACCACACCAAACAACACACAAAAAAAAAGCATGTGCTTGTTTCTAACCACCTGGCCCACCAGAAAAAGAAACTTCACATATGGAAACAGCAATACTTTTCCCAAAGAAAACTATGGCAACAAGAATTCTAGGCATACACATAAACAGGTACCTGATCTACACCACCTGATCTACAAGATGTAAAATTATTTTACACCAGTGTTGGTGAAACCTGGTTTCACAGAACTCCTCACTTATTTCAGATTTTGCTGTTAAAATGAATTATAGTCTGACACGAAAGAAACCCTGGCCCCAGTTTCTCGTAAACTCATGTCCTCATCCACCTATTCACAACAGACTGAAACAAACTCCTTCTGCAGTAGACAGGAGCCTTTGGCACCAAGCAGACAACTTCCCAACAAGCCTATTTTTTGCCATTTACATATAATTACATACTAGCCTGCAAGCAGCTAGAAGCTCCCTGTTCCTTTTTTGTATCGTTTGTTTCTTGTGAATACACACAGAGCACAAACCCAAACCACATTAATGATAACCTTGTTAAATATAAACTAGTATGCAATTATACAAACTGCTAACACAAACAAAAAAGCCAGGGAACTCTGATTACATGCTCACAACGGTTTCTGAAAACGAAATAAAAATAACAACATAAGGCAACCTGTCTTGCCTAATACTGTAAGAGAAAAATGTTATAACTTAGGTGTCTCAGCACAGAGGACTGGTCTGTCAAACAAGTCCTCAAGCTTGCTCACTGCAAGGGAGAGCAGGAGGGTGGGAGAAAAGGCAGCCAGTGCACATGTGAACTACCACAAAAATCTGATTTTCTTCTCTGTATCACCCTTCAGGTGAGCTAATGCCTGTGCCTGGGCAGGTGCTGTGACTTTCACCCTGTGGCCCTGAGGAGGGCTGGCTGTGTGCTGAGGATTTGGCTCCTTCCTCTCCATTAAGACAGCAGCAGAAGGGCTGCTCGAACCCTCTGTTCCTGGGCTTGTGCCAACCAGTGCATGCCTGTGATTTATCTCCTGTGCAGCCAAGGGTGAACCCAGCAATCAGAGCTTCTACCACACCTTTTCATTAAGAAGATGAGGCACTAACATTTTGTGCAACCTCCTTGGTCTGCAGCTGCCCGTTCCTGATGTTGAAAAACATATACCTTTTCCAGAACAGAAACAGATCTATTGAAGGCAGGCCAAAGTCTGCCCTGGACTGCACATAACGACAGCCAGCAAAGGCAGGGACATTACCCAGAGCTCTCCTGCATCAGTGTCAGCCTTAAGCAAGTGCTACAATGGAGAAACTCACACTTGTCAGGGGAGTAATGCAAAGTCTCCACCACAGCTGAATCTAGCTCTCAAGAAAACAAAACAGCATGAGAAAACCAGCACTTTCCTTGCAGCCTGCATCACACAAAATATACAGCAAAATGACAGCTATACTGCTACAGGACTGGAGGAGCATCCTGGCAAGGTTTCCTTAGGTGACTTTCCTTGCCATGGACTTGAGCTATCAGTTGAGTTTGTTTGCATGCTAGCAGCACAGCTGAACTTGAAAGATTCTGGATTTCTAGGCTGTGAACAAGAAGAGTAATTACCTTTCCCTCTTACCTCCACTCTGTTCTCACGTAATTAAAAAAAAACCAAACCAAACCAAAAAACCATGGGTTGTGGAAGGAAGCATTCAGAAAGTGGCAAACAGGAGAAAGGGAAAAAATGACTAGAAGAGGAAGGGCTAAGTGAAGTGATACCAGTGAGGTCTAAGCATCCTTCCCAGAACCAAACACAGGATCAAAGTATGCAAGAAAGGAAAACCAAGGACAATCCTTGGGAATCCAGAAAAGTAACACTGGAATCCTGCATCAATAATAAACTCACTAAATAGAAGGTCGAGGAGAATTCAGTCTCTTGAATGCTAGGTAAGTTTAAGAGTAGAAAAGCAATTCCCAAATCACAGTCTGTGGGTCACTTCTCCCCCACAAGGCTGTGGGCAGAATCACATCACAGACTAAAATGCATGAGTGTGTGTGTGTGAGACAGCTGTGCAGATGAGCCACAGAGCAATTAGAGGGCTGTCACTGCAAAAATGTTTTGAGAGACACATGACTGGGAGAAGAAGGGTGGTAACCCACCAGTAAGCATTTTGGGAAGGTAGGTTTCCCTCTAGCACAGCACCTGAAAAGGAGCTCAAAAAAAGCCACCAATACAACCCAAATGGAAGGGGAAAAAAAACCAAGCAACGGTGGGGCATGCAGCTAAGATAACTTTCTCCTGGAACACCTCCAATTCGTACAAGCTGGTTGGTTTTGAAAGGGACTTTTCTACAGCGATCTATGCTCAATTACCCTTATAAACCCTTGCAATAACATGTGACTCAAAGTCTACCTATTTGTCCAAGGCAGAAACAAGGAGGGAGTGTGGCAAATGGGGAATGTGGGAGTGGCTACCGATGTGGGCTTGGGGAGCACAGTCATTTCCTCCAGCTTCTTCCCTGCTTCTTCTCCCCCCTCTGTCTTTGATATCTGAGTATGTTGTTGAGGAAGTGAAGGAAGGTGATTTTGTATCCACAGGCATTCACACATTTTTACATGATTGCACCTTCTTAGCCAGAAGTCTCAGCTTAAGAGCTGAAGCAGGTGAGCCTGTTCCTTTGGGAATTAAAAGGCAAAAGAGTACCCGGCGGCAAGAAACGACCCAGAGGAACACAAAGTGCTTATAGATAAAGAGCTTATTTAGGGTGGTAGCGAGACGCTGCTTAAACCATGCGCTCGCACCATAATCCATGGATTTCGATGCAAAGATTTCCTTCCCCCCTTGTGGGCTACCAGACCTGGCTAGAGCGCGCTTGACTCAGGGCTGGTTCCCAGCCCGCAGCCTACAGGACAGGTAGCACGGCGGGCAGAACCCGCCACCAGCCGGGAGAGCCGGGTGACACCGCCGCGCAGCTGGGCTGGGCTGGGCTGTGCCGGGGCACGGCGGCTCTGCAGCCGCACGCCCGCACTGCTGAGCGGGACAGAAACTTTCAGCCACCCGCGCCCAGGCGGGACCGACCGACCGACCGGCAGCGGCCACCCGGGAGCTTCGGGCACCTCCGCGGACCTGCCCGT
>VZRX01006143.1:36661-69132 GCA_013398075.1 Notiomystis cincta
TAAAGAATTAACAAGCTTTTGGTTCTCTATGTGTGTGTTTGTGCATATGCATATATATATATATATATGTATATATTTATATATATTTCACTTTGCCCTGTGGATGTGTAATTCCAACTAGATATAATAGGACATAATACAAACACTCAAACTAAAGCAGTAGAAGGAATACATCACAGAATTATTCTGCTGGCTGATTTTGGAAATGTTTTATCTATCTCCATGTGGCCAGTGTGACTGTGTTCCTATGGGAACAAGCTCCCTCAAAGCAAGAGGATTCTATAGCAAGAGTACATAAATCCTGGCTAAAAACTTGGTGTTTAGTACAAAGTTAAATCAAGTATTCTGCAATATTCTAATTAAATTCACTCATTTTCAAAACTAATTGAAAGAAATTCTTTCCTACTCTGCCAATGAGGCTAGATGCAATCAGTCACATTCAAACCATCATTAGGACTAATGAAGAGAGCCTAGGTAGTAAAAGCTTGTTCACATCCTCCACAACACCACAGTGTTACTTCTCAGAGCTGCAGCCTAATGATGCTATCCCTTTTGAAAAGCACCTTACTGCAGGAGCAATCCCAAGGGCTTAATGGGACTACTGCTTGATTTAAGTGCTGTTCTGTGGGAGGCAGCACATTGGAGCCTGGCTCTATGTTAATGTTTGCCTTAAATGCAGGTCTCCTCTGAAAAATAGGGTCTTGTGTTGTATGTTTTATGTTGTCCTAATGTTGACTTAGGGCAGGAACAATGTTTATAGAAGAAAACCATGGAACTTCAAAGCTCTGTTGGACATTATAAACACATCATGTGATGGGTGAGCAACTGGCTCATGGGTCAGGTGCAAAGGGTTACAGCGAATGGGGTGACATCAGACTGGGCAGTCACATCTGGATGGAATTTAATCCAGGGCAAGTGCTGGATTTTGCTTCTGGGACAGGGCAGCCTTGGAGGTGTGTAGGGACAGGAATGAAACTCTGCAGAGTGGCACTGCAGAAAGGGGCACGAAGGTCTTGGCTGATGGCAAGTTGGATATGAGGCAGCCAGGAGGGCCACCCGTGTCCTGGGGTGTATCAGGCACAGCATCTCCAGCTGGGCAAGGATTGTCCTGCTCTGCTCTGGGACAGCCACACCTCGAGCCCTGCGTGGGCACCACAACCTAGGCAAGATACAAAGCTATTGGAGAGCATCCAGAGGAGGCTCCAAGGGGAGGACCTAGAGGGGAAGCTGTATGAGGAGTGGCTGAGGTCACTTGCCTTGTTCATCCCAGAGGAGACTGAGGGGAGACCTCCCTAGCTGTCTACAGCTTCCTCATAAGGGAAAATAGAGGGGCTGATCTTTTCTCTCTGGTGACCAGGACCCAAGGGAGTGGCATGAAGCTGTGTCAGGGGAGGTTTAGGTTAGATATTGGAAAAGAGTTCTTCACCCAGAGGTGTGAGCAGGCTCCGCAGGGCAGTGGTCGCAGCACCCAACCTGACAGAGCTGAGGAAGCATTTGGACAATACTCTCAGGCACATGGAGTGATTCTCAGTGTGTCCTGTGCAGGGCCAGGAGTTGTACTTCAATGATCCTTGTGGGTCCCTTCCAACTTGGGATATTCTGCAGTTCTATGATATGCCTTGAAAAGAAGGGATTCTAGGGCGGAAAAGCATTCATCTGACCAGTTGGTCAGAGACCAGAGCTATTGCTGCAGCTAGCTGAATACTTACTTCAGTCTCTATTCTGAGTGTTCATTCCTTGATCTGAAGCTGATCAAATGTATCTGTGCTTTACTTTTAACTTCAAGCTGCTAAAATTGCCAGCAAAGTAGTTTTTATGTCTGTAAGTGATATGAGGGAAACAGAACTTCACCTGCAGTTCTTTGCCAGCAGGTAGTGAATGAATGGACTGGAAGTTAGAGAGAGGCTGGAACTCAGATTTCAAGGCAAGATTGTAAGCTGGGGGAAATACACAGTTAAATGGAGTCAGAACACCTATACATCAAGAGTAGATCTGTAAATTAAACCCCAAGTGTGGTCTCATTTTGTTCCATCTGGTACTAGGAGTGCAGAAATACCAGTTTTCTAATGGAAAGAAATGAAGCAAGGATGTCAGAGCTGTGTCTTCCAGTCAGGGTCTTATCCCTCCTGTAGCCACTGCTCAAATGTCTTCTCCAGCTCTGTTCTTAGTCCTGGTTCATCTGTGTCTTGTCTCTGCTGTCATAGCCCTGATTTCCCTTGCTGCTGCTCTTACATCAAGACAGCTTCTCTTGCACCTCACTTGAGGTTCTGAGGGGCCAGGGTGAGACATCAAGATGCTGCAGGTGTGGGGACCATTTGTTGAGTGCCATTTCCCTGTCACCCTTAGGGAAGATGGTGGTGAGAAGGCCCTAAGAAGAAAATCCTAAAGGTGCCTAAGAAACCTTTGTGTTTAAGGCACCAGTAAAAACCCCCAAGGAGTGGCTTTGGTCATGATGTGGTAGCATTGACTCTTGGTGTTGAGAAACTTGGAGCACATTTCAGGAGCTGTCTTCAGTGATTTATGTGGTACTGGTGTTCTGGGCCACCTCAGCAGCTCACGAGGGGCCATGAGGTGCCACCTCCCTGTACAGTTTCACATGAGTGATTGTGCATTTTGGGAGGTGTAAGCATGTTTGTGAGAAAAAAAGTGAAGAGGAACAGGCTAAAGAGAAATGGTTAAAAATGGCAGAACTTCAATTAGTGTTGAAATTCATATTTCTAATATAAAGAAATTTCCTGGTTTAAATTCCATGCCGCTCTAAACAGTAATGACATGTTGTCACCCCTCCTTATTTTTGTTCTTAAGAATGTATAGGAATTTTCAACGGTCTGAGACCTAATCAGCATTTCAGTGGACCAAATGCAGTATTTGATACTACATCATGGAGCTTACTCTGCCCTTGGAAAAATCAGTTTGCAGCTTCTGTCTTCAGAACAAGGCTTACAGCTCACAGGAGAGCCACACAGTGAAAACATGGGTGTGTCAATCCTTTCTAGGCTCGATAAGACCTGAATTTGTTTGAACAGCCATCTGCTGGTCTTGAGCCTTTAGTATTTACTTGCCAACCAGAACAAGATAGGTGAGGATATGTTGTTTTTATTGCTCTGCACAAAGCATACCTGGACTGCAGAGAGCAGCAGGAGGATGGTGGCCCATGAAGGTAAGAGAAAGACAAATGCGTGCAGGGTAACTGGTCCCAGAACTTCAAATGCTCAAATTCAGCTTGCAATTGTTTCTGAAGTGGACATTTCTAAAGGGCATGAAGCCAAGAAATTTTAGGCCAAATCTGTGGCTATTTAAGGAAATACATTACAGAGCATGGAGCGACTCTCATGAAACATCATTTTAATTGTGCCTGAATCTGTGCAGTTTTGCCCCAGTGCAGAGCCAGAGAAGCAGTGACAGAGACAGGGCACTGTAGTGCTCAGTGCCAACAGAGGGAGAGCCAAAAGCTCTGAGAGTAACAAATCGCATTCACGACTTTTCTTTTCCCTCTCTGCTTTGAATATTCCCGTACAAGTGTTAGAAAATATAAATTCAAGAGTCTCGTGTGGGTGAAACCGAGAAAGATCAAATCCCCTTGTGAAACCTGCCAGCCCATTTGCAGGATAAACCCTGTTTTGTGCCAGGGTGTCCCACTTTGGATAGGGACTTTCCTCCCTGCAGACAACACCAGCGTGGGCCATCAGCACTGCCCTGAGGGTGTTTTCAGGGGGAAGGAGGTGCGCAGATGAAGAAAAATGGTTTGCAGGAGGAACGGGACGGGTCCCTGACCCGGGCGTTGCTCCCTGCTCAGGTCCCTGCCCTCTTGCAGCATCTCCTCTGGCAGCAGAGCGGCACTGCGTGCTCAGCAGATGATTTCAGCAGGCTGTCTGAAGTCCATCAAGCGATCCTTCACACAGTGTGACCAACTTACAGCTTTTTTTCTCTTGCATTAGCTGCACGAGGAAGAAAGCACAGCCATCGGATGCAGGACATGGCAACGCTTTGTCCTGTGCTGGAGCCCGGGAGCTTCATCAGGACCGACTGCCAGAGGAACATAATCTCTGCCCTCTCATTCTTCCTGACCAGGGCCGATGGAGCTGTTTTTCCAGTGAATTTCCAGCTAGGATATTAAAATAAACTTCTCCCTGAAAGCTTCTGCCTTGAAGCAGCCACCCTGTATTTGCCTTTGTTCTATAACTCTGTGCTGTTTGCTGTGGCTCTCTTCTCTAGGCTATCCCCTGTGCAGCTGAAATTAACCCCTATGCAATCTTAGAGAGCACCAATATCTCACTTCAGTCGCACAAAGACACTATTTGAAGGACTTAGAGGCATCCTGCTTCTCTGATAATCATCTGAATGCCACCCATCAGGTATATCACAACCTGAACTGGATATTCTGCTGCACCTCACAAATATTTTGTAATTAAGTCACTAGGCAAGAGGGTTGGTTTTTGTCTGGTTTTGTTTTGCCTTGTTTGTGTTTTAATCATCATTATTTGCACCCAAATTCTAAAGTCCATGGTTGGGGCATCTATGGTCAAATTTTCTTTAACTCTTGCTGAGGGGAGAAAATTGAGTCATAGCCTTATGATCTGAATATAAGCAAACAATCTGTTGTGACAAACTCACAGGGGGATAAAAAAATATGATGATTCAAGGCAACAATATCCTCAACCTGAGATCATCATTTTCACAAAGGCAGGGGGTAACAGCTGCCTGTTCATCAGAGGATTATATCTTCCCACTGTTACTGCTGTGACCCTAAATAAAACCTCTAATGCCAGCACAGCAGCATGGCCAGAGAACACGGTGATGGCAGGAATAAGTCCTTCCCTTCTGCTTTGGGGAGGTTTCTGTGGACAGTGTTGTCTTTCTGGAGCCTTAACTGAATTATTTTTCCTGTTAGTTCTAGAACTTGGAGATTCAAATAATCTCCCTCCTATCACAGATCCCTTTCTAAAACCATCCTTCCTAAAATCATCGTTCCTGTCCTGTTGAAAATGTAATTGAAAGGCATATATAAATGTAGTGTTTAATTCCAAGATTTTCCTGTATTTTGATTAAAAACCTCCTGGATTCTAAAGCTTAGGTTGTGCTAGATATAAAAACACATGTTCATCCAAGAGCACAACATGAATGAATGCGAGCATTAAATTCTGCTGACCATTCCACTTGAAATTTTTTCCGCCGCATGTGATTCCAGGACAAATATTGATTGAATAACCTCTGTGTGTGTGTGTGAAGTGTGGTCTAACACCCAGAGCGACCTTTCTCTTCCGTGTCTAATCACCAGCGATAGCTGTAAGCTTCCTTTTGTATCAAAAATCTTGTTTCATAACCCAGCTCCCCTGCTCTTTGGAACCTGAGTTTCTCCGGTTGTTTGTTCAGCCAGTTGAGGTCTGCTGGGATATTTCTCTGTTTGATTTGCTTGTTAGCTTTGTTGCTGGCTGAAATGGCCCGGGGATGGTTTGTTCAAGGCTTTTGTTTTCTTTTCTGGAAGAGCTGTTGGAGGGTTTTGTTCTGCACAAGTCAGGCAGCATCGCTGCACGAGAGGTTTGCCTCGCTGCCCGCTGCACACCCCCCCGGGCAGGCGGCACCGTGTCCGCGCACACGCGTGGGCTCCGAGCACCGGCCCGGCCTCTGAGGGGCTTAGCCAACGGCTCCTCCTTGTTATTGATAAAAGCATCAGCTGGTGTCTTCACATGCTGATTTCTTGGGCCACAGCATCTTTCCTCACAGAGGGGCTGAGGCCCTGGGGCAGATGGAGAGGGAAGCGAGGTCACGGCTGGTGTTGGTTGGGACCGGCTCAGCCAAAGCTGGGGAAATACAAGATGCAGCAGAACAAAGGAGTTTGAGTGAGATACCTGCTTGCTCTCTCTCTCTCCCCCTCTCTCTCTGTCTCTCCTCATTACAGGGAAAGGAGACAGGTATGATAATTGTCCTTACAGCACTTTCCACATTCATAGAGTGCAGTGTATAAGGTCTTTACAGAGCACACAGCTCCCCTGAAGGCTTCCCATGGGAAACTTGGGGAAGCCTTTGGCCCCCACTCATGCTTCTCCATACCCAGCCACCCTCCTTGTCTTCAGGACATGAGCTGTGGTGGCAACTGGAGCCTGGATTTAGTTGTCTTCCATTTGTGCCATTATCAAAACTACAGTAGTTCAGGCCTCCAGTTCCCACCAAGGATGTGTGCATTTGTGTGCACACATTGCTCCCTTCCAGCCTAAGAGACAATATTATTTATTCTCCTGTTAACTAAAACCACTCATATTGGTTTCTCCTAAGATTGTGGTTCTTACTTCCCTACATAAATATATACAAATAAACATGCACTAAATATATATTGATAAATATATACATCTATATATATACATACACACATATATATATACTCCTTCCCTCCCCTTTCCTTCCCTTCTCACAGTCTGAGCAGTCCCAGTGAGAGGACAGTAACTTTCCACCACAAATGCTTTTTCTTGACTATTTTTGTTTTCTAAGCCTGCCAAATGAAAATAGACATAATATTTTCATTTTGGTTGTCTGTAAATAAATAGAAATTTGACTTCCAGAATGTGTTCCTAGAGCAAATCAAGTTATTCTGAGATTACTCCCTTTCTGAATAATACTTTAAATTTATGTGCAGATAACCCCCTAATTTAAAAGTACTGTGATGATGAACAGAAATCTCTATTACACAGTGGTTAATTACAACAGTTTCAATTTTGATTGGTATTTGCTCTATTAGTTATTCATACCTCAAACAAATATGCTAACAGCTTTTTGTTATATTCTCTTAGAGACGTGATTAAAACCAAATCTTAGCCTTCACAGATCCAAGCCTGTGTCTGGAGCCATGCACAGGGATCTGATGCCAAAATGAGGAGATAAAGGGCTCTTCCTCCCCTGCCTGTCTAATCCAGCTGGTAAAGTCTGGTGGACAGGTTTCAGCTGCCGGAAGGGCTTCTCTGGGGATTGCATCCTCCTCCTCCTCCTCCTCCTCAGCATAATGGCAGGAGATTGCTTTCCCTGAGGATTTTTCAAGGAAGCAGTCCATACTTTTACCATTAGCTCAACTGGTGGAAAGCAGCAGTGCCCCAAGCTGGCGCTGTGGCTGGCAGGGAGAAAGGTACCTCTCTACAAGTGAACATTCTGCCTCCTGAGATCTCCTGGGACCTCCAGGTGGCTCACAAGTCATTGTGACACTGTCTGCTTCTGCTGGCTGGCCTGCTCCCCCTCTCTGTCTTCAAGTTTCTGCTGGGCTACAGCTTGAAGGACATAAAGTGAGACCTAGGAGGGACTTCACATCACCTGACACTTGGATTTTTTTCTGCTGTGAGCAAGCATTACTAAGTCAGGCCCACAGCAGAGGCAATCTCAACACAGTCTGAAAGGAAAATATGGGAATATTTCCTTTAATGCACAGCACAGGGATCCTGCTATTGACTCGCAGCTTTAGCTTGCTCCAAGCTGGACAAGCATTTGTCAGGATGTCAGGATGCTGATGGACCTTGGTGTTGGGCCATATAAGATGGTGCAGTCCCATGGAGATGTTTTGTTCATATCCACTGGGATATCTGCTTATTTCACATGGGAACAAGCCTCCCTCCTCCATAGAGGGTGAGAGCAAGCTGTATGTCCAGATGATGGTCCAATGAATAGCCTCTGGTACAGGAAGTCTCTGAACTTCAGGAAGCTGGGATGCTGTGCTGCAGGAAGAGCAGCTTGGTACACTTTACCTGTGTTCTTTTTCTAGACTGTCTTCAAGACACAGCAATGGTTTAGAGGGGCAGCTTTTCCTACAGCTGCATTTAAACATATGGACCAAACCTTGAAGCTGCCTTCCATTCCTAAAGCTTCAGCCCAGGTGAAAGGGGAGGCTTGTCAGGGTCTGTCTGGGTGAGGAGGACTGTCCCTGCAGCATGCATGGATGCTCAGTGCGCTGACATGGAACAGATCGTGCCAGACCATTTTGCATTTGGGTCACTGTATTGACTGCTTACTGTGGCCTGTGTGATTCACTATCCATGTCCTTGGCACATGTTTTAGAAATCTCTGCTCCAGAAATATTTACCTGCTGAGGGAGCAGACTGAATATTAGGTGGGGACTAGAGAGACCCTTGTTCCTTTTCTTAGGGCGTGCACAGTCACACGCTGTGGTGTGTTGACCCTGGCTGGATGCCAGGTACCCATCAAAGATGCTCTATCAGCCCCCTCCTCAGCTGGACAGGGGAGATAAAATGTGGCAAAATATATGGAAAAGCTCATGGGTCAAAATAAGGACAGGGAAAGATCATGCACCAATTACTATCACAGACAAAATAGACTCGACACCAGAAAATTAATTACCCATCAAGACAGAGTAGGGTAATGAGAAATAAACTGCAAGTCTCAGAACACCTTCTTTCCATCCCTGCCTTCTTCTTGGGCTTAACTTTACTTCCAGTAAAGGGTGTCTTGTAAAAAAAGGGGGACCAATCTGAGGTGTGCAAAGTGCTGCAGAATGGGACAAAAGACCTGCAAGGAGAATCACATGGTGGTATTGGGCCCTGGCAGTGTTGTTCTGGGCTCCATGTTACTCCATGCAGCTGGTGCAGTATCCACAGTTTCTGTGCTATGACTTTTAAATTACTGTGCTCCTCCAAGTTTTAATCTTTTTCTTATCATGAGGCTGTTGGGTGGAATTAAATTCTAACTCACACATTCTAAACTCTAATCTGGGAGCTGAAATATCAGTGGAGGCTGAAAAGTGGTGTCTGCTGAGGGACTATCATGTTGAGACATACTCCACACTCCTGTCTGTACAGCTGTTGGAAGCAGAGGGTGTTCCTGCTTTGTTGGAGCATGGCCATACCTGCATGTGGGAGGTGGATGTCAGTACAGTGTGATGCAGATGGGGACAGATGCCTGTCCCCATCCTGCAGGAAGGACTCAGCTTTCTGCCTATCAAAGCACTGCAGAAGCACAGCTCCAACAGAAGAAAACAGGAGATGACAATACAGAGAAAAAGAGGAGGCCAAATGATGTTGCCCAACTTGCAAATAGCATCAGGTAAACCCAAGCTTGCTCCCAGGTCACCTCCAAAACAGCCCTATGGAACTGACATGTTTATCGCTTCCTTTTTGTTGTTGCTGTGGTTGGTTTTGAGGGGTTTCTTTTGGTGTATTTTTTGGTTGGTTGGTTGGGTTGGGTTGGGTTGTTGGGTTTTTTTGTTTGCTATTGCCTCTTTCATGGAAAACATTAGAAATCAGGAATAAATGCTTCTTTTCTTTTCTTACCCTGTTTTTTCAACCTAGGACTGCAATTGAAGCCTCCAGAACAGGACCAGCTGTGTGTGCATCTCCTTTGATAGGATTGCCCTGTATCAATGCATGGCTTAAAAAAGGTTACTTAAAAATCTGCTTTTTATGGAAAAGTGAGAGTGTGGACCAACTACTCACACTTAGCAATGCTTGCAGAGAGAAACTGTCTCACTTGGGACCAAAAGGCAGACAAGGAGATCAGGCTGTGTCGTTTGTTATCCCAGGGGAGGACATGAGGCATCACCTGTACAATTTCCTGTCTCTGCTCAGTTGGGCAGTGGGTCAGGTGTTCCAGCAGTGTCACAGCAAAGCCAGCCCATCATCCTAGCAAGTGCTGAGGTGACATCTGTGGTATCTGCTTGGTACCACAACTCAGGAATCTGAAAGGGAGTAAGTGTCTCAGGGATTTTAAAGGGTTTGAAAGCTTTCCATCACTCTGCTTTCAGATAAAGGGTTTTACTGTGCTTATTCATGGTTTTGATGCTTGGAGCAAACAGATGCTTGTTTAGAATTAGGTCAGAAATCCCAGACTCATAGAAAATACTCTCTTCTTTATTTTGCACTGTTTAGTACCCAAAGCTAACCATGTCCTTGTGAGAAGCCTAAGCTGTTCCCCCACCCAGGGCACTTCTTGCTCGTGCTGAGCTCTCTCGGAGCGGAGCGTAAGCACTCAGAGACTCAGAGACCATCTGTGCATGGGCTGGAGAAACTTATGTAAATATTGCTGCTTTGGGCTGGTATTTAGAAGGTGCTGGGCTAAATGATTTATTAGTGTGCTCAGCACTGACGCTGAGAGGGTTCTTCTCAGGTTGGCTTTTATCACTGACACCTCCTTATGGGGTCTCACTTACTGGAAAATTCCTAGTAACTGGATAGTGGGAGGGACCTGCAGCCCCAGGTCATGCATCTTATGATCTTGTGCTGGAAGCTGTGCAATCCCTCCCTCACAGCATGAGAGAATGAAACCCACAGGCACGGCCATCCTGGAGGTGTGGCTTTGCATTGGTTAAATTGGATGGGAGAAGCTGCAACCTCTGCACTAGTGGCAGCTAAAAGTTTCTCCCTCCATACTTTGCTTCTCTAATTTTTGCCTAGTGGCTGTGCAGCAGTCAGAAATTACTTTTCCCTGTACAGGTCCTTGAGCATCCACTAGCAGAGATTGGGTGGACCCCATGTGTCTGTAAGCCTTCCCTGTATAAGAAAAAATCCTTCATTTGGAAACCCCAATAGTCTAAAACTCAGTAAATATCAGACTTTAGGTCACTTATTCATCCCCACTTTATTCAGCAGAGCAGTGCCCTGGACAATCCATTGGAGGCCACTGGATTCAGCAGCCCAGCAGGTAGAAATAGTCTGTAGGCAGGCTACAGAGTATGAATTCCAAATTGGCACACACAGACCCTGTATAGATGTGGCCATACATCACAACACAGTGTTGTGGTTTAAGCCCAGCTGGCAGCTCAGCTGCTCACTTACTCCTACCCAGTGGGATGGGGGAGAGGTTTAGAAGGCTAAAAGCAGAAAACTCATGTGTTGAGATAAAAACAATTTCATAGGGAAAGCAAAAGCCACTCACGTGACCAAAGCACCACAAGGAATTCATTCACCACTTCCAATTGACTTCCAATTGTTCAGTCACCTCCAGGAAAGCCAGGCTGCATCACACCTGATGGTGACTTGGGAAGACAAACTCCATCACTCTGAGCATGCCCCCTTTCCTCTTTCTCCCCCCAGCTCTACATGCTGAGCATGATGCCATTTGGTGTGGAATACACTCTTGGGATCAGTTGGGGTCAGCTGACCCTTCCCAACTCCTCGTGCACTCCCAGCCTCCTGGCTGGCAGGTGCGGTGAGGAGCATGGAAGGCCTTGACTCTGTGTAAGTGCTGCTCAGCCAGAACAAAAACATCCCTGTGTTTTCAACACTCTTCTCAACACAAATCCAAAACACAGCCCTGCACCAGCTACACTGAAAAAACCAACTCTATCCCAGCCAAAACCAGCACACCCAGAAAACACAGCACTTGCACAAGCAGCACAGAAGTTTTAGTCCTGATCAACACGAAGGCCTGCCTGTGTGTTGGGAACACATACATCCACACCATGTGGGCAGGAACTGTCCTCATATCTCCAATCTATGCAGTACCTGCTGACACTCATTTGCAGGGACAAACACACACACACAGACACACACACAGAGCTATGGAGCCCTCCTGTAACCAGTCATGGACACCCAGCCTCCCTGGCCCTGGATGCTCTCATCAAGGTTTGCACACACACACACACGTGCAGACAGGTCTCACAGTGAACCCCAGATCTCACACTCTCCCCTGTGCTTGGCCTGGATCAGTAGCCAACTCCTCCAGCTGTTTCACAGGTAGGGATGGAGAAACATCTGGCCCAGGCTATTTCTGCTTTGATACATGGCTCCCAAGCCACCTATTCTGTTTGCCTGCCAGGAACAGTAGGGACCCTCTACTCAGGGACATAGCAGGACACAATTTAACGAGCAGACAGGACAGATGGCAGCAATGATGTGCAGGACAAGGCCAGACAAGGTTACTGACTGGCCACAGCTGGTGTGCACTGGCCTCTTATATCCCTTAACTCTGCCCTGCTCATTAGTCTCCAAACCACCATGATCCCTCCCTTTTGCCACTTTTGATTCCTGCCCATAACATCCTCTAAGTTTGTTCCATGCCAAGACATTGTTCCCCTGCACTCCATAATGTGCCAAACCCCTCAGGTGAGCCTCTCCTCTTGTCTCACTGTGATGGATGTCACATTCTCAGGGACAGTCCTGCAAAGGGCAGGGAGGGGTTGTGTCCCCAGTGAGGTTATCAGGGTCTCCCTACCTTTTGTCACACAACAGCACTACATCTGACATACAAAAACCTTTCTGACCTCTTGGGTTATTTTGAAAGCTTTGCTTAAGTAAAAGCATAAATTTCCACAATCTTTGGATTTTAGGAACTGCAGCTTTGTCGATACAACAACTGTGGGCTTGATGGTGAGATCAAGACCCTCAAAAGGAGTGCAGGAATGAAAATGGGGCAGGGGAATGGTCTGAAAACACAACCAAACTACTTAATTGCACACACATAAGTAGTGAAAGAGGAAGATCTCAGAAATGCTTTCAGTATGCCAGGAAAATACTGGAATTTCACATGTTGAAAATTCATCAAACATCCTTGATATCAAGTTACATGCAGGCCACTTCTGAGCAATAAATGAGTCTGTATTTTCCCAAAGCCTTAAAAAATAGGCTAGTGAGTGGGAGTTCGGAAATCCTCCCTGAAAAATTCTTCCCTTTGGCTTCAGCCATGGCCAAGGAATAGCAGGTCTTTTATGTTGTAGATTTTTTTAGCTTTCAAAAAAATGAGAGATGTGCAGAGTAGCAGATATTCTGCCTGAGGACTGCAGAGGCAGCAGCCACACACATAATCACATTATTTTATTTTTCAACACTCTGCCCTTGATATTTTTCCACTTGCATGATTTACTCTTGTCTACTATATAGCATAAATCTATAAAAAAGATGCCATTTCCTTTGTCTGAGTGCTAAAAAAAAACCCACAGAAAAAGAGGCAATAGGATTTAAAATACAGTAAGCCAATTTGAAGTATTTGATTCAACAGCCACCAGTTGCATGGTGGCACAAGAAAAGCCAGCAGAATAGGTTAATACAGATGGGTGATTTTTGAAAGTGGCTGTAGAGTAGGCCAGGATCTGACAAAATGGCCTTGGACCATCCTAATGTTAACATGCTTTTTGAGAAAATGGAATATTTTCACACAAAACTCCCTCCACATGAGTTGTCCTCTGCCAGTGCCCCAACCTATATCTGAGCTTTCTGCAATGGGATGTGAATTACAGCACCTTGCTCTCTGATTGCTGAACTCCACCACCTTTTTGAGCATCTTGAGTCTCTTGCCCATTGAAATAAGATCCCCTTTTCCAAACAGTTCAAGTTAGTCTGGACTGAAAGCCTGAATCCAGAATTGTGAGAGAGATGGGGAATTGTGAGGGAAAATATTTTAGCACCAGGAATGCAGGTGATGGCCCTTGGCAGGCAAGCATCAGTTTTGTTCCTGGAAAGGGAT
Source organism: Notiomystis cincta (assembly GCA_013398075.1). Lineage (NCBI taxonomy): Eukaryota > Metazoa > Chordata > Aves > Passeriformes > Notiomystidae > Notiomystis > Notiomystis cincta. Next base: position 50,051 of record VZRX01006143.1, read on the forward strand.
GTACCTATGGAACATGGAAGAGCTGAGTGAACTAAAGCAGGGTGCTGCCTCCAGGTAGCAAATTAAGAGTGGCAGAGGGAAGAAATGTTTGGTTTTGGGAGTTTCCTGTGAGTCTCATCACTGCATGTTGAAGGCAGTTCCCTCTAGAATGACTCAGTGTGTGCTACAGCTCGTGGTTGTCTTTGCTGAGTGTAAAAGAGCTGCCATGGGTTTTGGGGACATGGGGGAGAGCCCCTAGAATGGGTCATGTCAAGTCTACAGACCCGTTTGGAATAATAAGTTGTAGTCTCTCTGGGTAACAAATGCCTTAAATCTTACTGTTCTGTTCTCATGTCCTTCCCAGGTCAGCCCTAGGATAAGCAGAGTCTGCAGAAGTTTTCTTCTGAGAAAGCCCCTGAGATCTATTTTTATATATACTGAGCTGGAAATTGTTGACATCGCAAAGGGAAATATATTTTAATAGCAATTGTTTCAGTGCCAGTTCACATTTGCTTTAACATAAATGCCTTTTTATAAATGAACCCAGCTCTGTGAGAAGATCATACATGCAGTAACTTTAAAGAGCTGGCACAGCCTGGAGACCACCAGTCTCCACAGCATATACCTGTCTTCTTTTAAAAGAAGTATTGATCACATTTAATGACTTGTGAAATAAGATATATATTTCCATATATATTTCCACAATACTATATCAGAACAACATGGTTATTTAATGTCTTGACAAAAGTTTCACAAAAGCCTACTTTGCTTATCCTTAGGGTGGAAAAGGGCTTTAACAAAGTCTTGGTGAGTGCAGCTCTGGAGGAGCTTTACCAGTAACTACCATTAATCCCAGATCTCCCTGGCTTGATGATCTCCATTAACCAGAGCAGAAGATGGAGCAGATGAGAATAAATGCAATTCCTTTCTCAGGAATGTATAATACTTTTTGAGGATTGCTAAGAAAATATTCTCTGTCAATACTCAGAGGCTGAGGAATAAAAGAGGATTTCTGACACCTCCCCCCCAACAGTTAACTCTTCCAACACAGGTTTGAGAAGAAGAGAATCATATTTCCAATGATTTCATATGCTTCTCTATTACTGACCAAAAATGAAGTAGAGGGAAGTATGACTAAAAATACATTCTTTGCAACTTTTTACATTTCTTTTTTCCTTGCTTAAGTGTCAAATTATTAGGATTAAACTTCAGAAGTCCTGTTGGCTTCTCTGAATGGTTTGCCAAGCATTTAATGATCTATTAGCAATTAATAGAGTGTGCTTGGCAGGCTAGCAAGCTGGAAAGTATTCATTTCATATCCAGCAAGCAAAACACTTTAGAAACACATAAAAAGAGCACAGTGATTTCAGAGAGGGTTGTCGTGATGAGTTTGAGTTTCTTGCCTGCTTCTATTAATTTGACAGTAATGATATAAGCTCAATTGCTAGGGCAGAGTGAAATACCTCAAGAAGCCTAATATTTCAAACCCAATTATTTTAGGTTTAATTTAATGGAAAATTTTGCTGTTTTGTTCCAAAGGGGAAGACTACTACAATTTGAGATGCAGGATATTTCCATGGAATAGAAATAAGAAATTAAATTCTGATTTGCAGCTATTATTATCTTGGTTCTAATTATATTCATCCTTACATTTGTGTGAGAGACTACCTGTATTTTTGCAAACAGGCTTAAGTAAAAGAAAATTTGAATTAAAATGTTTGCCTCTTCTAGGGCATCTGTTCAACATTAAAGGAGTATCAACTCACTATCTGATACACATTATCCAAGATAATGTTAGCTTTTTTCCATTTTATGCTCCTTTTCAATTGCAGTTTAAATTCCCAAGCTTTCTGAAATGGTGAGTCATTAGGAATGTAATTTCAAAGACTGTATTTAATCGCTTTATCTTTTCCCACAACTGATTTACCCAAGGGCACAAGTAAAGCACACAAAACATATTCCTAAAGGCCCCTAAATTGTTATTTCTTTTCTTATTTTATTCTCACTTTATTTAAAACTGCTCTAAAAAGACTCATAATGTTGGTAATTTTGACTGTGAGGGAATTGAGTGTTTTTTATCACCATATGGATTTGAGCTGACGACTAGATCTGAATTTTGTCTCCTCTGCTTCTTGTTTCACGTGTGTCTGATCCACAGCACCATCCCCTGTCTATTCCTACTGGCTTTGGAATACAGGCATATAAAGGTTTTGTCCTTTCTATCACTATGTTTTTTTTCTTAAAGCATTCTCCACATGAAATTTTTGTCTTAAAAAAGGAGCCATGCCAAGTAAGATATTAAGTAACTGAAAAATAAATTAATTCAAAACAGTTATTAAAGTTAGACTATCAAAAATGAAAAGGAAAAAAAATACCCAAACCAAAAATCTAATTGATCACTACTTTGAAGTTTAAAGTCTTAAGTAAACCACTCAGAAATAAGAAGGGGAAAAAGGGAGATCCTCTCTACTTCCAAAGTGTTGTTAAAAGTATATTCTGGTACAGTATCTGAAATATATTAATGTGCATCATCACCACATGGTGTAGTATCGTTGTAGAAGAAATGGTGGAATAGAGGTAGACATGGAGCTCGTCCTGCAATTATTTCTGGGGATATTTTCCTCACTTTTCTTGTCTGAATATGTCATGTGTGTCACCAGTTTGTACTTAAAACTTTGTTGGTGCATTGTTTAGTTCCAAGTGTAGTCACTTATCGGTGTAGAAAGCACGTGCCAAATGTTACTGTCCTGATTTGGTAACATACTCGAGTTTGAGGACACCTTCCCAATAAATACATGCTTTTAGCTTAAATCAGCTTTCCCATCCGTAATGGAAAAAACCTTTCTCCATGTTGCCCTTAAGCTCCAACTAACTTTCCTACCAAGATGCTAAACAGGAGCCTTGGCTATAAAGGAGACTGATAAGCCTTGTTCATGGCTGCAGCTGGAACGCAGAGAAAAGCCACCCAAGGACAAGCGGTCTTCCAATGTCCTTCTCCAAGTTCCTGCTGGGCAGGGTTATCTCCCACCCTTGCCAAGTGTGGGAGACAGAGGTCGCTGCCCTTGACTGGAGGCTCCCAGCGCCTCTCTCCACAATTAAATGTGATACAGTAACTTCTGCCACGCCCCTGGAAGTCCATGAGGCTCTGCTGTGATGAGGTTTGCACCTCAGGCACTGTGCCCAGGATGCCAAATGTCTAGCCACATACATATCCCTAACAAATACTCTAAAGAGGAGAAGTAGCTTTCAAAGGAGTGGGGTGAGACAGAAGACAATTGCAATTCAGAAAGAAATCTCACATTAATATGACCACTGAGGGGAGATTTATGTATATTTAGAGGAATTATAATTTTGAATTTGATGATTAAAAAATAATTGCGTATTTTAATTGCACATCCTTGTTCTAAGGCACTACAACCCAACCTTTGTTAACCCCTCACTTTGTAACCTGTAAAATAATTCACAGAGGACAACACATGTTGTTGTTTACACCATCTACAGCACATAATTTTTTGATATGGTGACATACAGGAATACAGATTGCAATGCACAGACTAAAGTAGCAAGACACATCCAGAGGAAAACACTGCACTTCAGTTTTTAACCAAAGAAACTAAGCCTAAAGTAAGCATGGTCCATCTTCCAATAGAGTAAACCTTGGACTTATTTCTGCATTTATTGCTCCCTTTATTTCATAGGTAGGTGTTCATACTTGTACACAGAGAACACTCCTGGAAATGTTATGCTCTGTGCAGGAACACAGCAAAGACAGACGATGTTGAGACCGAGCAGTCTCTACACTATGACACACAGGACAAAGAAGGCTCAGCTTCTTGTTCCAAATGCTCCACAACTGATTTATTTAAATACAACATGCCCTTTCCATTGAGGAATGCTCCACAACTGATTTATTTGAATACAACATGCCCTTTCCCTTGAGGATCAGGGCTGATGTTTATTGAAAATAAGAGTCCACTGATAGCCCATGATGTACCACCAACAAGAACCTCATCACTCTCTTCCACTCCCTCCTCTGTTCTTCCCTGGCCTGTGATTTTCTGCTCTTGTATTGTTTTTCTTTTTTTCTTTCGACAGGAGTCTCTAATTATCAGCAAACAGAGTTTTCCTCCTGCTTCATTAGAGACAAGGCATTCATCCTTTCTGCATGAGAAAGGCAAAGTTCAAAAGCACAGCTAATTAAAAGCAACTAGCAACCAAGCTGGCCTCATAGGCAGCACAGGAAACACAGCTTGCCTGTGGACATTTTACCAACAATCTGACTTCTGTGCTCTGAGCAGCCAAAAAACCCATTTATCTTTTATCAAAGGCTTCCTTCTCAGGCTGAGATTGTTTGCAGAGTGGACAAATAACACTTTGGAAGAGCTAAAGCCATGACTTTGCCATCTTTATGTTTTTGGGAATGACATTAAGCCACTGTCTTGAAGTTGTACAATTGTTGGGTCCACACCAGTGTCCGAATGCCACAGGCTGGAATATATGCTAAGAATCACTAGGAATGTGCTGTATGCCAGCAAGCCTGAAGCTCAGCTGGAACCCAGGAGGTTTACCTTGATCTGAGTTCAGAAAAACTGACTTTCAGAAGCCCATTCCAGTTCCCAACCCATTCCAGTGAGGGTTATTTTTTGATGATGTCGAATGGATGAGTTCCCAGATGTTACTGTTTCTTTGGGGGTTCTTACTCTACATGAATGTCAAGTCTTCAAGCTCTTCCAGTCATGGCTAATATTGTGTCAGTATTTATTTATATAACTGCAAGAGGCACAAATCCTAGCATCAATTACTAAGTTTTCCCTTGTCTCACAGAATGAGAAGAGGCAGTGTGAACCCTAAGATGCAGTCACAGACAAGGACAGGGAACTAGAAGACATCTGTGGCTATCCTGGCTGTTCTGCCAGGTGGTGGATGCAGAACCCAGCAGGCACTGCTGTTCAGAGTCCCATTTGGATGCTCATACTTCAATACATCTCAAGAAATTTCTCCCACTCTCTCAACTTCTGCGTAATGCCTTCAGGTAAGAATCCACTGAATATTTGGCTCACAAACATTTTTTGTCCTGGTCTCCTCCAAAGATAGAAACCTACTTCAGCTCATGGTTTTTATCCATTTGGAAAACCCCACAAATCTCAAAGAACACAGTTCACTCCTCTAACAGTGCGTGCTGCCATGCCATAAAGAGAACCGAGATAGCCAATATGTATAAATGTAACAATAAAGTCATTTTTTAGCAGACTTTCCTTGCTGGGTCTGATTGGCTCCCTTTTTTCTTCCATTCCTTCTGGGCAAAATTATGTATTATTGCAAGAATGGGGTAAAAATGCAGTTAAGTCATAATTAAATATTTATATTTGCATAAGTTTCTAACTAAATTTTTGGAATTTACAGACTTCAATAATCTTTTTCATACACAAAGGTTGCTTAGACTTCTGGTACTTCTTTATTCTTATTTTTGGAGGAGAAATCAGTCTGTTTCTATTCTTGTTTCTTGGTTTTTACAATTGATCTCTTGCTTTTCAAGATGAAGCAGAATAGTTTTTCTGGCATTAAAAGAGCTAGGCAAGAACTCTACAATTTTAAAATCAATTAAGTCTTGTAATATTGGCCAACTATCCAAGGGTAAGAAAGGGTAATTCTTACACTGTTATGAGCTCAAAAGCAGTTCCTTACTGTCCTCTAGTGGAGCAGTAATATCCTCACAGACACTATCTGCTCCTTTCTTCTTGCAACTAAACCTGCTGCCCTTGGAGAGCAATCCTTGCTGTTTTCACACTTCATGACTTTATCAGCATCACATCCCTTCTTCTGTGTGAAGGGGTTCTATACTCTGCAAATTCCCCCCTCTTCTATATCCCAGTTCCACTCCTCCCTCCACCCTTTCTCAGAACACAAATAGACTGAATAAAATGGGACCTAGCAAAACCCCACTAATTTCTTATGTACCTTTAAGCAGGCATCCTCTAGGAGAGAACTTCTTTTGCACCATGACAAGTTGGTTCTACTGTGAGCTGTCAGAAAAATCATACTTTGACACCTTAAGAGTATCTAAAAGGCCATTAGAACAGCATCTTTAAAAGGTGTCATCTTTTCACAATGTATTTATCCAAAGGTCTGAACATCTTGTTCATTATACTCCAATCAATTAGGCCAGTTCCCATGACTCCACAAAACTCATCAGCTGCAGCCCCACCGATCTCCTTGGAGTCTTTTTTAATGCCTCAAGGCAGAATTGTTACTTTGTTCTCACAGCTTCACCACACAGCTGGTTTGAGAGTCATGTTCCAAGCCACAGTGAGGGATTTAGCAGTTTCTCTCTCACCATCCAACCCATGGGAGCAGGCTCCAATCTTGTCTGCTTGCCAACACCCACATCATTGACCTTTTCTGCCAGTTCAGCTCCCAACAGCTCTGCCCACCCACCCTGCAAAGAAAGGTTCCCAGGCACTTCCATAACAAAGATCGCAGAAAAAGTCCCAATTTTTCTTGTCATCTTACCTTTAAATGTTCCCATTACTGTTTCACCTTTTACTTTATCTTTCACTTTTACTTGTCAAATTTGTTCTGATAGTTCTTAAAATAGGATTTATAGTTATTTCTTTCAGAAACTTTCTCAAACAGCCTACTTCACAGCAAAATTTACATTTGATAAGTTACAATGTGCTTCCACTCTTCCATAGCTTCTACTGTGTAAAGGTTCTCCCTAGTTAAAAGCAGTCTCCTACCCTACTCTTCTTGTTAGACTTCTTTTTTAATGGATAAATATTTATTCAGAGCATGTAATAATTGTCTTAAAACAATTTTCAAGATACCTGCAAGAATTCCCCTTTTTGGCAGCACCTGTTATTTTTTTTTCAAATTTAAAAAAAAATAAATCAAGAAACCAGACTTACCTTGGCATGGGTTCTTGATTGCCTGCTCCAAGAAATGATTTTACAGTGTTGTAAACATTTATTGTGAGCAATATTAGTCAGTATCAGTATATATGGGAATGACTCAAGACCTACAGTGTTATTTGGCTTTATGCCTTTGGCATTCCTTAGGATACACCCTGTGAAATGCTAAAGTACATCAACTGAGCAGGTGGGATGGGGACAGTGCCTGTTATGCCTTCTTCTACTTTTCTGCAAGGCCTGTAATTTCAACCTGAAATGATTTTATGTCACTTAGTGTTACAGTTAAATTGATCACATTTGTTTTAGTTTTGTTCTTGGGCCTATGCTACAACCTCTCCACCAGCAGAACCTGCCCCCATTCCTATATAAATACAGCTGAATTTAAATGGTCTTATCCATGAACTTTTTAAATACATATGTTTTATACACACACATAAAGTATAAGAATAGAAACTACAGATATATTTATATATATAAATATATACAGATAAACCCCTAGATGTACCTGTACTTTCTATTATTTTATTTTTACTTAAGGCATTTCAACAGTTGCTTGTTTTATGATCTCTTTTTAAAAGAGTTCTCACTGGTTGAACCCAACTCTGATTGTAGCTTCTTTATTCCTAAGGATCTTATGGTGATCTTTGGCTTGCCCACCTATGTAGGTATTACCCTGCCTCTGTGATACTGTATGATCTTACTTTCCAAATACAAGTATGGAACTATATCCCCAGCTACAAAACATTAATTTAAAATATCTCTGGAGAACCCTTTGTAACCTAGGTGATGACTACTGCTGTTCACTCTGGGCAGAGCTGTCACCCAGATTTATAAATAACAATGCTTATCTTTATCAATAAATGAGACACATATATGCAAAGAGATTTCAAGGGAAAAAATAAAAGGAATATTGGGTATTCTAATTTAAACACTGAGGAAAACATGGCTATACAGTTAACACCAGAATTTAAGAAAGACACTTAGACTTCCTGGTTTTCACACCTCCAAACTATGAACAGTAGATACATTTCATATTGAATACAGCTTTATTCCAAGTAGATATAACCATTATTGCAACAAGAGAATAGAAATACAAGAAAATCCAGTGCAAAATAAAAGCACCCTAGAAAACTGTCATTTCTCTTCCCATTGACAGACATTTATCCTTGCAAGAACAACTGATTTCAGTGACTTCAAAGCAGTTACTCACTGACACAAAGTTTAAACAAGAATTGCTGGAATTTCAGCTGCTGGCCTTAGAGGAAAAAAAAAAGACTTGACTGGCAGGTGCAAAAATGAATACAAAATGTATTAACACAATATGAAACAAACATACATTAAATAGTTTTGTTTCCTGGTACATCAAACCTCNATTGTTGAAATTCCGGCTGTTGGCCTAAAAGAAAAAAAAAAGACTTGACTGGCAGGTGCAAAAATGAATACAAAATGTATTAACACAATATGAAACAAACATACATTAAATAGTTTTGTTTCCTGGTACATCAAACCTCCAAGTGAATTTTATAAAATTTACATATTCAATTAAAAGATTTCTCTATCATTGTGGAAAACACAGTTCTTTATTTCAAGTTTATATTAACTATAAATATCTAGGACAGGAAAGATACCCTTCAGGCTGGCACTCCTCACTTCCCCATCCTTTATGTCTTCTGCTCTTTGCCTTTTGGAGAAAACATCATGGCATAAGGCTGCCGCCTTTTCGGACGTTGACAGGGAACAAGATCCTCTTTAATGTAGCCTTAAAAGAATAAATCTGAGGTAAGAAATATAATATAAAAACAGGCATAACTTCAGCTTTAATTTGTGTTTAGCCTCAAAAAATAACTTGTAATTTTTTTTGTCCTTTTGGGGCAACTGGTTCTGACTTCACATAGGAGTTTGGGGATCCCAGGGTGCAAATATCATTCATTAAAACACAGAGCTGCTCTCTAGTAGTGACTGCACAGTAATGCAATACAGACAGTTGACAATGATGAAGAGAATGGAAACTATGAATTGTTCATCTATTCAAAAAAACCCTGCACCTTTCATTTTCTTTCTACTGAGGATTTTGTATAAGAGTAACAAAGTGTGCAAGTACTGTTAATTCAGTTGACTAATAAAAATCACTTTTAAAAATGTAAATCCTAGTCATACAGAGGAAACTTCAGGCACATGTGCTTTGTGGGTTTAAATAGTACCCTCTGTTTTAAGAGCACCAGGATTTATTAAAGACTGGAAAAAGCCAAACATGAGCCTATGGATCAAACACACCTTGAAAGCTCTCTGATAAGAAAAGTGTATAGAAAATTTCTATAACATGCTCAACTTAGCTAACACTGACAATGAACAGACATTTTATGCAACTCAGTTTCAGCACCTGGCTTTTGTCAATTCCTTACAGTTTATCAGCAGCAACATCCACCAAAGTGAGAGCAGTAGATTCCCACTTCATAGTTGGAAAATTCTAAAATTTCTGTCTATGAAACTCAATTATTTTAAGAAAAACCAACACACACAGATCGTTCAAGATACCAATTAGAAGTAGAAAATATCTATGTTGTACCCCACTACTTTGGAGTGGCAGCAGCAATTTCTCATCATGGGAACTCTGTCGAGTGTTTTTGTTCTCTTGCTGCATTGCCATAAAATATTTTCTTCTCCAAGGGAAGGTTGATCTAAAGTCTGCCTCTGATATGAAGACCATCAACAATTGAATGGCTCTTTCTCCAGCAGAACAAGGAGCCAGCCAAGGAGCTAATTTTTAATGAGGCTGCAAGCAGATTCCAAATGGGTAATAACAAGTTATGTAGTCCACAAAAATCAAGGCTCCTTTTTCTGAAAGATTAAGGATGATACTGGGACACTCTCACACAATACACATACACAACTCTGGCTACATTTTCCTATGCCTGACCTGACACTGTTAAAAGCACAGATAAAAGCAGAGATTCATGTTTCACAGCTAATGCACAAATAAAGATATAAGTTACTCAGAGATTCCTATAGGGCTCCTCACCCCAGCATTTCTCCACTTCTGAAGAATTGTACATACAGTACACTACAAACTCACTGTGTTGTAACACAATTAGTAAAATCTCATTTTTATACCAGGCTCAAGATTTTGAAAAATTAGTTAGAAAGAACAAACTTCTATGTGAAGACAAGTTAAAAAAAAAACCAAACCAAACACCACATCTTTTCATTGTCACTTACAAGCAGTGTATATGTATTAAAAACTGTTTAACTATACCTTACATGCAACATTTCCATTATCACCTGCTATTATGAAGCTCTAAAAACACTGACAAAGGACATCAATAGTGCTGCCTGTCTCTCCTAAGTACAATCTCTTGGCCTTTGCCTCTGGGAATTCAATTCTTGCTTAGGGACAAAATATGTAGGGTTTAAATTAAGTTCTATGAAAATCCCAATTATTTCTGCCTTCTCTATCTAGGCTCTAAGAAACTCTCCTTAAATTCCTTTCTTAGTAGTACAGGAACTGCTAAAACCAGACAATATTTATTAAAAATAATGGCTGCTTATAAACAGACCTCAACAGGACTGGGTGAGAAAGGCTGCTATATGAACTAGAGATATTTTCAGGGGGGAAAAATCAGCTTTAAAAAGTGCTTTTCAAGCTTTTTTTTTTGCACAAACCTCTTTCCACACAGGTTTGGGTGGAAGGAAATCCAACCTCCCAGAAATTTTCAGGAGTATTTGGAGGAATGTAGCGAAATCTGTGTCTTGAACAGGAAGCTAGTTTCTTTTCTCTCTCTTCTTCTGGAATGTCTGCATAATACTGAATGTAAGGGGGAAAAAAATCCTAGTTAACAAATTCATACATAATAGAGTGAGTGCTTTACACAATTGACATTATCAATCACTGTGTTTATTAACACAGTCATCTAAAAACAATGGTGAGGACAGCCAAGAGTAGAGATTTGTTATCCAAGTGACAAACACCTGGCAATTATCCTAAAAGCTTACTGAATTTACAGACTAAGTATAACTTCATGGTGGCAAATTTGTTAACCTTCTATCTTTTAACATACCACAGGTAACAAGGTTTAGGCATGTGTACAATTACTTATGTCAAGTTTACTGACTGATTTTACAAAGCTAAGTACCACAGGTGTTGAAAGAGATCATAATGTTTAAATTTATTAAGTGTCAGCTTACATTTACAAATAAACTAAAAAAAAAAAAGGAAAAAAACCCCACACTACAAACCCCATGTTGCAGAATTATTTCCAGTGTCCAAATTTACAGTAGTAACAGCAAACTTAAGTCAAAATGCTTCCTACTTACTTACCCTCAAATCAGAATTAAATAAAGAGCTAGTTTAAACAGCTGACAGTTTCTGGAGTCCCAGTGTCAATCTGCCAGCTGAGCATTCTCTATAGTAAATTTGCTATACTCTTTCATCCCTGTCAGCTGTACTGGGGTCTGCAATGAGAAAAGTATATACACTCTCCAGACCCTTTTGCTGCATGTTCTCCTGTGAAGCATCATGGAAAGTTAAGGTATATTTTTTTCACCCCAGTTTTCTACTGTTTTAATTTATAATTCTAGTTGTATTTCCTAAAAATACAAATCTGACCCTTAGAGCACATAGAGGGTCAAAATATTTTCCAAGTGAATGCATTGTTTGATTCAAGTGGCAAGCCAACAGTCATGGCCACACAAGAAACCTGACCCTTGTGAAAGTGGTAAAGCAATTCTACTGAAATGACAGTGTTGCAATTCAAAAAGGCAAATTAAGGTTCATAACTCATTCAATCAGATGGAAAGTGACCTAGACTAAGGAAATCAGGAAAAGAACAGAATACCTCTGTCAACAGAGATTCTTTCATGTTCCCAGCTACTGGCAGGATTTCAGAAAACCTACTGGAATTGTAAAGTATGATAATAAATTCCTTTTTTTCCTCTAAATCACAGGCAAAATATTAAGGCATAAAAATCCTCCTGAAAAAAACTCATGAGAAAAAAACCCTAGAAAAGAGCAATCACAGCTCTGAAAATATCAGTATCAAAACTGCACAACCTAGGAAAAAAAGCCTTGTTTCATTTTGCAATTCTCTGGTCTGTGGGAACTGCAGCTCTGCTTGAAACAGGTACATATTCTCCCCTCCCCAAATCAATTCAGATTTTGTGCCATTTTACAGTGTGCCACCAGAACATGTTCTGCTCTCAAAGCTCTTATCAGTACAGGAGTCTGATCTAGAAACATGTGGATCTCCTGGCCAAGAATATAAGATTCAATTGTTATACAACGTTCCCTAGAACTGGAAAAAGCCCATGCTAAGACCAGAACATAAATGGGTATCATCAGTAGGGGGTCATCATTAGTGGGCATCATCAGTAGCTCAGGGATTGAGTCAGATAGAGTAGGGTCACTTATGCAACAGGACTTCAGAGACCCAGCTGGAAAGATGCTGGTGTCACTCAGTTAAAGACCTAGAGACTAATGAAGAGGAGGAACAGGCAATCTAGTACACTTCAATTTTTACTGGCAAAAGAACAACAAAATCAACTATAAGAATTCTACAATGTCTGTGTAAGACAAACACTGCTGAGTTTTACTTAGGGATAATTAGCAGTGCTCCTTATTTTGTCCTGTAAATAGCCTGAAATTTTAGAAATTAATCAACTAAAAGTTTGTAGTGTGTTGCATTTTTTTAAAATTAAAAAATTTATTATTAGTAAGGAATATTATAGATCCAACAATGAAAAATACAGTACAATTTAACAGGAACAAAAACTAAGAACAATCAAAAAATCAAGATAAGTGTGTTTTAAAAATAAATTAGAAGGAAACTTTTCTTCTTTGGCTTGTTTAGAAATCTATTAGGGTTGACAGAGAATGACAGTTATGTATGTCAGCTAAACATCAAAAAGAACTCTCAGCTGTTTTCTAGATTGATCTCACTGTCCACAGCATTTTTAATCCACACAAAACATTTGAGCTAGGCTTTTCTGTGTGTGAAGTTACTGCAATCTCATCCTGTCTTCCCTGTAAAATAACTGATCATAGAACTCTACAGTTTGCAGTCTCAGAAAGGGAACAAACCCTAGAAACGTTGCTCCCATAAGAAATTAGAATAATTTCTGTAATCTAAATGCATGTAAAACCATCTGACTGATTCTCCTACTCATCCAAGTGTAGCTACAGTTAATAACCACACTAACAAATGTTACTTTTACAAGCTACCAGTAACTTCTGCCTACAATCTTTATCTGATAGCATCACAAGGTTATAAAAAACCCAAACGAGACTTCTTATCAGAAGTTCTCCTCTGTAAAGTGAATCAGATGCTTCCACAAAGCTTTAAGATAAGCACTTATAAAGGACTTTAATATCAGCCTGCTGTGGCACACGTGGAAGTGAAATCCCAGGGCTTCTCAGAGTGACAGTAACTGACCCCACTCACACCACTTGCAATACAGGGCCAGAAACAATTTTGTGATCTCTACCCACTCCCTAAATATTCCCTCAGACTTTGGCGGCTTCTCAAGCCCATGTGGCTGATCAGCAAGCCAAGATTTTTCTAAAGCATCATTTATGCTTCATCCAATACTCCCTTCTTCCACAGGCATTTAATTCAAAGCTAGTTTTATTACTGGGCAATGACACAGCCAAGCATTCCATACGTTCCAAGATATTAATCTTGAATGGTGTAGACTTAAAAAAAAAAAAGCCCAAAAAAGCCAAAACCAACAACAAACCCAAACGTTCCTAGCATTTAATGGAGAAACCTACTGTTACAAAACTGGAGCTGTGAATGTTTCCAGACACCATAGTCAGCACTCTAACTTGACAGAAAGTAACAAGAACTGCATTTGCAGAGGGAAGATCTGTAGCTTACAGAAACAGGAAATTAAAATGCTTAACACATGGCTCTGGAACCATGAACCAGATTGAAGGTTGGGGGTTGCTTTGTTTTCTTTCAAACTCTTAAAATCGAACATGTTTTTTAAAATGGTATTTATGGTTGACTGTAAAAATTAAATATTTGTATTTAATGAGTTTTACCAAAGCTATTTTTCAGAAAATGTTTTCAATAAAAACATACTCTAATAAATTTCTTCAGCTAAGTAAATGGGACTTGACTATAAAATGAATAGCAGGAGAATCTATGAAAAATGTTGGTTCTATACTATACACATGTAGAAATTAAGTGAAAAGATTACAGAAAATCCACAATTGTTCAGTCATTAATCCACACTTTTACTAAGTCATCATTTATTAGATCATGAAGTCTATTAATGGCCAAATAAAATATGTAATTACACATGTAATGACATCAATATTTTATCTCTACACCATGGATCTGAAAGCAGATTAATAAATAGAAAGGGGGGAAAAATGTGTAATGCAAAACTTAAAATTTCATACTTTTAAACAAGTATTTTTAACAAGTTGCTTTAAACATTTTTGCATGCATTTGCATAAATATACACATTGTCACCTATGCTGGTGCAATTATCTGAAAAAAATTAACCCACAAAAAAATCAATCAAACCAAACCAAGGTCTGTCTATCCATATAAAGGTACAATAGAATTGATTTATTCCAGCGGCTGCAAAGTTCAGTAGAGCTTTTGATCTGAAGTTTGGAAACCTGTCATAGTTCTTGGACCACCTAATGTATTTTTTACCAACAGTAATCTTACTGGAACCATAATATAAGAAGCTCTTTATCATACAGATACACACAAAAAAAATCAAACTCAAGACTTTCCATGCTATATGCAGCTACTACACTAAAAACAAACAAACCACCTGCAAACTTGGTTATCCAGCTTTGGTAAACACTTCCCTGCTGCTGTAGGTAATGATGATGATGATGATGCTGCAACCAGATTAAGAATTAAAACCAGCACTTCAGCACCTAGCTGCTGTCTGAGTTAGGAGAATGCAAGACTGACAGATTTTAAAGCACTACTTACTATTTCACATTCCTTACAAGTGTGGCCAAGTAATTTTCTTCTTTCTTCTTTTTTTCGAATAACCTCAATATGAGGAAAATCTAACACAGTATTCTTTCTGAAAAACAAAAATGTTTTCACATGTTAGTACTTTTATTTCTTCTACTTGACTGGAAATTTCTACTTTCTTAGAACACAATGATGCACAGTCAAGCTAAGAAAATAAATCAGAAAATGCCTACAAACCCAAATCATCCTTCCTTTCATAGCTGAATAGGGCTATTTTTATAAATAAAACAGTTTTCAAATGTAATATGAACTTTTACATAACCAGAGATGTGTGTCTCATTATTATGGCTTTTCATAGTGTAAAAGTAATTACTATATGGAAATTATTCAAATACAGATGTTCTATTGAATATTTATTTTTGTCCAAGACAGAGTTATGCTTGCAATGATTTCCACATTGCAAGAGAGGAACATATGTTGGGGTTCAAGATCAGTAGGTTGTTTTCAACTTAACTGCTCTCAAAACACTCAAATTTTCCTCTACAAAGAAAACATGCACTGAGGTAAAACATAAGCTGACTGAAGGGCCTGGTATCATTATGTAATGAAGATTCAGACTTCCAATTATGATTATACTGGAAGGCAAGAGAGGAGGCATTAAGAGGTGCAATTGTTGAACACCATTCATTTACTGCCTAGAGCAAGGGTCAAAAATACCAGAGAAGGAAAGGTTTTCATTTGTACAAGCAGCCCATAGGTTCTTGGCTCATAAACTCAGGCATGACCACATGCCTGTAAGAAACCACATGGATTACAAAACACTGCGTTCACTAAAATTATAAAAAGCAGAAGGAAGAGGCAATCCCTTCTCTTCAGCCAATGTGATAGGCATCTCAATATTTTTTCCTCTACTCCTGTTTTTACTAAAGTCTTTTATCTAATGTAGTAGATCTTCTACCTCTGCATCTTCAGCTGTTAGTCTGTTACACACAAACACGTTTATTTTATGGAGGAACAAATTCCCTACAGGGAAGATAAAAAAGAGCCTTAAAATGCCCATACAGAACAAACTAAATTACCTTTCATCACTTTTGAAATAAGGCTCCACAAAAGCTTTCTGCCTGGCTTTATCTTGTTTATCCTCAAGTTCTGCAAACATACATGCAAAATAAAATATAAGGTTAACAGATCGACTGGAGAAACTTCTGTAAAATTATTAACCAACTCTTCAGAAATATAAAAATGCCATGTACATTTCAGTCTGAGACAACAGCTTCAAATAGATACTAAAAATAATACAGAATTCATAAAAGCAGCAATCAAAAAGCATTACTAGATTCAGAAGGAAAACAGCAGTGAGACAAGCAAAAAATACAAGAAGAAAGCCAAAGGAAAGGCTGTTTAAAATACAAAATACTGTAAAATCTTCAACAGAACCTAGAATAGTGAGAAGAAAGGAAGTGAAGAAATGCAGCCAAAAACTGGTGTTTCTTTTAAGAATCACTTTGGTGTTCTGCTGCTGTGCCAACTTCCATTACACATTCCACATTTGTGTGGTGATAAATGAACTACCAAAAAAATTTTCATATTGCTTTATGTTATGTTCTTACAAGTAACCATTTTTACCACAAATTTATGAAAAAAAGAACTGGTAAATAATTTGGCATATCTGTTCCTAAAGAACAGAGTCTGATTTCAAATCAACTTTTGTAGTTTAAATAAGCTAATAAAGACAAAACCAAATTATATCCCACTCTTTAGTTTCTTGCTTGCTGCTGTTATTCCCTTATCCTGCTCTTCATCATGAAGAGTTTCTTTTTCATCACATGCAGAAGGACTATCTTCAGGTAGGCAGGATTCATATTCTTCATGGGTTGTCTGATCAAACATATCTGTTATTTCTCCTCCTGTCATTAAAAGCATAAAAAACATCCAAATCAGTGTCTCAGTGATTTTAGTGAGGAAACTGCATTTTGCCTAAATGTGTATCAAAAGAATTAACATTCACTTCCTGCTCCAGTACCAATTACCTCAAAACCAGCTATACCTTTATTCTTACTAAAACTTCTCTGTCAATCTTTCAAATGTGGCCAATGCTCATTTATTTTTCCAGACACCTTGGATCCCAATTCTAAAATCTGATAAACTGCTAAATCACTGTGTGATACCTTTAATCTTAACACTGGATATGTAAAATGCTTGTTCTTGTAATTCTGGACTTATCCAAGCAGAAGGAAATACTTTCTGTGGGTAGGAAATAGTCACTGCCCTGCAGCCATGATTCACCACATACCAAACATTAAAGTGACATAAACATATCTGGATTTATTTTAAACATACTAGTTCTATTTATATGTCATTAAAAATTAAATTAGTCTTCCCATACAAAGTTTGATGTGACTACATAGAAAACTTTCAAAGCTGCTGGCTGCAAGAATGATTATTGCAGGTGAGATCAGAACTGTTATATGGTTAAGTATTTCACCTTTTAAGAACTGTACAAGAATAGCTCTACTGGCTCTCTCAGCACAAATCCTGTCTTTTTTTTTAACCTATGTTTAAAAAAAACAACCTCAAAACCCATCACCAATTCTCTAGGAAACAGGCTGATCTGTGTAACCTATAAAAGTACATCACCACTTTTTTACTGCAAATCATTTTCTACTATCTAGCTATACAGGGGGAAAAATGCCCTTTTCTCTCTCCTCCTCAAAAAAACAAACAAACAGAAAATCTCCAACAAACCCCCAAAACCCCACCATACCACAAAAAAAGCAAACCAAAGACAAAAAAAGAGAAAAAAACACCCCTTACGTGGACTGCTTTCCTGATTTTGCTCTTGATTTTTCATTTTTAATAGCACACTGTCACTAACATATGTATAATCCATATCAACAACTTCTCCTCCAGCTCTGGTCTGAGAACCACCCTAGAAATAAGAAGCAAACATGACAATTGCACCTAGAAGCAACTGGTGTAGTTGGTGTCAGTGCTGTGTATCTGAAACACTTTCAAAGCAGTTACTGGCTTCTTTTTGCACACTGATTTACTTTTTTTCCTGCAGTGATGTCTGCACTATAAAGATGTAAAACCTAGATAAGAGAATAACTTGTTTTTAAATTCAGGTGTGGAAACTTTTATCTGGTGGACAAGAAAAGCCTTAGAAAATTTAATGTTAAATTCTAAATAGATATAAATTTATCATGAAATGTATAGAAGTTAGAGACTGGTCAAATGAAAAGATTTTAAGATAGTCTTTAAGTGAGAGAGACAAAACAAACAGACTTCAGGACAATTCTCAGACATCCTAATAACCAACTTGTACCCAACTCATAAAAAGGTAATAGTCATTACAGGCACATTTTCTATTACTTAACATAAAGAGATATCATACTGAACATTTTCACAGAAAAAAATTGTGAGACTTAGAACTTATTTTTTCTCTTAAAAGAAACTCAAAACCACCCCAAAAGCATCACTTTCATACTGAGAATATGCCTGCTGAGTTTATGAAGTACAACTAAACAATTGAAATGTTTTAGGATAACTGCAGTTATAAATATAATATAAAAATATTTTAGGATAACAAATATCAAATGAGCCGAATTCAGAATTTTGTTACAAATTAGGTTTGGTCTGCCCAGAGCAATATTCATGATACTACTGTGCAGGCTTTTTCAATGTCACAGAACATGAAGATTAATTATAAAAATTCACCTTTGTATCAATCACAGTAATGTCCATTTTGTACTGTGAAAGGTCAGCTCCTGGGTCTATGCTCCACTGGAAGTTTTCTAAAGAGGGTTTATCTTTCAAGTCTGTATGCACAGAATATGAGAAAAAAAAGACAATCAGAACAAAACTCTGCCAGCAGCATCTGATCCCCTGGTTGTCCTGTGTGTGCTTATGACGACACTCAAAGTGAGCTGCTCCATAACCTTCCTGGTCACCTGGGTCAGGCTGACAGGTCTGTAGCTCCCTGGATCCTCACTCCAGCCCTTCTTGTGGGTGGGTGTCACATTTGCTCACCCCCAGTCAACTGGGACCTCCCTGGTTATCCAGGACTGCTGATAAATGATGGGAAGTGGCTCACTGAGCACTTCTGCCAGCTCCTTCAGTACCTTCCTGTGGATCTCATCTGGCTCCATAGGCTTGTGTGTGTCTGAGTGGTGTAGCAAGTCACTGAAAATTTCTCCTTGTGTTATGGGGGCTTCTTTCTGCTCCCTGTTCCAGTCTTCCAGCTCAGGGGCTGGGT
>VZRX01006144.1:7726-33168 GCA_013398075.1 Notiomystis cincta
AATGTCAGTGTATCTCAGAGCTATTTTAAATTGGAGTCTGCCAAAACCTCCAAGGGGCCATTATGACAGAGATCACCAATGAATAAAGATTTCTGGAATGTCCCCTTTATAATACTTGCTGCGGGGTTGTGGGATGAAAATTAAGGACACTATCTCCTCAAAGCTCTCCCACATTTTCTGACTTTTCATATAATATTTCTCTTCTCCTAATCCCTTTATCACTTTATCTCATTTCCCCTGGCTCCTTCCATTGGCCTCACCCCTGGTTTGTTCTACAATTTGCTTCCTTCCCCTCTCATGCTGCCCTCAGCAGCTCCATTTCTCTCTGAAAGCCTCTCCAGTACTAGATTTCAGCTTTGCCTGGTATGCTTTAGGCCACTGTCAGCTTTCCTCACACTCAAGACTCATCTTTCTTCCTGCTCCCCTGTCTTTCCCCCTCCCCCAGCAAGTGCCATGAGCTTCTGAGTTTTTACATGGATTTGTTTCCCTCAAGAGCTTCTTCAACACGTGACCTGCAGTTCCTTGCACTTTATCCCTAGTTTCAACAACCTATATTTCCTCTTCCCAGACTCTGTGTACCATCAGATGCTCACTTTACCCATCAGACTATTTGTCCTCCAAATTCTTATTTCTTTTTTTCTGTAGTGATCTTTGAAATTATCAGTCTTCTTGAAACAGTCCTGCTGTCTCCTGTAATTTCAGTTTTCTTTCATGAATAGTTTGGTGTTGGCATAAACCTTTAATTTACCTGTACAATTCATATTTCAGTGGCCTTGGTTCTGTTCAACAACACAGTTTCCAAAGAGAGGTGATATTCTGAAGCATGCACTGTATTTACATTTTTCTTTAAATGTAGTATCTCAGCTGTGAAGCCAAGCATGTTTTCCTCTTCCCTTTCAAATCAGAGAAACTTTCACTTTCATTCCCTGTCCTATGCTCTGAAAGTACTCTCTCTCTTTTTCTCATCACTGCTAGTCTGGATATAGATGTTCTAGTATAAATTTACCCCAACAGGCACCAAAGGAGACAGAAGTCACACCAGCAACAATAAGAAAATAAAGCAGACAAACCCCTGCTTAGTCACAAACATTGAAAAAAAAAAATCTAACAACAACACCACAAACAAACAGTTCCCCCAAACCCCCAAAGATCAAACCACTAAATGACAAAAATACACAAAGAACTCTACTTGCCTCATGGATTTTAGCTCTTCCTGAAGCCTCCTCCCAGTTGCAGTGGCAAAATATCTTAGAGTAGTTTCCCAAAGGTCAACACACTGCTGCAGTAATATTTCCTTTCCTTCTTGCAGTGGATTTATTTTGTCAATGATTATTCTCTGCCTCAGCAAAACAGGTTCATCTCTTTTCTCTGTTTAGCTCTTGTGGGGCTGAATCCTGCAGCAGCAGTCCCAGTGAAGTCGGTGGGAGTGCTGACTCTGTAAGAACCAGATGTGTCCCACTGAATAATTATCCAGGGCTGAACGAGCTCCCAGAAGTTGTGTGTTAAGACAAGCACCCACATTGAGAGGTTGTTAACCAGAGCAGGGGTCCCACTAAAACAACCTTCCCCACTGCCTCCCAATAATGCCCACACCGACCTCTGCAAATAAATATTTCCACTTAAAAAACACCAAACAGATAGAGATAAGATTTCAACAAAGAGAAATGGTATTATTAAAAAAGAGATTGGAGCACTTTGCCAACTGTAAGTCAATTTGATCTTTAAACAGAGGTCAGCTGGGTTTTTTCTGCTGTAGAAACACATGCAAACCTTCCTGGTAGAAATGCACTTTCTGAAGTTTTAATAAAAGTATGCCAGAACCATAGGAAGGTGGAGGTCTTATTAAAACTGAGGAGTATTCAGTAACCACAGGATTTAGCAATTTAATTGCTAAAGTAGTATTTTATTGACACCTAGTTTCTGCCTTATTGCTGCTGATTTTTCTAGCTTATCTTCCACATTCCTCTCTCCATCCACTGCAGATATATTCCATGTGAAAAACAGGGAAAGAAATTGTTCTCCTGCTGAAATCAGTGAAGACTTAGTGTCTCATTTTAATAAGCATTCAAAATTTACAATCAGTGAAGGCAGTCTTCAAATTTTAAAATATTCTTTCTGGTAAAAAATAGCATGAAGTATGCAAAACCTGGAACAGAAAACATTTCATACTGTGCCTGACATCTTAGTGATCATGATGAACTCACCAGTCACCTCTTTTTTTTCCCTATTTCTTTTAGGAGATGAAATCCAACAACCTAGAAGAAGAACCCTGTGCCACTGATGGGATAGAGGAGAATATGGAGAGAAATCTAAAATTCTGGAGGTTCATTCAAGGAACAAAATCCCTTTTGTAGCCTTTCAGGCCAGGAACCACTATTTTCCAGGGGTGCACTATACTTTTGTTCAGGGAAGAGGAATTTTATACCTTTTTCCCAACTGAAGAAGAGATAGAGGGCAAAAAATACAGTGTTCATTGAAAGACTTCCTCTGGGGCTGTTTCCTGAAGGAGTCTGCTTGCAAATTAATGTCTTTGGGTCTCTGACTTGCCACCCTGGAGCAAACTGGATCTTGTGCTGCAAACCAAAGATTCTTCCAACTTCCACAGTTAAGCTGACACAACAAATCCATGTTGTCAGAAGATCCACATGGAAAAGGAATAAAGAATTCTTTTTCTTTCCACTCAACTGTTTTTTGTGATTACTGTCTTTCTTGCAAAGCCCATAAGGTGCATGGGTCTGAGCCTGCCATGGGTTCTGACTTGGGTTCACCCACATACATTGGATTCATTAAGCACAAATATTTAAATCCATAGAAAACATGTCCAGGAAGCCAATGGGACATTTTGCACCATCAATTACCCTGCCATTGTCAGCTGACTGGCACTTTATAATTGCATTTGGATTAAAACTTACAGAAGCTCTTCCATTTTGTTTGGGTTATTTTTTTCCAAAAATCTTCACAAAGAAGACAAAAAGGTAATAAACAACCAAAACCAGTTGTGCAGGGAGACCCAAATTAGTTCTGCTGACAAACCCAGGAGTGTTTTACTCCCAACACTGCCAGACACTGCAGTGGAAGGGAGCAGGAGGTGATCTTCTCCCATCACTAACAGCGTGCCCCAATGAAGCTCGTAGTGGGACAGGCGAGTTAAAGCTGGAGCTTGGGTTTCAGATGAGACATTATCGATCCCTCTCTGGCTTACCTCGAAAGAGGGGCTAGGAGTCACACCACCACGGAGACACAGCTCAGCATGGAGGAATAAGGCTTTGATGTTATCCTGATCAAAGTGGCACCCCAGCCACAGGAAGCAGGGAAAAGGCTGGACTCGATGATCTTGGAGGTCTTTTCCAACCTAAATGATTTTGTGTGGTTCTGTCTAGGGGGAAGGCTGGGTGGCCCTTGGGAGTGGTTGTCGGTCAGGTGCATTCTCTGACCTCTTTCTGGGGCAGGCTGGTATAATCCAGCCCTTTATATGCAAGAGACTGGGGGAGAGCACTATAAATATGGAACATCAAAATGTCATTTGCACAGTCACTTTAAACAGACATGTCCTAGCACATTCTTCCTTCTGTGCAGGAAAGATAATAATCTGTTCAACTTTCTCCTAGAACCCTATTTTAGCATTTTAATTACAGACCCAACACATGCACCGAACACGCTCTCACTACAGGGCACACCTTAATAAAGTCAGGCCACCGTGCTGCTGTGACCCAGCAAGGTCAGTGCCTGCGAGGAATCGCCAAGGAGCCCGCTGGCTCCTCGCCAGGACAGCCGGCAAAGGGACGGGGACCAGCCCGGGGAGGCGCCCGCGCTGCCGGGGCAGGGCAGGGCAGGGCAGGGCAGGGCAGGGCAGGGCAGGGGGAGCCGTGCCGCGGATCCACACCAGCGCTCCCACACGGGGCTGCAGAGCCGCTGAAAGGCAATGTCTGGTGATGGGGGGCTGCGGGTGGTGCTGCTGTGGCCGCGGGTGTCCCGGGCAAGCCCGAGCCTGTCCCCCTCCTTCGAGCTCTATCTCCCTCTGCTGTCGCGCCGCAGCTCCGCGCCGCGGACACGCAAGGTGACCCCGGGGAGCGACCGGAGAGCAGAACTTGGACAAACGCCTTGAAAAATTTGTGCTTGGCGCTATTTAGTTTCACAAGGAGCTCTTTAATGTCTGGAAGTATCAATCCCAAGCACTGGAGGCTTCGCAGTGGAAAATGCATAAATAAAGAACAGCTGGGAAATGCGTTTTCTCCTTACGGAGCTGCCCGATCAGGGTTCCATTACTAGTGAGAAGTAATAACCAGTACCAGCTTCTTCTCTGAGAGAGAAGTAACATGAATTTCTAAGCAGCAGAGATTCTCTGAAGAGAGTGGGATATGAGAAATGTTCTCAGCTTTTACTTGTTGATGGGAGGAAAACAGGGGCAAACATCCGAGGCTGGAAAAGCCCTTGTGTGTCCCTGTATCCAAGGCATCAGGACCCACAGCAGGGCTGGTTCTGAACAGAGCCCTTGAGATGTTGGGACTGGACAGCACCTCTGAGAAACCTGAAAGTTAGGATGAAAGCACCCATTTTCATTGGCACAGATGATTGGAGCTTGGTGATCTTTATCCCTTTCAGACAGCACGTTACCAGCCTCTCCAACAGCCCCTGGGCTCTTCTTTGTTTGCAGATCAGAGGAACTTCTGAGCCAGTCTCAGTTCTGAAAGGTAAAGTGCCAAAGCACTTAGGATTTCAGTTTAATTGGTATTTTTCCAATATTTTCATGAGAAAATCCAAAAGTTCATTTCCTTCCATAAACCCATAATGAGTGCAATATTCCTGAGCAGTAAGGTGAGCTCACAGTATGTTTGCAGTGTCAATAGCTATTTTTATGTTCTCCATGAATGAGCCATGACAATACTGTCCTGTGTGATAAAACACGTATTAAATCACGGATTGAAGCGTGATCCTACAGTCTCAATGGTTTGCTTTTCCAAACACAAGATAACAATTTGCTGACTGAGCTGCTTTGAATTCTTGCAGGCTCTGTATTAGGTTCTATTGAGATTTAACTGGGGCCAAAATTTGTTCTTATTTGGTTGTGAGTCTTTCAGCAGTCAGTGAATGCACGAGGGCACATTTTGCCTCTCTCTATTTAATGTACACATCACAGTTCAAATCCTTCTCTTAAATGCACTTAGTGTGAGACACACTGAATGATATTTTATTTACACTAGTAGTGGGAGAGGTGTTGAAATTTTCATTATTCAGTTTTTAATAGTGTTAAAAAAGGAATGTCGTGTTTCTCAGTCAGCACCATTTTTTTTACTGTGACCTCTAAGTAGAAGTAATTTGCTCCATACAAATTAGGACAGAGACTGGAGGAGAGGTTCAGCATCACTCTGTAGCTCTATACAGTACCTCGTGCATCCAGTTAACTAATGAAATCTGAATGGAAGGGGGGAAAAAAGTAAAAATTTTTTTTTCTTGATAACATTTCTTGTTTGCAACAGACAAGAGCGTGGCACTGCCCTGTTGGAGTTATAGTGTAAAGTAATAAACCAGGATGCAGCATCAGACTAGAGAGCAACCTGACCCACACACATTAATCTGGGTGTGTGGGTCCAGGAGAACAAGGAGTTTTCAAAATCCTCTGCCTTGTTATGGCTCCCCATGGCTCCTTGGCAGAAGTCCAGACCCATGCATCAGCCCTCTCAGAACAGTTTCCTCAGGTTTCTAGTGCCCAAACAACCTGATAATATTGTGCTCTTTCTGGCACTAAAAAGCCTTCCCTAAAATTATGTGTCTTTTAATTCAGGTATTGGTTGACTGGTTTAGCAATTCTACTTTTACCTCAGCTTGCACATAATTCCAGAAAACTATAAACCAAGAACAGAAGGGCAACAATTACACTGTGTCCCTGATATACACAGACCCAACATCCACACACTCCCAAATTAGTATACTAATGATGTTACTGCTTTAATTAACCATGCTACTGTGCCTGTACTGGACTCTTTCCCAAGAAGTGTTCAGGTTACTGCATAAGGCAAGGACACTGATTTTCCTTTAATGCTTTTTTTTTTTTTCCCCTTTATTGACAGGACTGCCAAGTTCACAGAAGAATCAATAGCCAAGGATATTCACATAGGATAAGATTTACAAAGCATGTTTCACAGACAGTAACAACTGGGACCTCGGAGCACTTACTGGAACCAACAAAATGACAACTGATATGTCCTCCAGTGAATCTCTGTTAAGACGTTCTGTCTGCAGTAATTAAAAACTAGGTAATGTCACCTGTGTGAAAAGCCCACCATAAAATCAGCTCCACTTAGGAGTGCAACTTGACATGTTGACTTTTTCCATCAGCAGCTCTGTCCTCTAAGCCAGCCTCTGGCCCTGCTATGCTGAGTAGCACCTTCCTTAACTCATACCAACCAAAGTAATACACCCTTGTGATCCCTCTTGTTTTTCCTACCATCTCTTTCCTTCAGTATTATGTGTGGGATGGTCTGGTAACTCATTAATTACACCTGAGCAAATTACCCCTCAATAAACACACAAAATATTCTTTCACACAGTTCTTTTTGTCATGCATAGATTTTGAAGTAGTTATGTTTCTCTTCCAATTCATTGAGCTTATTTAAGCAAATTATCTCATGTTAGTAAAATACCCAAGCTTTCTGTTGTGTACTTTTAGCTGTGTAAAAGCTAGATATCACTGAGCACAAGGATTCCCTGGGTATTCAGTGTCCAGTACAAATTATATTGATTCTGCTTCTTCCCATACTCCAGAAACACCTAAACTTCTACCAAAATCAGAACACACACACAGAGAGCCTGAAATAAGTCTTTTCCATGCTTTTTTCCTACATATATTTGTACTGACTTCATGCAGCAACTTTTATGCAAAGAAATAATGAAGGAAAAAAAATAAGGAACTAACCTTATCTTAGGTTATTGCATGTAGGAAGTATTATAAATATTATTAATTGCTTGGCTCTCTTCCTTCTCTGTCATATTTCCCTCAGGTCTCTGTTCCATGCTCAAGGCCATTATTTGATGGGGGAGGTATAAAGTCATAACAGGCTGATGTAAATTTCCTTTGAGGTGCCTTATATATCACAGATTCCACGAGGGAGATGAAACAGCAATTTTGTTCCTGCTCATAAGTAAGGGTGGAAGAAATGCTTTTTCTGAAGGGAACTAAACTCATGCCTATTCTCTAACTGAGGCCAGTATAGTATATTATTCTTCAGGTATATCTTTGATAATACTTATTGCCTTTTGCAGGTAGATCTTGGATAACACTTTTTGCCTTTTCCAGGACCCCTTCTGTAAGGAGGGCTTGTAATTCTGAGGAGAAAATGAACAGCTCCAAAACTGAGGGAGATAAAGGGGATGTCTGTGTCAAGAGTCTTAGACATGGCCCATCAGCTGAATTTTATGTTTCTGCTAAATTTAAATCAGAAATTCATTACAGAAAATGAAACAATAAAGTAGTTCAGGTAGTCACTTTTTAAGATCACCATCAGCCTCTGAACAGCTGAGCAGCCTTTTGTCTGTCTACTGTAGATACCTGGGTTGCTGGCTTGAAAAGATGCAGATCTACTACTCTGACAGGGCTGGTGTCGGGGCATCCCTGAGCATGCCAAGAAAGCCACTTATTGACCTTAAAAAGCTTAATTAAGCTGGGCAAATGATGATGAAAATCTAGGGAGAATACTCATTTTACCAATATTATAATGAGTCCACCCAGGGAAATAAGATAACACTTCAGTGCATGTTCCATGTCCAGTATCTGTTTCAACTCCACATGCTGCCTTTAGAAATCACCTATGATGATCTTTTATTAAAAAACACCAATGAAGTGATATTTTAAAATATTTCCAACTTAACCACAGTCTGTATCTTTTGCCTGGCAGCATGTTTGTGCAGTTCAACTGGTAACCTGATTTCTTCCTCCCAAGGAATTTCACCATCCACATGAGCAACAAAACAGAACGTGTGCAGATGCCAGATTTTGCAAGTCTCCTGTAGGCAAGGGAGGCACAGTGCTTCTTTACACTGCTCAAGGTTCTGTTCCAGAAAGGATTTAGGCTTTGATTCCCTTGCAACTGTCACAATTATGTTTTCAGATGAGCCAGTTCAGTTAAATAAACTGGAAGGGGTAAATGACACTGGTTTTCCTGCAGCTGGCTTCAAAACTGGGTGATGAATAGCACTTTTGCTACATCAATAAATGCCATTAAAATCATAAAGTACATCTCAAGAGGAAGAGAATTTCCTGAAATCCATCTCTTGTTCACATGTGGACAAGAAGGTGCTTTTATACACAGGTTTTGATCATAGCAGTTTGATCAGTAAGGCAGCAATATCTTTGCTCAACTAAAGCTATCTTATTTCTGATGGGAAGGATTGTTACCTATGCAACACATATAGAAATAATCACAGTATTTTGCCATTAAAATCAGTGGCAATACTTTACAAACAGAGTAAAACTAAGGTTGAGAATAGGTGTAAAATCTAGTTGGATAATATCAGCTGAAAAGTAGGAGGGAGAGGAACTACACAGTCATTTAAAATAGAGAGAGCATCAGGGATTGATGAGGAATGAGTTGAAGAGCCAGGAAAATGTCTCTAGCAGAAGTTGGCAAAGCTGATAATTGAAGTCAAGAAGATAAAATATAGATGTATGTTTCCTGGAGAATGGATTTCCCAGAATTTTGTGTGCTATTGATTTTTTTGTTCACTTAAGTGACATATTTGGTTTTCAAAACTGCTTTCACTGAGACTCTGTAGTGGTAAAACCAGAACTGGATAAAAAAAAGGAAAAGCAAGCAGTGATGCACTCAAATATGACAGTGAAATGGACCTGCACAGTCAGAAACTGGCAATGTTGTAGATATTCTTAAAATTTCAAGGGTCAGGCTATGCCAACACATTTAATCCTATTAATTTCAGTGAAAGTCTTCACTGATAAAGATACTAATCAGTAAAACTATGGAGAACAGCAACTAGCCCTTAAAGGGAATGGCATCACTGTAAGAGTTCTATCCTTCTGGGTCTATTGCAGGGTCATTGTAACAGTTCTAACACATTTATCTTTCTCGGTATATAACATTTTTTAAATTACTTTACCTTGCATTATCGAGGTCTTAACCCTATATATTTGGAATCTCAAAATTTATCTTTCATGCTAAACGTGTTTTGCTGTCTGATGCTGAACTGTAGAGGACTATTGTATCTCTGTCTTCGAGACATACTTTCAAAATGCTGATAATAATGTATGATAAGACTGTCATATTTAATTACCAGGCTAGCAGTTATGAGGACATTGGTATCTGATTCCCTTAGGTCTACAAATATATGACCACAATGCTGCAAACAGCTGTCCATCAACAGCTCTGCTTATCAACATCGATGTGGAAGGGTTTAAATGTCTTCTCCCAGCGTTTCTGAGCTAATATTCTCTGCTGCATTTTCTGCAGCACACGAGGCTGGTCTATCTGCCAATCCATGCTCTAATCTCAGTGAGACCAGAGGGGGAAAAAGCCAGCAAAACTTACTGCACTGTCTTTAGAAAGATAGTGAAGGTCAGACTAATCAATCTGAAATAAAAATGACACTACATAAGAATTCCCATTTTACCTGAGTCCATATTAATTCCTCCCTATCAGAACACTGATGTCCTGCTTCACAAAGCCAGTTTCATCACTGTTTGTAGGACAGTACTTGCTGCTCTTCTATAATCAGCTGCTGAAATTCCCCCCTAGTTTATTCAGTGCCTGTACTCATTCATCCCATTCCATACAAAATGCTGCATTCCTTGCAGTGTCACACAGCATCATCTATTTCAGTCACATTGCTAATAACATTTTCTCCTGTTTTGGAATCCATGTAAGTACAAAGTCATGCAGGAATATGATCCTGTTGGTGTATAACAGCCAGGCAGCCCACAGCTCCTCATACTTTTAGTAAAATAGTGACTCAGAACAGTAACAAGATCAATTCATTTAAACATGCATTTAAAAAACTGTTACATTTTTACAGCTAACTCTTGGCTGGTGTGAATTAGCAAGGATTGATTGACTTTGTGTTAATTCAACCTCATTGGCCTTAATAGAATGATGCTAACTGGGGACTGACCCTGAGCAGCTGATCCTCTGGAAGCTACAGAAGCACACTAGGAAAAGGACAGCACTCGGAAAGACTTAAAGTTTAAAAAACACAAAGGCACAGCAGCAGGGTGGAGAGAGGACTGCTCAGTGGGATGGCCATAACAGAATTTACTTGTTAGACTGCAGCAGAGGTGAATCAGAAACACTACAAGATACATCCCAGAGGAAGGCTTTCATTAAAGACCTGCTTAGATTCAAATGAATCCAACCACCAGGAACGCAGCCCGTGAGCATCAGGGTCCATGAGTTTTAGCACATGCAGATTTGCCTCTTATGTTACCTTCTCATTATTTGTTTTGATCAATAAAATTTAACTCATGTTACTTACCATGAAAAACAGCCTTCCATTTGGGTTCTTTTTCCTTTGGGTTCTTTGTTACACCCTGTGGGTGTAACACAACTTCCACCCCTGTTCGAGCTGCTTACAAAACTCTTTCCCATTTTCAGCATTTTTAGTGCATTTTGAAATCTATTTCTGTAATAACACTGGAGTCCTGGCTTGGAAATTTATGAAGAGCTTCCTTAAAATTCAGATAAATTATGAGCTGTCAGTGTCAATCTCGAGTGTAATCTTATCAAAAAACTTGAGGTTAATTAGGAAGGATCTCATCCTTCTAAATCCATATAAGCTTAACATAATAATTGAGAGTTGAGATCAATTACTCATGGTATGTCAAGGGTATGAACTTATATGGTAATGACTGAGTGCTTGGCCTGAATGCTCAAAAGTCAAGGTCAGAAAGCACACCAAATGCACATTTAAAATTTCTTGAAGTCACAAGGTGTGGGGAAAGGAAAGGATTGAAAATTTTATGTATACATTGGTAGGGTGCATATTGATGTGAAACTCTGAGACTAAATTAAAAAAAAAATTGAAATAGTAAATACAGGGAGAGGCTAGGAATGACTGCATCTGAAAATGGGATTGGCAATAGTTTGGAAACATTTTCATGGAGCAATTCAGAAGCTCCATTTCACAAACACACATCTAGTTTTCTCAGGAGGGTTAGCAACTTTAACTAAAAACTAAGGCCCTTTGTCCCATGCAGTGCATGAGACTTCCATTGTGTCTCACCTTAATGTGACACTGACAGTCCCTTGCAAGCACAATCTTCATAACATTCTCCAGTCCTCTGGAAACACACTGCCACTCCTACTTTAATCACTTCAAGACAAGGAGAAAACAAGAGTCCTAGAGCAGTCCTGCTCACCCTGGGAGGCAACAATGAAAACTCTTGAAAGAAAATTGGCCTTGTTTCTTTCTTTTTCTTTTCTTTTTCTTTTTTTTTTTTTTTCTGTAAGAAAAAAGCATAGTTGAAAAAACATGATTGCCAATACCCTTGGAGGAGCTGCCTCCCAGGTGAACCACTGAAACAGAGAGTGGACTGGATGTGCATGAGTGTACCTCTCTCATTGCTCTAGAAGACCAGGATAAAATCTTCAAGAAGAGGATGCAAAATTACAGCAAATTACTTACAGCCCTGGATTTGGCACTAGACTGCTGCTGCCTAAAGTAGGCTCTGTAGGCTTACTCTGCATGTCAGAGGAGGTATAGACTTGCAGAGAGTTCATCCCAAACCTCTCAGATGCTGCACCATTCGTAGTTTGTACATAAATCCCCCCGTGCCGAAAACGGGAGGGTCTCACAGGGAGACTAAACACACTGAGAGGATCTCCCCACTGATACAAGGCAGTGTACTGTGGAAGATTAAAATCAGAGCTGAGTGAGCCAGCTCACTTACCAGGAGCAGTACAAATGTGTTAACGCAGCATTCCACGGGCTGGCTTGCACAGTCGGCAAATCCCCTCTGCAGAGCACTGCCAGGCAGGGCTGAGCATTCCTGGCACCAGGCTGGCACTGTGAGGTGCCCCATCCCTCCAAGGTAGCTGTGCAGTGCTGGCATAGGCTGTAAAGAGTGTGGAGCTTCAATTCTGCAGCATGTGGGTACTGTACCAGGACACAAGTACACGTGAACATTTCAAATATTTCTGCACTCAAGCCCAACACTGCTGCACGAGGAGCATTCCCTGGGAGGCAGGGCTTCTCCCTCAGTATGCTTACAAAACCTGTGCCACCTGAGGCCACCACCTCAGAGAGTGCCATAGCTACAGCCAGTTCAGCAGCTCCCATTATGTGTAGGCTGTTTGTTGGCTAAGCCGACTTCCCCACTGCACTGTGTGAGCTGAGGCTGCCACATAGGAACCCAGGACTCCAGGCTTCTGACTTCACTCCAGCTGTGCCAGCAACTCCTGGCTCTGTGTTCCCACGTGTGGCAGAGGTTTACCTTTGTATTTTCTGTCAGCCAGGAATGCACAGTGGTGGCACAGCTGGTGCCATGTAATTTGTCAAGCACAGTAACTCCATCATGTGTTGGCACTGTGGGGAGCATGGAGAACAAAGGAAAACTGCAGTGGAAGGAAAGTGGTACAAGCTTGAGAACAGGAATCAGGGGTGAATGAGGAAAGGTAAGAAATGAAGAACACCATGTCAGAAGGTAAGAGATGAAAACTTCCTGGCAGGTGCATAGAAGCCCACTCTGAAGCAATATCTGAGGAGCTCTCCATCACTGGAGGTATGCTTTCTGCTTCTTTTTGCCCTACAAATTTAATCACAGCATTCAATTCCTGTCTTCATTTCCAAATCCATTACTTCAAACCATATGAACACTTAAATACTTACAACAATGCAAACTCAGATGAGGCAAAGCTCTAAAAGCCTTTTTGGAAATTCAGACAATAAATTTATCAGGCTGCTGTGTGAAGGCCTTTTTGAGAGTCTATATCCTGCTGGTATCATTACAAATCCTTAGTCTCTAGCTTGGCTCGCTGAAGATCTCAAGCAGGTATTTATTGATACACTACCCAGAGACCCAGATTACTCTGCAGAGTAACTGAATTTCCTGAGCAGTCAGCTTCCACATATAACATTGTTATGCATATCCTTTGCAATTAGGCTGAATCTTTAGTGATCACCTGTGGCTCAGTGTCCTTTTTGTCAGCTCCTCAAAGTCAGAAGGTGTATTTTTGTCATGTACTAGCTCCACAGTTGCCAGCCTGCAGCTTGATAAGTTATTTAAAGCCTGCAAAATGGGTTTTGAATGCTGTCCCATGCTAATGTTTGATAACTACAGTTGTCATGACTACTCAGCCCCTATGTGGGGACTGTGTTGGGCAGCTATTGTGATGATTCCCTGGCATTTTCCCTAAACATTAGTGTCCCTTTCTCAAAGGCACAATGCAAAGTCCCTGGGCCTCACAGAGAGCCAAAATGCCATCACCAGCTCCTCTGACCAGTCCTGCCTCCACTTGTAGCACACAGACCAGTGGAACTAGAGGGGGTCATGGCAAACTTGCCATTCATACTAGAGGAATATGACAGTATGTGCAAATGAGTCAAGTTAGAAGCCCACAGTGTGAGGCTTGCCTTGTAAAGATAGAGCCCTTCCTATTTCCTTAAATAAGGTCAGTTACAAAATGGTTACAACCTTTCCCTGTGTTCATTCCCCAGCTTTTATTCCCGTCATTTCAGAAACTAAGCCACGTAACTCACCCCTCAAATCCTTTCTGGCTTCCAGAGACAGTAAAAATAACCGAGAGCCTTAAGTTCAAGATGAATATTTTGATGCTAGAAGTAACAGCAGAACTGTGCTCCATTTTGTTGCCTCTAGAGAGGGTTTTGACACTAACTTAATAGTGGTTGACTCACAAATCAAAGACTGTCTTTGAGAAAACTTTCTGTGAGGTTGATAGACAGCTAGCATACTCTAAGGCATTTTCTTCTGCATTACTTGGCAGGAAGCCTGAGACAATTTGAACAACACTGTGCAGAACGTGCCCAGCTCAGCCAAAACTCATTAAGGGCCTTGTCTTCTCTTGTGCGCTTTGTGAAGCACAGCACTGCACCCCTGATGGGCAGCAGTTATGCTAAGATTAAAGATCACCAAATACCTTTAATGTACCAGTCAAATTGCATTTCTCAGCTGTGTATACACTGGTAAATGTTCTGCTGCTTTACCAGATGAAGGATGAAGATGTAATGGCTGCTCTCCAGCTGCTGAGCTTGGTTAAGGAGTTGTTCGGAAAGAGGTTTCATGGGATGATAATCTCAGCACAATGTGAGGCAGTTGCTGAAAAATGCTCAAGTTCATGACTGCATTAACTCTTCTTGCTATTGAAAGACTCCTCCCTGGTGAACAATGTAAGACACATGCATCTTTGATCACTTTGAAATATATTTTTAAAGAGTTGCTCTGGATTTTGCCCTGGGAGCCTCGCTGATTTGTGAGGCAATCACTTCATTTAAAACTCCATTCACAGTGAGGACGAGAGCATGGCTGACTCACAGCATTGCAGACCAAAGGGAGGATGCACTGCTGCAATTCTGCTAAACTGGGTGTTACAAATACCCTCTTTCCTCCTTCATGTACTTTCCTTTCTCTCTTTTTCAGTTGGTGGGAGTGTTCAGTCAGCATGATATTTGCTATCTGGTTTCCTTCATTTAACATTGCCAAACAACAGATGCCACCACCCTACTTTCAGATGTTTACAGAAGTGAACTTCCCTATGGCAGCCAGCTCATGACAGAGGCCTTTAGCAGAAAACAGCCTTCTTGATAAAGGGTAGATGCCAGATCTTGGCATGATAATTTGATCTCTTTGTAACTGCAAGACATAAAGGAAAAAAAAACACTTCCTGAACAGAAAATTTATGATACCTTCCTCATATATATATATATATACATCCTTATACATATTCATATAATTTTGACTTATATGAATATAAAGCCTAGTTAACAGTGGTGAACACAGCTCAGCAGATGTTAATAGGGATAATAGGTCACAATATGGATTTAAGAACAAGATGAATTTCAGAAACAGAAGTGGGTGGACTTGCCTTCTATAAACTCTGTGCCTGCCAATACACAGGACAAAAGAGTAGATGAACTGGAGGAGTGCAGTGGAGGGAATACATTCTACCAAAGTGTTTTACCACCCTCACTTTTCCTATTTTCACTGCTGCAAATCCCCTTTTCCTCTGCCCTCCCATCTACAGCTCAGCTGGGTAAGAAGCAACTACAGGAATTGTCACCTTAATAACTCCAAATTCCCAGTTTTTGTTAGGAAAATAACATAGGCCTGGTCCTTCAGTCAGTGAATCCATACTCATTAACATTGACCATAACATTCCATAAGCACCATTTACACACAGTGATGCTACTAGTGGTAAATAAGGAGAATAATTCAATGAGTGCTCAAACACTATGAAAATGACAGATGAAAGCAGCCTCTGCTTGAGGTAGCAGAGGAAATATTTTTTGCCTTGACTGGCTAAATCATGAAACAGAGACATGAAAAACAGCTACAAGACATCTAAAGCAAAACTTGCCAAGAAGTGGACAAGATTCAAGACAAGTCAAGGGTATGTACAACATGAAAAGGATTTTGGCCAAATATGGGTAGCTCAAGAAGAGACAGAAATTGTGACAAAGATTTTTAAGAACAGATTTGACAAGGATCTTCAATGCACACTGCCTTCATCAGTAGCTGATAAGAGTCCTGCCAAAGCCAAGTAGTGACAGGCTTTCTTCACCATGCAACCCAAAGGCACCTCTCTCCCAGCAGAAGTAGGCTGAGACAAAGTGCCTGCAGAGCTTATCAGGTTAATCAAGCAGTTCCAAAATGAGTCAGGTTTGAAGGAAAATCAGCTAGAGAAGATTCTGTTCTAAATTTGTTCTAAATTAACCAGACTAGGAAAGGAAGAGAGGAAAGGAAAGCATCATTGTTTAAATTATACGAGCATTTAGCAGGGCTTTAGACTTAAGAGACTTTCCCTGCATTAGAGTAATCAATTAACAACAGAAGGTAAAAAGCATTAGTTGGGATTAGTAGCTGCACTCAGTTTGGAGTTGAGCATGAAGCAACAACAGAGATGCAGTTTAAAAACTGCACACAAGGTGGCATGAGGATGCTCCACCAGAATTAACTGAGCCTTTGGTCCACCAACCCCAATGCCCTCACATGACTCCTCTGCTGGAAACACACGGGGACAGGAGCTTAAAGAATAAGCTGTTTACTCAGAGCTGTACCCTGGTTAACAAACATACATACAGTAACATCCTGAAACTACCTTGACCTTTAACCAAGATGCTCTGTTGTGTTTGAGAGATCCAAGCTCATCTTTTGCAAGCACAGCTAAGCCCAGCTTGTGTTTTGTCTATAGGTTATAAGAATGTCCTGCTGAACACAGAACCGTGGGATAAGTTAGGCAAGGTCTTGGATGTGAAAACCCTTAATTTTCATATTGCACAATTTTTAATGGTCCTATGAAATCATTTTGCAAATTAAGTAGAGCAAAGAGGACATAGAAATACTTGACTCCTAAGATAGGATTACATTTGGAAAATAAAGCAATGAGCATCTGGAAAAACAAGTAAGTTTGTTGGAACAAGGAAAAATGCATTAATAGAGTCAGCTTTGAGTAGAGAGAGAGCTTCTGCCCCACGAATCCAGGTCATTATGAAGATGTGAAATGGTACTGGACCCAGGACTGACCCCTGGAATACATCACTAAGGACTGGCCTCCAGCTGGACTTTGCACCACTGATTACATGAAAGAAGAATGCACCAGTGAACAAGGAGAGATATCATAGTCAGCATTGGAAAGTTGCTGATACTTTGGAAGCAATTCTGAAAGACACTTGGTTTTTCCAGTCATTATTTCTGCAAAAGACCTGAAAGTAATGCCCTCAAAATTCACTTAAATCAGATGTGTTAAAGGTAAACAACAATGCCAGAATTTTTTTTTAAAAAAAAACAAAACCCCAAAATCTAAAAGACACAAATGGATTGTGTGAAAAATACTGAGTACAAGCACGTGGGCATGTGTCTTTTATCTCAGAAAATGCTAAGCTTTCAACAGAAACAAGTATGTCCTCTATAGTTTTAGGCAGTAATAAATCTCTTGGTTACTCACCAGGTAGCCATTTTCCCCAAAAACGATTATCACTGTAGTCAGATTAAATGGCAAGACTTGGAGACCTCAGGAAACATATGGATTTTATAATCAGAGCAAAAACATCAAGTGACTTATTCACATTTAATTCCCGGTAAGGGTTATAAATTTAATAGAAAAAAATAAGGTTATTAACTACAGCAACATAATTTTCCATGTGCATCAGTGAACTGTGTAAAACATCTGAAGGGAAACTTGCTGTGGAGGAGATTGCAGGATAGATACATGGAGAAATTTTGTGCTGTCCTTGCCTACCTATCCTTTAATCAGCTCTGCCTCACAGCGCTAAAACATAAAATAGAAGTGCTGTTATTTAATTAGTTTGAAAATATTTTTAATTGGACATGAAGGAAAGGAAAATTTGTTAGAAGGTATGTGCATCAGAAGAGTCAAGAAAGGATGAAAATGAAACCATGAGGCAAAAGCACCTTAATCTACACCATTTTTTTTCACTGCCCACAGCAACATAAGAACATCCTGCACTTCAAAGTGTGGTTTTGTGAAATTTGGACATCCATGACATTTGGACATGTGTGACAAGGCCAGTTTATAGACCTGCCACTCCCTCCACCCTTTCCACCAGCTCTGTTCTCATCTCCAGTCCCTATCTATTCCTTGGTTACCTAAATGTGCTCATGCATGGGCACACTTTGATCACCCTTCTGATCCAGAACAGGGCATTTCCCCTGCTCCTGAGGAAATTCAGCATCACTCCCAGCCAAACTGCTGAGGGGTAATAAGGCAGAGCCAGGGAGAGACAGGGGCTTGCTGAGCTCAGACTACATCTGTGAAGCCACGCCTTAATCATCAACACTGGTCACAAAAGTCTGGACAACAAAGACTTCCAGCTAACAGGTGTCAGCTCAGATTTAAGAGGCAACTAAAATAAGATTCAGCCTAAAACATGAACTCTGCAGATGCTGGCAGTAGGCTCTTAGGCACATTGAAGCAGGAAATATTCCTGAAAACATGCAAGGATGTAGGCATTCTGCCCTGCACGTTTCCAGGAATGTTCCACACTCCTACTTGTTTTGCCAGAAGAGTAGGAATTAGTCCTTATTTCTCTTTACCTCGGTTAATTTGACTGGAATACATGTCTGCTATGTGGGAAAGCCCTGTTCAAATCTTATCTTTGACTGGAGCAGGGATTGTAACCTCGATGATCTCGATGACGATGACATCACCACTGACCTTCACTTATTTTTAGACAGATTGTTGTCAGTCTCACTCGACCATTTTGTACAGAATACTCAGAGATTTCCTGAGCCAAGGACAGGGTTAGGTTAACACAGCACTGGGTGGCTCTGGATACTGATCTCTGCCCAGGGTTTGACTCAGACAGGAAAGTCCCTCTGTAAATCAATCCTGACATGACACAGCCTATTACTTAACTGCTTCTGTAGCTTGAAACACACGTTTCAGTACCAACCACAAACTCCTACTCTGTGAAGATTTCCTGGATTGAGAGTACCATTGATAAATCTGTTAATCTGTGCCTTGATTTCATATTTAGCTGAAGATTAGACATTACCCAATTTTTTTGATTGAGAAAGGTAGCAATCCAAAACTTAGAGAAATTTCTGTATCATACCCTTACCAATCAAAACAGAATGACAAGCCAGAACCGGAACAAACTTTTCTTCAGAGTCACACATAAGACTTGAATAAAGCTGTACTTTGGTACTTACCAAAAAGTGATGTAAATAAGTGGGACCTACTCCACTTTTGTTGGTAAAAAATTATCAGTTGTAGTTGGTAGGAATTCAAGTACACTTGTCTTGAGTCAGAATTATCTGCCTAGATGTACAACTGCTCTTGAACTCTCTGCATCTCCAGAGAAGATCAGCAAGAAGGAATGGGCAGGGCTCTGACTTCAGTTCATACTGTCTGACCACATATTTGAGCCCAAAATACAATGCAGGTGGCTAAAGATACAGGTAATCAGCACCACAGAAACAGGAAGGGAAAAAAGCATGATGGAAAGAGTCATATCTTAGAGTCAGCTCCCAGCAACCTCTGCTATCCAAAGCTGCTCCTGAGGGAGGATGATTTATGGAACTCAGGCTTTATGTCAAAGGTATTATTGTAGGCTCTTGTCCCTTCTGGAGCATAGGAGTTTTAGTTTTCATCTAGTTATCCTGGCAATTTCCAAACTTTCAGTGAACTTGATTCAGTTAGTCTTCCATCTCTAGCACAGAGATCTTCTCACACCCTTTGCAGTCACTTTAGTACAAACTCAAGTGTCTCCATTCCTCCCTAACAAAAACAAAGAACACTGTGAGTATCCCTCATTTGCAATCTCTGTTCCAGTTCTTCCTCTCCAGCAGCTGTCAACACTCCTGAAGTCCAAAGAGTCAGATCTTCTGCTAATACTTAGACGTCAGTGGAAGTTCAGAGAAAATTCCTACCTATTCCTCTTTATTCCTACATACTCCTCTTTATGACTTCTCTGCCTGGGGAACTTGGTAAAATAGGAGCAGTTGTCTGATTGTCTTCCCAGTGCTCTTTCCTAAACATCTGGCTTCTCTCCTGCTGTCTCCACCAAAGCTGTTTCTTAAGCCCTCCTTTATTTTGCTGTCCTCCTCTGAAGAGTCTTTGAAGGTCTCTCTTATTCATCTTTGCTTCTGATTCTTGCTCCCTTTCTCTTTGGGAAGGGATAGTACAATTCCCCTGCCTAGAACTATGTTTCACCCATGGCAGACTTCCCCTTGGAGTCATGCCAGTGTCAGATCTTCCACCTGCTGGGCACTGGAGCCACACAGCTCGATTCCCAGTGTCTGCTCATCATCTTTTCAGTGCTTTCTTTCAAAGAGGCCACAACATGGACTTTCTGCCCTAGATCCTAGGGGATCTAAAGAAAATCCCATTAAGGGACATGGTTGGCAACTTAGGCAGAGTCTACTCATTTGAATTAGTCACCTAGACTCAGTTAAATTTAATGGAGTGGAAAAAAGCGGTTCAGCAGCAATTCATTTCATCCAGAAATAGATATCTAAATATGATTAGGTGATTTGAACTCTAAAAGCTCTTATTTACTACTCAAAAAGGCACTGTACAGTGGCTGGCTTAGATGATACTGCAGAGGAATAAAAGGAATGGCAAAATAACCCAAAGAGAAGTTCTACCACGATCATCAGTGTTTTCTCTTCTAGATGAGTGATCTTATTTCATACTCTTTCCTCATTCTGTTCTGCATATCCTAGAAGAAACATTTAAATTATCTTAATTGCTCAAAGAGAATAAGGACACGTTTTTTGTAAGTGTTTTTGGCCCTTTTTTTTCAGGTAACTCTGTACACTACCATATATGCAGCACTTGAGTACTTGTAAACACATTCCCTGCTTTATTTCATGCCTTTATAACAACCTTTATTCACCAGCAGATGTGAATATTCCAGACACCCACCTGTCTCACATACATTCCTAAAGCACACAAGTCAAAGGCTGAGTGCTCCCACCAGTGTGGATACACAAGGTCATGGCTAAGATGTGCCAATGTTACTTTTAAGCAAACACATTTAGACATGAGCATGGATCACAAGACATTTATGCTAAAATGGCTGGTTTAAGTCTGAATGCTTTGCAAATGCAAGGTTTTTGCAGTGCAGATGTAACTCCATTCCCAAAGCCAGTGGAAGTTTCACCAAACACTTCTTGAATAATCAGAATTCTGGCAAACATGATCCTTGGGAGAGTACAGAAAGAATCAGGTTTGTTTAGCCTAGAGAACTGAGGGTTAAGAGGCGATGTGATAACAGCTTTATATTATGTCAAAAGTTGTTATGAAAAATGTGGGAAATAAACTGTTTTTCTCATCCATTTTGGAGAGGACAAAAATAATGGGCTTAAATTGCACCAAGGAAATTTCAGCTCACAGGGAAGGCTTTTTTTAACAAGTGTAAAGTCACATTGCCTGGGTGGGCCACTAAGTCCTTATGCTGGCAGGCTTTAAGAACAGACCTGACAAAGCATCTCTCAGGGTGCTTTAAGTAGGACTGAGCCAGTCTCAGGAAAGAGGGAATGACCCTTCAAGATCCTTTCCAGCTCTGTTTTTTATCAATTTATAAATCACTGAGAACCAGCATTAAGTAAAATCTTCTTGGGAAATCTTACTATACTATTTATTATATACTAACACAGTTTTGTTTCATTAGTTAGCATATTTCATCAGACGAGTATAAATCTGACAGCAATACAAAAAAAAAAGCCAAAAAAAACCAAAAAAACCCAAGCAGTTGCCACAAAGGAGTCACCTGTTTGATGAACATGCAGCAATCCATGTCCGTGGAGCTCAGCAACTCTCAGCCCACTTTTCTCCCTGCTGGGGATGCTCAGAGAGCACAACAAGGCTGTTAGATAAGAGATGCTGTCCCCAAGAAGATATATAATTCTCAAATACTATTATGAGATCTGCTCCTATAAAATCCTCATGGTGCTCCTCTGGCTTCTTTATGGATCTCCAAACATCCATTTTCATTTCTGTAGCAAATTTCCCTCCAATGGAAGGCAAATGTATCACACAAACCAGACTATTTACACTCATATGAATATTAGTTTGTAGTGTTCTTTGTTTCTCAGGCATCTTTAGGTTTGCAATGAGGAATTTGAGGGATAAAATAAAAACTCCTAATGCCAGGCACAGCAAGTGCTCTGAATTTAAATTATTTTACTGTGTCTTTTCTTGAGAAATGGATCACATGCAGCTCAGCGACAGAAATACTGTCTCTTAACCTAATTTTATAATGCAATCAGACTGACCTCTCCTACACACAGTAATTGGGAAAAAAAGAAAGAGACTCCAACAGACTAAACAGAAGCTACCCTAGTTTTTAATCAATAGGCCTATTCCCACCGGCTATGTATTTCAGTTCAGAACATTGTAATTAAATATAGTGATGATCTGCATTTCTTTATGAATGAAATCACTTGCTCTCATTTATTTATATGTATGTAGATATATATAAAATAGACTATAAAATATTTCCAGCTAAAATTCAATAATGTTGAGTCCAAACAAAATAAAAAATGTAAGAGAGATTTTGTAAGAAATGTTAATTTTGAAGGAGTAAATCCCTTTAATTTACTCAAGTCATGGGGTCTTCAGAATACTGGAAGGATATTAGTAGCTTTTTTCAGATGTAACATTACAGATTATAAAAATAATAATATAAAATGCCACTTAAAATTAGATTAAGGACCCTAAGGATAATTGATGTCATCATATTCCACCAAGTGCTCCCACTGACTCCCTGTCATGTACTTACAAGATTAAGGTGAATGGGGTCCAGTCCTACACGGATATTTTGAGCTTACTTTCCTTTGAAATATAAAGGTTTAAAAGAATGTCCTAGCCCAAACAGTAATACTGGAAAGCTCATATACAATCTACCATTTTGCCCATAGGCACTTTATGACACTGTAATTGGAACTACCATTGCTTAGCAATCACATGCACAGAAGTACTAAAAGACTTAGGAAGCAACTGCATTTCTAATGAAGGTTCACTTCTTCATGTTAATAGATGAAACTATGATTTCTCCTTAGAAATAAGAGAAAGAAATCCTTGTGATTTTGCCGTTTAAAAAAAAAATAAAGCTGAAAATCCATATGAAGGTCCTCTGAAGACAGGAATATCTTCATTCTAATCCTCAGTGATTAGTAGCACATCTACAGTGATTCTGCTTTGCATAAGAATATCCTTTTGCCCTTGACTTTATGGCAGGCTAAAGTTAATGGGCCAAATGCATCCGTTGACTAAAATGGTCTTACTCCAAGGATAAGTTTGGCTTACCACACAGAAACACGGTTCAGAGCAGCCTAGAGAATGTCCTCATAAGAAATAAACCTGCATCCTGCACCACCTCTTAAGAATGTTGCTTGACTTAGAGGCATATTCAAGGTCAAATGTGCAGATTAGAACCAACAAATGCTGTTTTCAGACTATTGCTTCTTGGTTTAGCAAGAGATTTACCTGGTGTTTCAGCTCTAAGCCACTTGGAGCCAAATATTTCATACCTAGAGGTCAATGCTGTGAGGATGATACTCACAGAAGCATCCTGTGCACCTGCACAGACCAACAGCATTAAAGAAATTAAAGGGATGTCTTCTCCCCAAATTAGACATATTGTATGCTGTGTTCTGCCACTCCCAATATCACTTTAGTAATACTGCAAATTAAATAGCACCTTCTACCAGATGTGTGTCCCACAAGAGAATTTATTCAGCTAAATCTGCCTCAACCTGTACTGCAGGTACCTCCACTGAAAAGCTTCAGTAGTCTGTCACAATGGAAAGTTCAAAATACTCAAAGTGATGCCAGCAACAGCTACTTTATAAAAGAGAAGGGAAGTGTAAAGAATATATTTTTCTCCAGTCTAACAAAAGAGCCAATGGATATTGGACTATTTCTTAAATGATAAAGCAGCACTTAAATGAATACCCAAGTTAGGACAATGAAGACTCTGTGTTACTTGTGAGTCATCTTATGATTTTGTGTGAAAGATGGGATGTTCAGAAGGAGTTATTTTCCTATGTAAAAGGAAGAAAAGAATCTTCTGTAAAGAGTTAGCAGAAGAAAACATTAGAGGGTAAAAGAACCACTATGCAAAATTTTTAGTGCCATGGCTAAGGGCATTCCTCTGTTCAAAACACAAAGCCTTGCTGGTTCAGCTGTAAAACAAAATGTGCTACACATCTCAGAGGGCAAGCTGACATAGAGGATCACCTCATGGAAGAATCCACTTAACTGAGTGAACAACCAGCACTTCTAGGGCTGTCTGAGATCTGGAAAATCAAATCACCAGAGTCTGTGCTGTGCCGTAATCATAATGCAAATTACATCAATAACTCTTTGAAAAAAACCAGGTTTACATCAAGCAACAGCAACATACCAAAGCTCTTGGCAAAATATATCACATGATCATTGCTTTTGATAAATATATATTTACAGTAGTTTTACTACATAAAATAGGCTTTTTAAACTACTATAACTTTTTATAGCAATTATTTCATTTCTTGAGTAAGAGGATCAAGAAATAAAAGTCATGTATGGCTCCTAGAATCGGTACAACAGGGTTGTATGTCTCTTAAATATTTTCTATCAGTTAACAGCAGTTCAGCCTGATGTCCTTGGAAGAAATCCCCCACTTATACCATCACTGGATGCAGCTAAGGTCAGTCAGCAGGATCAGGGCTAATGAATGTACTCTGATGATCAGACTGAGGAGATGTATTCCAGGATGTTATATACAGATCTAATACTTGCATTCTAAAGCCAGAACACACCAAGGAAAAAAAAAGTATATGAGGGATGGAGAAGATGCCTTACACTAAGAGACCACTTCATCTCTCTGTGCAGGCCTGTGGTAGATTCTCCTCCTTCTGATGCCTTTCAGAACATGTTCATTGCCTACATGTAAGTTATTATTTATTTAATACAAAATTTAATACAAAAATTATATTTATTTAATACAAAATTCTTTATTTAATACAAATGTATCACAAAGTACTGAGTAGCCCAATCTGGACAACAGCATTGAGGTGAATGTGCCTAGACCTGTTCAGGTACCCTAAAAGCTAAAAATGCTCAGCTCCCACAGGTATTATTTAAAAAAAGACATTAACTTTATAGATAGAAAATAATCTCAGCCACTGAGAAAGGTATTGAAGGGTTTACTAAGTGCTCTCTCTCCTACCTGTGCCATCCTTAAAGGCAAGTCCTGCTTTCAGTCTTGATTTCAGGTACTCAGTGATTTTTTGAGCACTGCAAATCCCTGCTGTTGCATGAAATAAGGTTTCTGTTCCTCTGAAGAGAGGTTTTTGGATACTTCCTCTCCAGCCTCTCCCTGGGACTGGTTCAGCTGCTCATACCACCAATAACAAACATACCCTTTCTCCCAGGATTTCAGTCCAGACAATTAAAGGAACATAACTCACCTTTGGACAAAGTAAAATACATACAGATATGCTTGCACACACACACACACACACACACACACATACATGA
Source organism: Notiomystis cincta (assembly GCA_013398075.1). Classification (NCBI taxonomy): domain Eukaryota; kingdom Metazoa; phylum Chordata; class Aves; order Passeriformes; family Notiomystidae; genus Notiomystis; species Notiomystis cincta. The sequence goes on from VZRX01006144.1 coordinate 32,890, forward strand.
TCTGAGACTACTTGTAGGGCTCATACACTACATGTCAGCACACACACCTTTGATCACCAACAGATAAGCCATCTCAAACACGTTATTCAGGCCAGACCAAATGGATTAAAGGTTTCTCTTGGCTTCTGTTTTCAACTCTGGTGTAGTTTGCCTCCCTAGACCTCAAAACTTTGTGGAAGTTGTTGCACCTTGAGTGAGGAAATAAATATTTTTCTATAAATTAATTAATTAATTCTATAAATTAATATAATTATTAAATAAATAAATAAATAAAAAGCT